>UFQX01000017.1:1036472-1302297 GCA_900497675.1 Arapaima gigas
CCCCCCCCCCCCCCCCCCCCGATCCTTAATCGACCCCAATAAACTGGCTCATTTAAGGGGCTGGCCTTGAATAGATGGGTCCAGGCCCTGAAGGACACCCATAGAAGATGTGTGCCAAACTGTGGTACACAGCATTGCCACTTGGTTTTTTGCGTTAGTAATCATTTTCTCTACAGGACATGCAACACTTGACACCCAGTGCAACGCTAAGCAAACAGAACAGTAACACATGGACATTCAAACCTCTGTCCACTGAAAAACAATATCTTCTGTGGACAGTGCAACCAGACCAGCACTATCTGTGAATGTGAAGCCAAACAAAGGTTGAATTTTCTGGGAAAACTCAAACTGCTTCATATTTGATCAATAACACTTCCGTGACAGATCAGAAAGGCAACAGGCAACAAAAAGGCAACAAATGAACAGCACTCAACTGGAAAAAAATATTTTGAAAATAATGTTAACTTAGACACTAGAAAAATTAACAATATTTTTCAGCAAAAGTGGCAACAAACTAAACAAAATGGGAATATTTGGAAAGGAAGGACTGTGGGTTTTAGTTCATGCTTTAACTTATAAAAACTGACCTTATAACAAAAGGATTAGAGCAATATAAATTCTACAGATGCTGAGAAAATACTAGCTGAGAAGCAAATAACAGAAAAGATTTTTAACCCTCACTCAAATATTGAGAAAGAATCCTTCTTTAGAACCTAGTGGTAGCCATAAATCAAGTGTGACCTTTTGTTAGGATTATCACACACACTGAAAATAATGATGACCAAGGGATTTGAAGGTGAGCTCTGGGATACTCCTGTGGAGGGATCCGGTGTGGCTGGTGCTGTTGGGGACTCACCACTTAGCAGGGGTCTGTTGAGGGTGAACTGCTGTGGCAGGTCTTCGATGTCAGCGATCCTCTGGTACATGGCACGGGAAAGGTGGTCTGCGTGATACAGGCTGCCTAGAATGATGCTGGAGAAGTAGATGGGCTCTGTGAAGTAGCTCATCAGTGAGCCTTGGATCCCCACCACGTTCCACCTGTGGGGGAAAGGAAATGCTGCTCAGTGCTTGGAAACCAGGTCATCACACAGCTACACCAGGGTGACTGTGGTGTTGGACAGCAGCTTGCTGGTCAGCACTGATGCCCCTGATGCTGAGCCCAGGTGTTGGCACTGATCAGCAAGAGGACATTGTCTGAAGTTCTGCAGCTCTGGGTCACAAAGACCTGAGTGAACAGTGTTTGAAATACTCACTTTCTCCGCCTATCTGTCTTGCTCCTTGAGGAAAAAAGCAAAAATAAGCCCCAGACCAGCTCAGCGGGATCAGGGCTTCCACAGCGCCAAATCAAAGGCTAATCAAGCGTGGCATGTTCCCTACATCCGGTTGCTGGTGTGCAGGGTAGGAGTTTGAGTGATTGGAGACTTGAGTGAAATAGCCACCCTGGGAGACTGAGATCAGCCTGGCTAAACACCCACCCGCTGGAGGCCCAGCCTGGCACAACTAACAAGGGCCTTTTATACACTCAGTTGAACAAAATGCCAAATTGGACACTACTTTCTTTCCCTTTTTTACTTTATTTTTTGCCAGCCAGGGTTCCTAATGAAAGGAGAATGTGGTTGAGGGGGCTGTTGGGGGGTTGAGAAGCTAAATTACTAGAGGAGGCAGATAGGCACTGTGGGCCACCTGGGTTACCCTGTGGAGGGGGTGCTCAGGAGTTTAGCAGTGTTAACAGGAGCTAGGGATTGCAAAGTGCTAAGCAGAAGTGGTATGGGGAATGGTGCCTTACATTACAGTCCCATTGGCAGCCCTGCATCCTCATTCTATCACTGTGAGTTAACTTACATGCTTGTGCTAGGTGTCACAGTAAATAACTCTAGTCACCACTGAGGTAGGGACTGTGCGGTTATGTGTGGGGGCAGAGGAGGGACAGTGGTCTTGGAGATGCATAAATCTCACAAAATCAGTTTTCCTTTAGCAGCTGACAGCACCACCGTCTGCCTTCATTAGACTCAGCGCTTACAGGGGCTCCTATCAGGCTTTTCGGTTGTACACCCATTCCCAGACACTCAGTCTCCTGATACCCAGTTTTTTCACATATCCAGTCAGCTATTATTAATACTGCTTATCATTAATTGGTCCAGATATCACTCATCCAGTTTCTGATATTCAGCCCAGAGTGAGACACTAAGACAACATGTGAACGCTGTACCATGCAGCTGTATAAGAGACCGTGAGATGCACTGCATTGTGGGTACTCATACCCTCAGTTATAGTCTAGCATGCTGCAGTCTGCTTGTGTTTGCATCCTCTTTTGCATCATCGTGATTTCACCGTTAATTATAAATATTAATCATTGTGCAGTATTTCTGCAAAAAGGCTCCTAAAGAAAAAAGTCTTCATTAAAGAAAGTGTATAGCTAAGGTAGAAAAAAGGTAAATGTGCACAAGGGGCTCATAGTCCTAAAAACACAGGAAATGTTAGAGCATACAGTGTGTAGTGAAAGACAGAAAAATAGTTCTCTTATGTTAGGTTTATCTATGATCACAGTGCAAACTATTTATTCTATGAGAGATCAAATAAAAGCAGGAGCTGAAAATGTCATTTTCTTCATCAGTTTCTTCCACAGGCCACCTCCTACTCCTCCACCTCAGACCACTGCAGTCATCTTCCTCAAGGCAGCCCTTACACAATATCAGGATACATTTTTCAAATCATTATGGATTTAAATTCATTTTATGTATAACTGTTTCTATTAAGCATCATTCTATTTTAATGTACTGCACCACTTTTTTTCTTGAATAAGTTTCATGAACATAATGAATTTGAGATGGGCTTGGAAGAAGTTGTAATTAATGCAATAGGTAACTTCATTATCCAGTTTCTCAATCTTTGGCCAGTTTTTCCGGAGCTAATTAAGACCAATTAATGGGAGATAAGTGTATTGTGATTATGAGTATACAATGGGATCACTCAGGTTGAGCTAAGAAAGAATCCTGTTTAAAGAGAGATGCTGTACATGTATGCTGCAGCTGGTCTAGATTTGTTTACTATGGTTAAGGCCTTTTTAAGGCCAACTTGTCTACTGAGGATATTCTTTGCCGTTTTCCTTTTGGCTTCAATAGTAATTATGAGGTGGAGACTGAGCTCACTGAAGAAGCCACAAAGAGAGTCTATAGTACAGCAACTGAGAGGATATCACAAAAGATGTCATGAGAGAACCGTGTTCTGCTTTATCTACTGCAGTAACAGGTGTGTGGTCCACTTCATGTTGCAGCCATTTTCGAATATGATAGTAAACTCTGGAACTATAGTGTTACCAGCTAAGTGGCTGATCCTAGAACAAAGCTTTACTCAGCACTCTATTGTGCTGGTGGTATTTTAAGTCTTCAGGTGAACATATTAAATAGTTGCATTTTGTATTATTGAAAAAAGGTTAAATAAATTTGGCAATGTAGTGCTATTTTCAGTCACAGATATTATTTTTAAGTACTTTGACCAGGTGTAAATATTGGAATATTTATGAAATTTTGCCCCAACCATACTGCATCAGACAGCTTTACTTTGTCAGCAAAAACACTTCTATCAGAGTATACAGGACATCTAGGGAGATTCTGGAGAAGTGAGAGGAGTAGAGCTGAATTACTAGCGACAGCAGTCAGAGCCACACTTCCCCATGTCTCTCATCCAGTACCCAGCAGCACTTTATACTGTCAGGTAACGTAGCATCAAAACCTGAGACAGGTGTCTGTTCTGACTTGACAGTGGAAAGCAAGGGCTTCACTGCATAACTACCAAAGAGTCACAGTATCCTTATGGTCAGGCTGTTTTATGTAAACAGGTGGGATCAGAATCTAGCAGTGATATATTTATTAGTGTGTTGGTCATGTTGTGTGCTGCTGTAACGGGCTTGCAGGGGGAGGCTGACCTGGCAATCTTGTCACTACAGGACATGGTGAGCAGTCTTTCCCCTTGCAGAACGCCATCCCATGTCTGTATGGTGTTGCTGGACCTCACAGGGATGGTCCCCTCTCCAGACTCAATCTTGGTCCGCAGCTGCCCCCGCGCCTTCCTGTTGGGGTGTCTGTCTCCCTGGTCTGTGGGAAGTAATTGAGGGAGACATCCACAGGCAAATCACTGCTACCAGGTCTGTAAATGCAAGTTTCTACAGAACCACAGATACAAAAATTGATACCAGAAAACTGGCATAAGGAAGAAAATATATTTTTGCTTTGTTTGGAATGACAAAAAAGACAACAATGAGTCTAAATAGTCCAAAGAAAGAATTAATAAACAGAGCTAATGAATGTTCAGTCCCGTTGTTGGAACAAATTTCAACATTTCAAGCAACTTTAAACAGAAACTAGTATTCATAAAAAACACACTAAAGAAAAAAAACATTAGGGAAAAACAGATTAAATGTAATATTCCCTTTAAAATATGTCCATACCCAAAGTTATGAAAAGTAATTAATTTAATGAAATAATATGTGCACCTTGAGTATGTATGCAAGTAGACATTACCTGACACATAACCAGTGTTAAATTACTGGAGGTCAGTATGGAACTGTTTTCTGAGAGGCAGGTGGGACAGTCAGTGTGTGGACATGAATGCGCTCTTTTGTGCACCAGCAGTATGCTGAAGTCTCACAATAACAGACCCCACTTCTCTCCTTGTCAACCATGGAAACAAATGGAGGCAGTGGCCTGAAGCTCAGGGTTTAGTGGGTGATGAGGGTAATGACTCACATCAACCTGCTCCAATCAGCAGCAGGGAATGTACAGCACGAGTCATAGAGAATGAATGAAGTGGCTACAGGTTCAAGAGCCAGCAAAATGCCCCTGGTCGAACATTCTTTTATAGAAGTGTTTAAGTGGCACAGTAGCTCAGTGAGTAGAGCTGCTGCCTCACAGCGGCTGGGCTGTTTAGGTGTGAGTTCAAATCCAGTCCAGTCTGTGGAGTTTGCACATTCTCCTCCTATCTGCATGGATTTCCACTGGGTGCCCTGGTTTCCCGCACATTCCAAAGACATGTGATTCAGGTTTATTGGTCACGTAGTGTGTGTGATCCCACCCAAGGGCTGCTTCATGGCAACCCATCTATTTTTATTGGCTCCAGATCGCCAAGACCCTACTTGGGGTAAAACAGTTAGGAGCACAGTGGTAAAGCAGGCAGTATCTTGGCTGTGCTACGGGTTTGATCCTTGCTCAGTCTGTATGAACTTCACATTCTCCCTGTGTGTTTCCTTCAGGTGGTCAGATTTCCTCCCACAGTCTAATGATGTGCTGCAGATGAATTGATGAGTCTGAATTGCTCATATTGTGTATGTGTGTAATATTGCTACAGTGTATATAGGTGGGTGAATGATTGTAGGGAATTAATGCAATGTGTCTTGCACTGTTAATGTAGCAGCTAAATGCTACACAGTAATCACTGTGTCACTTTGGAGAAAAGCATATGCTAAATGTTTACAGAACTAATGCAGAAAATAACAGACAATGTATAAATACATATGCTAAATAAATAACAGTACACAAAGCAGCAAGTACAGAGCTTTTTCCTACCTTCTACACCGGCTTCATGGGGTGAGAAAATGCGGGCATCACCACAGGGTGAGGTGCTGATGTAGAGGTGGAATTGCACATTGTCCTTCAGCTTGTACCCATGTTTCTCACACCTGGTGAAGACGGACTTCTGTTGCTCCTCCTTGCTGTTGCTACAAGGTATGAAGGAAGGAGGAGGAAGGAACATTAGGAGGAAAATCACAACACTCCACTTAGCAGGACTAAGACCCATATGGGCTGCCCATTACCACACTTGATAGCACAGACTGAGCCCTGATGTGTTCCTGGACATGCTAGTTTATATTCTGTTTTTATCAGCCTGAAGTATAATCAAGCAGCTAAATGAGCCTCTAAACAGGGGCTCTAATTGAAAACAGGAAACCTGTTAGTGCCGTGATAATGAACCCTGTTTGACTGAGTGCTTTGTGTCCTGTCCATCATGGCATCTGTCAATCTTTATTTAGCAGATTGCCCTTCAGAGTGACTTGCCTCAAGGTAGATCACATAGGCAACATAAACACTAAACAGCAACGAGTCATCATCAATGAATCATTTCAATTTTTCCCAAATATTTTAGTCTTATTTATAGCTTTATGAGGTAACAGAGCTTAAATAAAAATTAAAAAGTAACATGGGTCTCAAAGGAAAATCAAAATGTGGAATTACACGGATAAAATATTGTCACTAACTAATATAGACATCATACCTATTAACTCTATTGACACGCATTGTTTGTAGAGAAAATCATTAGAGTAGCATATAGAAAGGCTTTAATCATTAAATGGCCTCACACACAAAAAATTGAATTATACAAAAAGAAAAAAAAATGCAGTAATATTCAGTGTAATTTGCTGAGTGAATAATTGTACACGTGATACAGCAGCTCTGTCTCTGTAACAAAGTGCCCAAGTTTTTATGAAGACTGAAACGTGAAGAAATGTGGCACCGTTTGCAAGATATCCGTGTGAAGGCTCCTTTCATATTTTATGTTATTTTGTGAGTAAGAGCTACTGAGGGAATGGTATATAAAAGAGATATGCAAATTTGATTTGGATATGTGGCATCATGCCTTCACAGCCCCCCACTATTCAGACCCCCAGTGACATGCACAGTTGGTATGTCCCACCTGAGGAAGTGCTCCAGTTGGGAGTACAGGTACCGGATGAGGGAGCGGCGAGCAATGATCTCGGCATGGCAGTCATTCAGTGCCAGGCCTCGGTCGCTCATGTATTCCCCGTTTATGCACTTGGTCCCCGTGGAAACGCAAATTACTTGGGCCTCCTTGACATCAGTTCCTAAATGAATGAGGAGTCCATGAATGTGAAGGCAGCAGCAGGCTGCAACACTAACGTTTATAGTGTGGAAATTTCACGAGGGGGAAACAGGTACCTGTTGTCATGACAACTCCAGCAAGGACTTTCCGTCGTGCATGAGGGGAGGTGAAGTTGTCTGTCAGCTCACTGAACTTGTCCACCACCAGGCGGGAGACAGCATCAGCTAAAACCTGAGACACCACATAACACAGCAACTTTATGCCTGAACATCTCACAGAGGGACATTACACAGGCGACATAGACTCTGCAACTTCAAAGCAGAGACTAGAGACACACAATCATACTGAAAACACAAAAACACTAACTATCCAAGATGACAACATTTTAAAACAATTCATTTTAGTTTGTTAGCAGTGGACCCATATAATCATGAACTGGTTGTCCTTGTTCATTTGCTTTTATCGTATAACCTGATAGAAACATCTGGAATCCTCAAACACACAGGTTATGACAGATGAATGGATTCAGCCAAAAAAGTAATTGTTGTAAATCAATCACAACACAAACTGCGACCTTGAACAAGCTTATAAGAGTTTATTCCTGCAGTAAGAGAATTACAAACATGACAACTCAACACCGGTGCAGAAAGAGCAGCGTACTTCTGCTTCTGTGTCAAAGCATGGATGTCAACCCTCAAAGCCACAACCTTAACTGTCAGTTTTCTTCTCTTTCTGGATAGTTCACTTTATCTTAAGTACTGCTAATATAGTGGAAAATTATACTAGAAAAAGTCAATGGCTGAATAAGCACAAATTAAGAAGATTAGTCCAGAATTAGTGTCCACATCGAAGCTACTTGGTCACCTGATAACACTCGTACGTTTAGGCTGGTCGTGGGCATTTCGGGAGGGGTGCGTCTTTATTAGCCTTGCGGGAGAGAACAACATAGTGAGGTGTTTGACTCGAGCAATAAAATGCAAAATATTCCATCATTTAGCACCTCCATTTGCCTAATTAATTTGGACCACAGTGAGGGCACCTCTGTGCATGCTGAAGGCAAATTAAATAAATATTTCAAGACAAAGAATGAATTACTCAATTAGACGGGTGCCGTCTCTGTCAGAGCAGTTGCACGGTGAATTAAGTACACCAGGGGGTACAGTTGACAACAGAAGAAGGAGGAAGAGGGAGAAAGGGACTTATGAAGAAGAAAAACGCAGCAGCATTCAGTCATTTGACAGACCAGACCTTTTAATGTGCCATGTGTGATCATCACAAGACACACCAGTTGTATCTATTCACTGAAAGCCTCAAAGACAACTACACTGATGCCTGGCAGCTTGATGCTCAACAAACGTGCACCCACCAACACACTGCCCTGCTTGCCCGTGCAGCTCAGCCGTGCACAAAGTTAATGACACCAGGTTAAAAGCACCAGCATCAGATCGCTGCCAAGTGGAGTGTGACAGATTGGAGGGAGCGCTCTTCTGCAACAACAGGAGGCAAAGCTGGCATTGAAGGAAGGGCACTGGCCACACCGCGGTGTTTCACCCTTATATTGACTGATGCCAGTTTATTTAAAGATGAGCTGGCGGAAGGCAGCTCCCGTAACATCAATTGTCTTGTTTCAACAGCGTTCAGGAGGTGATATTAATTAAGGCTGTGGTTTACTTTGACCAGACGTTATCTGAAACGGGGATTACGGGGGCAGGATTAAGAGATGCGTAAATAGACAATGCATGACTTTGGCACATTAGCTCCTGGCTAGTTTACATGTCCTGGCTTTATGTCATGTCAGATTTTCGTATCTAATTTATGGGAAGGTGAGAGTGACTGGTGACAGCTTAAAAAAAAACCCCTACTGACATTATAGTAAAATATGACAACAGTCTAGGCTTTTATGCTGAAGGAAGTGTTGAATCTATTGAATCTATATATCTCTGAATGTGTTAACATCTTGATTCTTATGGATATCCTTACAGTTTATAGTATCAAATGGTCACAGTTTAAAAAAAATTTGAATCATAAATCCTAAAAGGTACAACAAACTAAATAATGCCGTTTAATTTATCCGTAGGATATTGGAGAAAAGCTTACATTTATAATTATAAGTGAAATATCAATTTCAAGCTTTCAAATAATATTATTGTCCTTATTCTGAAATGCCTCCAGCCGGACAATTTCAACTAGAAGTATAAAAATAAAATTTGGCTCCATGTTGGCCTCTTAAAATTCTGAATCTACAAACTATTTAAAGATCCTTATATATCAAACAACATAAGAAGAATTCTCAAACTCTCTAAATCTCCTCAGGCCGAGAAGAGTTTCTCTTTCTGCAAATAGGCAGATATATATAAATATTTTATTTCATTCCAAACAGAATAAGTCCTGAAAAGCAACACTCTTTGGAAAAAGGAAAGAAAAAAGTTAATGAGATGAATACCAGTAATGCAACATTCAGCTGCCCTACTTTTAGAGGGAGAAATTTTTTGCTGCACAAGGGGGATGAGCTCCAGGTACTGGAGCATATCTGACCATGAAAGTTTATGTATGTACACATACGGGCTTTACCTGGGGCAGATGCAGCTGTAGACCCTCACGGGGAATGGGCTGGCGGGAGGGTGTCTGATCCAGCTGCATGTTGAAGAGTGTGGAGAGAGCTGCCTGGGCAGCACGTGCCTTTGCCAACTTCTTGTTGCGGCCTGAGCCCTCAAAGGTCTGTGAGTCTACTGTTACAGCCATGACGAAATTCTTGGCATGGCTCTCGCCACTCTCTGACACAAACTCGTACTTGAGACCTGGCCGCAGCTCGTTCAGAATCATGACTGGGTTCTTGCCGCTGGAGGGTGAGGAGAAGGTGGAGGTTGGTGGCAGCGGCGATTGCACCAAGCTGCTTGTGCCTGTTGCTGTGGGCAGGGGGTACTCCCCCAGTGCATTCAGTGAGCCATTGCCATTGGAGGCCAGGTAGAAGGGCTCCTCAGGGGGTGCAGGCGTCTCAAAGCCATTGAAGAGCATGTCTGGGAAGTCAGCCTGGTCGGAGGTGAAGTCAGTGTTGACGCTAAGGGTGCGGCCCATGGCCAGGTGTGCCTCAGAGGCATTGGGAAACTGCACAAAGGAACGCAGCGCCTTCTCGGCCGCACTCAGCTTTGCCTTCTTCTTGGTAGGGCCAGAACCCTCGAACAGCTGCCCGTTAACCTCAACAGTCATGACGAAGACAGGTGCATGGACAGGGCCGGTCTGTGACAGCAGCTTATACTGCAGGCCTGGCTTGATTTCATTCAACTGCATCAGTGCATTCTTGGGCAGCACAGGCCCCGGGGTTTTCTTGCGCTTCTTGGGCCTGAACTTGGAATGGGCATGCCCATTATTGCCCTCCTCAAGCGGCCGCTTCCGGCCACCCCCACCGCTGCCGTTTGGGAGCGGGGTGCCTTCGCCTGCCCCCTCCTTGGAGGAGACGTTGTCCAGGTTGCGGTTTTCCTTTACGTCGGTGCTGCACGAACCTGCGGTGCCCAGAAAGAGTAACTTACAACGCCTTCGTTGCAGGATCTTGTAAATGTAAAATTTATAGATTCCTTTATCTCTCTTTGTAACTGAACAAGTGATGTGTGTTCCTTATTTGATACAGGGGCACTGGGAGAAATCATTAATATTTGTAAACAGATAAAGATATAAACTACATTTTACATAAAATACAGAAATCGTTAAATGATTATACAATTACACAAATTAAATAGACAATCTAGGATTACCTATCAAGTTTATGTATGATTTTAAGTGCACACTATAGTAATAAATACAAATACATCAAGTCAGAAACATCAATACAGTATTTTTAATTTTCCGCCATTAAGAATAAGTAATATGAATTCTGATGTCAGTGAGATAAAAATCAAAAAGCAATCAAAGTCTATACAGTTGTTTGAAGCCAATCAAATGGTCTTTAAAACTAAAAAGTTTTGCCAATTTCTAAGCACCCTTTATTCTTGAAAGATTGTGTTATTTGTACAAAACAGGAAAAAGAACAGCAGCAAGTCCAAGTGTGGGATTAGGAAACTGGAAACGTTTGTGCTGAATTAAAGGATGGCAAGGGTTATCTTTAAACTGTGGGGTTCTGTGCTGTAGCCCAAGGCGCTGGAGACAAGGAAAGGGAAGTACTGGGACTTGAGGAGCAGCTGACTGAGTCTGGGGAGGGAAGTGTTACTGGATGAGTAGATCCACTTGAAGAAGTTTATAAAGTGTTGGAAAACCAGAAGGTTGAGTAAGGTCACAACTTCTCCTGTGCTGGGGAACACTGCTTTAAGTGTGTGGCTGTGAGGAGGGCACCTATATTAACACTTTGGGGTTACAGAATGGAGAACTGCATATGGGAAGTGCTGTCTGAAGGAACACACATCACTCAGTCCTGTTCACAAAGCTGATGGAACATTGACTAAATTTTCATTTATAACATCCTCCAGCAAAAGCTCGATAGGTTACTCCTTTCGGTGCTCGGGAAAAGAGAATCTTGTGTGAAAAGGGCAGCGTGGAAAATCGGAAAGGGGTAAAGGGGGAGTTAAACCTTACAGAGTAGACACAGGATATCTTTCAGGGGACATGACAATGGGTGGAGGACATGTCCCACAGAAGTACAGAACACACAGGAAAAAGGAGGGGGGGGGGTCATACTCCACACAACCAGTTCTGAAACTACAAAACACAGATTTACACATTTACAGAGCCGTGAACCTCCCCAGTCTGCCAGCCCACCCCCCAATACAATTGATCACGCAGCCTTACGTGTCCGGTGTGCTTCATGTCTCTACAAAAAAGCTGAAATCATAGTACTGTACATCATGCGCTATGTTGTAAATTATATTCAAAAGGCTTGAGACTAAATATCCAAGAACTTCCATCTTAGCCTGGTTTCATTGAAATCTTAATGTCACTGCGGTGTACAAGGCCAGATCTGTTACACTACAGGTTGCTGGTCTTCCACTCAGTGCAATTACAGGTCTTTCTTGGGATGAACTTCAGTGAATTTGTTCTAATTTGAACACAGCACACATTATTTTGGAACAGGCACGGAGGCACTAACTGGATCTGGTCACAGTGGTGTTAGGCCATCCAGAAAATGCAATCAGTTTTATTTTCCAAGTGCAATGCACACCTTAACTCCAGTCTTCAACAGGATTTATTAGCAAGTTTCTTTAAGGCAATATTTTTTTAAATAATGTTCTTTTGTTTTTTTCCACCCTGTATTTTTTAGTTTCATTTTGTACAGCAGGTCAAAGTAATACTGACATTTTTAGCTTAACTCATAATTGGAATGTAAGAAACTTGACTATATTAATTACATTCCAAACATGTTTTATTATAATGTTCAACATACTAGTTTTGGAATAGCTAGACCGTTACATAATATACTACCTGCCTTTACAGAAGTCAGGTTAAAAGTTTTTAAGCAGTTTACAGAGAAAAGAGTGCTTTTCCTTCAGCTTTGTAAGAAAACAACAAAAATCCAGTGGCTAACAAACTTTTCGAAGCCACATTGAGATATAAACCCAGTGGATCGTGTTCATAATAGGACTTTCATTTCTTCATGGTGACATTGCATCATGAGGCTGTGCAAATATGGCAGGGAAAGGTTAAGCATTTCTGACAGCAAACATTCGTCTGAGTTAAATAAAGCATCCTCAGTCGAGCTTTTGCTTTCGATAAAGGTTCAGCTCAGAATCCCATGTTCACAGAAAGAAGTTCAAAAAATGCAGTCCTTAGCACATTAAAATACTTCTTAATACTTTCCACTCATTCTTATCGACACTGCCGTATGTCCTTGTTGTATTAATACATTCACTATAGATGACAACCACTTCACCACCAGGACAAGACTACAGAAGCTATGGCAATGTCTGTGTTTTCTGGGGAAAGGATCACTGATTCACAGAAAAGAACAGCTATTCTTGTTTTAACTGGCCTCTGAATTCACAGCCCAGGTTGATGAGATACATAATCAATAACTAAAGCAAATCTCTTTGCTTTACAATGTGATCTTGTTCTTGCCCTGTGCACATGTGGTTCTCTGGTCACCTGCCTGCCAGGCCAGCTTAGAGAGGAGCTGCTCCTCACATTTCTAGGTTTTGGGGGGTTTTGTCTACAAGAGTTAGGGCAGTAGAAAATTTTTTAGGTGCTGTCGCAGGAATATAACTTGCTGTGTAAAGTTGTATTTAAATCCCATGCATTTAATTCTGTTAGGTTAGGGATGTTAACTGGAAAAATATTTTTCATACCAGTTAAAGGCTATATCAAGTGTGTAATGTACAGACCTGTGTCATGGCTCATAGAAACCTTCTAATCTGCCTCTACTCTGGAAACACAGGGCTGAATATGAAATGGTAATATCTCTCCCTTTTGTAGTCAGCAAATATCCTTTAGCATCTGGCAAAATTATGTCAGATACTGCTTGCACAACATGCCTCTATAACAGCAAAAAACCAGTTTTGAGTAGGGTACGATTTTCTAGTCATAACAAAGCCCGCAACCCCACTCTCACTCTCTTAAGGTCAGTAATCAGATCTCACCAAGGTGTGTGCACTCTGGCTCAGGGAGATGTGGAAGTGGCCAGAACATCTGACAGTGTGTATCACAGTGTCATTGTGCCACAGCTGAACACAGTTTAGGGCTCAGAGGTGCATGTAGATTTCAGTTCTCACAGCCCTTTAGGCCATCACTGCAATACATGCCCTTAGAGTTTTTATAACACTTTTCAGAAAGAAGTTGTTTTTGCGATGAGCCTTACATCAAAGTCTTACCAACAAAAGTTTCCTTGAGATCCCTGCCTAGCCTTTCTTGTTTCTCTTTTTATGAAACACACACCCACTGTGTTTTTAGGTATCAAGTACACTACAGCTCCTGCAACTCATTCTGAACTCCTGGTATTTTTATCCAGGAATTTTGTGGAATTTGAACATTTCTCTGACATATAAATAATATATTTCTCAACAATTAAACAGGTTAGGTAGTAGGTTTATTGCTGTTAATCAGTAATGAGAATCAAACTTCTTTCAAAAGTTTATAGAAGCTGTGGACCGTCATATTATTAACAACATGTTTAGGATTCTAAATGTAAAACTGATAGATATGGAGGTTTCTGAGCACAGATACCAGCCTCCTACTGCTAGTGTCCTTCAAGGTAAAGCTAGTACTTGTCATTAAAGTGGGATTTTAAATTCAAAGTGCACTAAAAGCTCAAAAGACTTACTGGCAGCCAACTTTTAATGCATAAATTTCAATTCAAGAGAAATGTGCTTTTCAGCAGCTCTGGGTGTACAAGATCTGAGGTATGACTTTCATTCAGTGCTCTGATGGAATGTAGTCTACTGCTTCTGTGCTGTGTTTAAGTTCCAAGACATTATCAATTCACGGTGAAGGCCTTTAAAGATGACTTAAAAATGAGCCATTGAAGAATGTTATAATTATCTGAAGGGAGAAATAGATGAACTCAGCAACAGAAGAGACGTTAGCTTTTTCTCTTTTAAGATGTGTTGTAAAGTTTCTCCTTCCAGAAAGCCCCGATGGAGAGATGTATGGATGTACCCTTATCTGACCCAAGGACACATTCACTGAGCTACTGCAGATTTTCTCCAGGGGCAGAGGATCAAGTTAGAGAAACTGGCTCTTTTTTCCTCTTCCATTTCTTTTCTTTCTTTGGACAAACACAGGGTCAGTGTCTTCATCCAGTCTTGTTAAAGGATTAAGTTCTACATCCTGTTCTGGCCCAGAGAAAAAGAATAAACTCCACTTGAAGAACAATTCAAAGCAAACAGACAAGTAACACCTTTTACTTCTTGCACAGAGGATGGTATCCAGGCATAATATAGCTCTATTTGTGTTTAGGGGAATGCATCTTAAATTTTTACAAACATGTTTTTTGCAATTTTCACATTCAAATTGTCAAAGACTCGAAGTTACATTGCAACTAAAACCTCATGAATAAAATGAAAATTGGAGTTACAATTTACAGTAATAATTAGGTACAAGTGAGTTGATCAAAAACATGTAACAACTGTAATGAAGAAATGTAAGCAAGCTGGATGTCTCGCTTATGGCAGCTGCAGCCGTACACTTCCTGCTGAGAATAGGACTTTTGAAGAAAAGGTGGTTTGGCGGTCAGGGCCTGGTCAGCAAAAACTCAGTGCAGAACCAGGCTGAAGAGATGGACTCACTCATGTTCTCCTCCTCATCTACATCCATGGTGAAGAACTTCTGCTGGCTCCTGGGCTGTCGGGCTACAGTTCGTCCTGAAGAACACAGAGGAGTTTGAAGGTGTCATATTAGATCATACTGACTCTTTTTCATGTACACAAATGATACATATAGAAAGAGATACACATATATGTGCTTAAAGAATTGCAGGTAGCTGAGCACTAGCTGTGGACAAAAATACAATTTTAAGTGAATACAGTAGACTGGTTTAAATACAACCATGGCAACCGTAATAGGGTCACGTCCCCCAGATCTTCTACGGTATTTCTTGATGCTCAATATGTAAAACGTAATGATAGTATTAAATATGTGTTCAATATTTTTGTACATGTTTTATTGTACACTTTGTTATAAGTACATGTAAAATGACATTTTTCATTTGGCTTAATGAGATTGTGTTACCTTTCCTTTAATGAGGTCTGTTGAAAACATGACCCACATCACTAGTCTCCCAACCAAAAAAATACAAACCAGTGAACTGTACCTCTTTGTGAACTTTAACGGTACAATAGACAGTAAAATATTTCACTGTGGGAAATAACATCCTTATAAGGGGTATGCTAACAGAACAACAGGGTGAGAAGTTCTTTCAAGAGCCATTTCAAACAAATCCACAGGGGAAAGGCTGTTATTAACTTCAAATGGCTTTTAGTCAGTGACAACAGCAGCACCATGCCAATTTAAGTCAAGCACACACCTACATTACACAAAAGGTATCCTTCATCACATGGCTGTGATGGAGCATTTTTTCTGATTTTCACCAGAAGATATACAGAATCTGTGTGTAGGGATGGAAAAAACCTGCATCAATTCAAAGTGTCTAACAAAGTGAAACATTTTGCGTGCATTTTGCATAAATGACTGGCTATTTCTGTTAAAGTACTTCAGATTCACTATTCAATATTGCTCAGGGTTCCTACTGAACTTTGAACCTGCTCCCCCTTCTGGCCACAAGCTGTGCTCCTTTTGCTGCCTTGGGTCACTTGCTAACATCAGAGGCACTGCAACAAATAACATCTATTAACTTAGCACGTTCAAAGTTTTCTTCATATGACAACTGATCATCTACTGCCAAGGCTCTTGACATTTGACTAAACTCATTCCATCATACACACCCATGCTGACGTGATAAGTCAGGAAGGTTCCTGCAAAATTCTTGAGTTCACCCAGGGGTGTATGACAAAATAGTGAGTGGTGCATTACAGCTGATTTCATTAGCTCAGGATTCATTCAGCTCCCATGCTCTCCAGCACAAGATCCGATGTTATATTACTCCCAACGAACAGAGGTTTCTTTAACGTCCTCATCAGCCTCTTGCCAGAAACAACACATTTCCTCTTTCTAAACACGTTTCTCAAGTCAGAAAGCATTTATTTTTAATAACCTGCTAAATTTGTTCCCCCAAACACGGCAGGCTCTTCATTGGAGCGTTCGCTATTTCCTCATCATTTTCAGTAATGAGTCCTCTGCATTTCCTGTCACAAAGATCCTAAAGCAGTTCCTTTCTGAAGGAGGTCTCTTGCAGACAGTAACAAGGAGCTGTGGGACCTTCAGTGGATAGTAAGACTGCAGTGGTCAGACAAGTGAGAATCCTTGTTTGGTCCACTGGGTTTGAAATTAACATGTACAAGGAGTATAAAGCCAGTATATGAACATCACAAAGTCAGCCTAGTAAGATGGAACCCAAGGAAGAAGAGCATGGTGACGAGAGTGAGAACAGCAGATTGCAGCCCACTGTTTTTTCTGGGACAAATCCAAGATACCAAAGGTGAGGCAAACAGTTTGACCATGTGGTGAGCACAGCTGGCCACCCAGCATAGCTTCAGTCGGCATGCAGCCAGCTATTCCCATTTCCAACTCAGTGGTTAGAGCTACTACTGCCTTTGAAAATGAAGGACTCTGTTTGAACCCCACTACTTACTGTAATATAATGGAGGAAGGTTAATACTCTGAATTACTCCAATAAAAATCACCAAGCTGTATAAACGGGTATACCTTTCTAAATAGCATAACACTGTAAAGCATTTGTCAATGTAATTCGTGTGAAGCAAGACCTGAAACAAGACAGTCTCATTGTCATGCAAGGCCAAAGGGTGGCCAAGTGGGTCATATATGGTACACAAAAAAAACACCTGTGTGTAAAAAAGAAAAGACCAAAACACAGAACGTAATTCTATTCAAGTATCAAGCAGAGAATGGGGACATCAAAAGGTCCCAGCAGGATCAATGCCCAGAGGAGCAACAGAAAGACTAACACTGTGGACCTAGGGGAACAGGCTGCAGTGCCCTTGCCAGTGGGAGGAAACGAGGGCATGCGCTTGTGACCTCCGATAGTATATCACTGCTAGAACAGGCACAGCAAGAGCCTGCACTGAGCAGAGAGGGAAGGGTGGGAATCGATACTATAATTGTAAAACAGAAAAACAGCCTCAAGCCAACGTTATTTAATTTTACCCAAGACACTCAGAAGTCATGCAGTCACAGCGCGAAGGCACACTTCTCAAGCATTAACCCTTAGCCACCTGTGCCATCAGTTTACAATATATTTCATACCACATGAATAAGGATGTTGTGTGGTCTTCAACCATGGGCGGACTAGTTCTTCCATTTTAGATCCCATTCCCAGCATTTGAGATAGCATAACATAGCATTATACAGAAAGTCAAAAAGTATACTAAGCAATAATGATAAATAATACAGTCATTAAAACATTCGGACAATTTAAATATTATATATAAAGGCTCACTGGGCCCAAAACACAGTTTGGAGCCTAGATAAAAGATTTTGATTTTTTTAAAAAATACATTTTGTGTTATTTCTAATTAATTAAGATGTACCTGATTACAAAAAGCAACAGAAATACAAACCCACAGTTTCAACCACATCTGAGCAGTTAATAAAGCAAATGTAGAATTTATTCACTTGAATGGAGACATGCTAATAAAGAATGGTAATTACGAAAGACAGGATGACTCTCATACATTGCTGACCCTATTTGTTTTCTGCTTAGAAGTCTTGCTGTCACAATACTGATTTCCATTAAAAAAGACAAACAAGGACAAATGCTCCAAGGGTATATAGAGCTCCTGCATATGGATTTGTTTCACTATGTCACTGTTTCACTATTTCACTTCCTCTTTTCAGTGTAAAGAAAAAACGGCAGCAGGGATGTGGAGAACGAAGGACAGGTGCAGTGGTTCCCGCACACTCAGGCCTTCTGCTTCCGTCTGCAATGCTTTTGCACAGCCGGCACGCTTTTAGCCAAACTAAATGGGCTAATTAATCTAAGCTAATGGTGGGTGACAGCAAATATGCGAGCACAATTATTGCCCTATTAGAGATTGATATTCCAGTGGCAAAAAATCTAAAGCGGAGCAGCTGATCTGGTCACTGCACTCATCTGAAGGAGCGGCGCAAAACTTTGTTGTAGCCTGCCGCCCATTTACCCCCACTCCACAGACAGCGTGCTAATGGGCCGAGGTATAATGAGAAAGTCTGGGGTTCTGAGCTCAGTGCAACTGGCGCCTGTCACTTCTCATTTAGTACCTGTGTGCTTCTCTTTTTGCACACTGCAGCAGAAATGCAACTCCATTTCCCCAGTAGCAGACACAGTGCTCCTTCTGCTATAAACTAGCCAGCAGCCTGTCTTCATAAACAAAATTCTTGCTTAATAATAATAATAATAATAATAATAATAGCAACAACAACAATAATTAATCCATACATTATTGATAAACTCATGCCCTTCTGCAAGGCGACATGCCAAGAGCTTATCCTTGAAGCATAGGGCATGAGGAGGGCACACTATGGATGGGGCACAAGTACATCACACCCATACATACACAACCAACCAAACCAAGTCAACTTAAGTATACTGTTTAAGGGAATCGCCCAGGATCCTTCAGCTTACAACTGTGTGTCTTTTAACAACTTCCACCATTATGAAGGTACAGCCTGTTTCAAAAGTAGGACTGGATATAGCAGACCATGAAAGTCATGCCAAGAACAGTTTGAGAAGGCCAACCATGTGTGGTTTGGCTGTGCTTCTCGTTCAAACCGTCTGTGGTTGAGATGGCATCTCACACTGGACCCAGTGACATGATTGGGGCAGGAGCCAACCCCGAGGCAGCATGGAGCCTGGGCACTTAAGTGCTGCCAACTGGAGCGATGCTAGCTGGCCATGTTAGCACAACTGGAGCTGTGTTTGCCTTCCCTGTGGGCCCACAACCCTGGATATAGTGAGCAAGCGTGGCTCTCGCGGCTCTGCTTTGGTGCCCATGCTGGCAAGGGGAGCCACTAGTGAGGAGCAGTGCTCCACCATTCCAACACATTTTAATGTCTTATCAGTACAAAGTCACGGCTGAAGGAGAAGACGGCATGAATTTTGATGTCCTCAATACAAAACATTTCTCCTGCTTGAACTAAATGAAAGTCATCACGCTGACTTCCACCAGAGGTTTTTTCTTTTTTAAAAAAAGCATATTTTTAGGTGGGGGTTAGACAGGACAGGAGGGGAAAAAGTGGTTTGAGAAGTAAAATAAGCCTCTGCCAATCTCTGCACTCCTCAGCGAGAGGGAAATAAGGTGTTTGATTTGTCTTTCATCCCACTCTCGTCTGTGGCCTTGAGATAGCGCTCCGTCGCGCCACAGAGAACCGCAGCCGTCTGGACCAGAAGCAGGGAGTTTAATAGAACTTCAGCTGGTAAGGAGGAGGAGGAGGAGGAGGAATGGTCGGTGAAGAAGGGAGAAAAAAGCAATTGCATTTCAGGTAATAACAAAATCACTCTGTGCTCATAAACTGCTGGTGCTGAACAGGGCATGCCTCGAGAGAGATGGCAACAAACACGCATAAACACATGTAGTGGGGGCTAAAGAGATCGTGAAGAACCATGATCACAAGGTTGACCTCATCCACATCATTGTGACTAAATAGAAAACCAGGAATGCTTTGCTTGTGCTTCAGCACTGAAAATCAAGTGTTTTCTGTAACAAATAAATATTTACATTCATTTATTTGGCTGGCATTTTTCTCTGAAGTAACTTACAATGTGAAGGTACTTACAAATGATGTGTACAGCTGGATAACTTATACTTGAGCAATTCAAGATAAGTACATTGTGCAAGAGTAACACAGCAGGAATTGGGATTTTAAACCTGGGTCCTTCAAATGCAAGGTGTAACTAACCATACTCTACCTGCAGACCCATTATTAAGTCTTAGACATAATAAGACTTAGACATGTATGATAGGTACCTGTAGGTACCTGTACCTGTAGGCTGATGCCGAAATACATTAAACATAAAATACAGAAAAAAAATGGGACTAGATCTCCTTGGATGAGAATTACAGATGAATACGATATTTATTTGTGTTACATTTCATTTTTGCAGGCCACGTACAATCATTAAAATAAATGGTATTTGGTGAGCCACATTTGGCTGGTTACCTGATCCTTAAATAGGGAATGGTTTTGCTGGCTGCAGACTTAAATGCTATATAACACTTTTCTGTGTTTTTTTGATAGACAAATTGTAACAGATGAAATAATGCGGAGAAAAAAAGGGTAAAATGATACAATGATTAAAAAAACCACTTAATATCAATAGTAACTTTTATTCTGGAAGTGAATCATTCTGTTTTTTAGCATGCAGAGCACATTATTCTTAACAAGCAAGAGCATCTCTGCCTCGACACAGGAAATTCAGTTTCACTTTCCGTTAACCACATTAGAAGTCACACTGAGCAATTGCTTGCCGTCAAAAAAGGTTGCAAGTGTTACAAATGGCATATTTTATGGCACTCTCACTTTGAAAAACTTCCACACTCAGACATTTGTGCACTGTACGAACACACAGTATGTACACAGTAACTGCAGCGAAAAATATTGGTTGGAATTATCAGTCAAATATAAGTATCGACCGATGCCAATAAAATTAATTGAAGCAAATATCGACCAATACCGATTTTTCTTATATCATTGTGCATCCTTAAAAAAATATAATCTAGCTTACTAAAGTATCTGTTATCTGTTGGAATTATTAAGATTCGTTATTAATTATTAAGATTCAGTGACCATGGCCAGCTTCGTGGGGCATACATACACACATCTGTGGAGCAGATTAGTCAGTGGTAGGTGTCAGCAGGAGCTCAAGGTAAAGTACCCACTCTGGTCCATCAATCACAGAATACTTGTGAGTACTGTTTCAGATGAGCAACACACTGATTCTCCACGGCATTCTGCAGCAACATGACCCCCACACCTATTACACCATAGATGCTATTGAACATGGACAGCAGCAGGGAGGTCCCTCTGGCCTGTGTCAACACATCTGGGGGGGGCAGACAGGGGCGTTCTAACCATACCAAGGGCTTTATGAGGGGTTGTGGGCTCTTGGCACAGAGATGCAGGTTTGCTACATGCCAAATATAAAACCCTTGCAGTTCTTTCCTGGCGAGTGATTCATCTAGTGGCCTGTTTTTATGAAGTGCAAGGCTCTGTCATAAGATGCACCACTGAAAGAGAGCCTATATGAATTTTTTATGGAAACTTTTACACAAGATCATTTCTAGAGAAAGTAGGAATGAACGGGATCATCTGGGAGACTGTATGTAGTGGAAGCCTCAGGCCTCAGGACCCTTATTCCTTTCTTGTTCTCCACCTCTGCCTTCCATAGTTTGAAAGCACAGCCCTTCAACAGTCAGTGTGTGAGATGCTGTGCTGTGTGAGTGGGTGGCAGCCTTTCTGACTGCAACAGAGACACTACAAACAACTCCCAGTTTACCTTTCTCATCAGTCTTCCTACACTGACATAAATATCATTATTTTACCATGCAGGCTCATAATTTTATTGCTGGCAGAAGTTCTATATAGGCAGGGAAACTCTACTGGGGGTCTGTACTACATGCTCTTCAAAACCACGAGTCAACAGGGGTTCGACTCCTTTAGCACCTTCCAGTGCTTCTGCTTCCTGCTCACAAGCTTCTCACACACCTTTATACCTTCTCTAAAATCAAGGCCAGCTTTTGCATAATGTGCACCGTTATTAAGTTACATTATTCCATCACATTATATAAAAGGTGGTTTTCATCTGGGGGTGCCACAGGGATTGACATTTTTAATCTTTAATCTTACGTTCAAGTATTGTTCTTTGTTAGTGATGGAGATCTGTGGGCTAGGTGATAACTTCAGGTGATGCAAGTCGGTGCAACACAACACGTAGCAGATACTCTGGAGCAGAGTGTGCAGCTGAGTGTAAATGGTGTGCCGTAGGGTCCTGTGCTGCGCTGGGTGCTCTGAAGCCTTTATAGTGTTGGCAACATAATTCTACAGAATCCCCACACATCCTATGCCTCTCAGAGTGAAAGTGCACGCCCCTAACTCCAGGTTCCACCATCTCTGGCAGTTACAACACCCCAGTGATGACTGGACGCAGGGGAATGAGAGGCTTCAGCTCCTGCATGTCAAATAATGTTAGCTGCAATTAGCAGGTGAAATGAAAAATGTCATACACACAGTTATGTGTTTAATGTTGCATGTGCAGCATTGGGTTGGGGAAACTGTGGGGAATGAGTCAGAGGAAGGGGCGGGGATTCAGATTGGCTCGGGCACTCAGTCCCAGCTCATCAACATCCAAATCAGAGAGGTAATAAGAATATGCTCCTTTTATTTGTCACAAGTACTGTAGCGCACAGAGGAAGACCAAACCACTGCCAAAGTACTTCAATGTGACTCAGTCTGTACCTATACCATGTGTGTTGCTGTTTTATGCCATGCATATATAGTTCAGGGAGTGTTTGTGACTGTGTACAGTTAGCAGCTAGCTAGTATTGTGCACAGTGAACTCAGTGCTCACTAGAAACAGAACCCAGGCTAACAGCTCCTGAGCTCTTGGACCTTTCACTGCTCACCAGAATAAACGGGAGCTCATATCATTTACAGTTAAGCCTCAACCATACTCTCATTGAAACTGTGTCTAACCATTATGATTCTGCCATTTGGTGACCGGTTAATACTCGAAAAACTGCATGCCAAATACAGTCCCCTTGGCTGATTAGTATCAAAATGCAAAACATTCCTGTAAGTAAATATTATAACTGGAAAGTACATACAGAGACAGCATGGACCATCCCGACAGAAGAATGAGGGTCATGTTCTGTGAAAGGATGCATGCAAAGTGTATAAAGACTCCAGCACTCCGAGTAAGACCACTTTGGGTTCTGAAAGATACAGACACATCTGCGTGTTATATACCTTCAGTCAATGCTTTGCTACTGACACCAGCAAAAAAGAAAAGCCCTAATGGTCCAGTTCCATCGCTCACAGTGTCATTGTTAAATGTTTGACTTCTGCTGTGCTTTCAAGTCTTCCAGACATAAATACTCTACTAAAGAGGGCTTAGAAAAGCAGCTTGAGGGGTTATACACTTCTTTGAAAAGACTAGAATTTCAAAAAATCCTATTTGTAAAAGAAAATATTTGACCAGGCTTTTACTTTTATCTCGGACGACATCTATGGCACTCAGTTACACAGGCTTATAAAATCCTCAACACGTTTCAAAGTCTTTTCAAGCGGTGCCAGAAAAATACGCAGAAAAGCAGAGATCACAGTGCAGTCAAGGGGAAAGGTAATCATGGCTGGATCTACGGAGCACATTACTGGACGCCTCTCACTGTACAGACCCACAGAAAGAGGCTGTGATTGATGGTCTGCGAAGCCCTAGGGGACAGTGGCCGCAGCCCGCTGGGACCTCGCACTCCTCTGTCAAGGCCGTCTTCACAGGACTAATTTAGACAGATAGCCTGGGGAGCAGGAGCAGCCAGTAGGGGAAATGAGGCCCCTCCTGGGGCACAGGGCCACTAGAACAAAATAAAACCATCTGCACAGTGCTGCCCTATTTTCTCTCCAAGAAATGACTTTCCCAAATGCACACTGAAGTCTTCTGCAAATCTGTGGAGCATATCTATCCCTGATCTGTGTCCCATGAAGGGGTACGAGAGGGTCAAGGTCTTCTGCAGGCAAGGGCACCCAGATGATAACCTGGTCAAAAGCATCATGACCGTGTCACTGTCATCCAGACAAGGCAGATTGACAACGCCCTTGCTGGTACGGCAAAGGCGACATGCAGGTGCTGTCTGAAATGCCAGGTGCTGGACCCTATCAGATTCAATTTTCTATTCAGATGTGGCCCGCCAAGGGAGGAAATTGAAAGGTAATTGAACGTATCCTTCATCGTAGAGCTTCGCAGCAGAACACTTTGGGGGAACTGGGGGGAGATGCTGCTGTCAGTGTTTTCCCCCGCTTCCTCTCCTTTCATCATTTTGCTGGTAAGGACCCTTAATGTGGTACACGTGTGAGCGGACAGAAACTCGGGTGCCTAATCGAGAGGGGTCTCTGGTGGGTGAAGCCGGCCGTCGATCTGCTTGATTAAAAGTGATGGGCTGCAGCAAATAGGACACTAGTGTTGCTGGCAGAGACCCCTTACCCCCCCCCCCCCCCCCCCCCCCCCCCCCCCCCCCCCCCCCCCCCCCNCCCCCCCCCCCCCCCCGGTAGGTTTGCAGCAGACTTCCCAGAACACCGAACACCTCATTTTTCCCCAAATCTCGAGTTCTATTATTCAATTTGGTCCCCTAAGTGCCAGTAACACACTGGAATTAGTCTGCCAGGACCAATTTTACATCACTACATCAGGGAATTCGCCTAAACTTTGCATTTCACTTATTGCTAGCATGTAAACAAGACCATAGCACAGACCATATCTGGAACTCCAAAAAAGCATGGGCTGCCTCATCTTAGTAATAAAATTAAATGAATATTACTAATTATAAAATCAAGCAACAGAACTGTATGTGGTTTTCGACAAATGGTGTGATGCTTCATTAATGATTGTTTTCTATTCTCGGATCATCTGAAAATAAGTTGTAATTTAATTGTAATTTTAAAAAATTCTGATATGGAAAAAAATGGAAAGCAAAATAAATCCATTTAACGACGAGCAAGTTGACCTTTTCACATTGTCAGATATGAATGACACAGCCGCACAGCCGCTGAGTGCGTGTCCCTCAGGGTGAAGAGAAATAGATTTGCTGGGTGTCATCGGTGCTCAACAGGAAATCTGTTGACATCCACCAGTAAGATGGCAGGACAGTGGGCTACCTCCAGGACAAGGTCATGTCACACTGTCATTGGCACTGTGGAACTGTCAACAAGCAGACCACAAACCGAATGGAGTCCTTAATTTCAAAATAACTTGGGAGTTACTGAGAACATTGAGCTAAGGCTTCAGCAGCAAAAGAATAAAACCACAAGCATCTTCAAAGTACCTACAAATCCTGGCGGGGGATGGACGGGGCTTGAAGTGGACAATGGAAACTGAAGATGGCCAATGTAGGTCATACACGGCACTGCAGCTGAGCTAATAAAAATCATTTACTCGCCTCTTCAAGGACGCTTAGAGTCTGCCACCGCTTTCCCATTTTCAGCAGGACCTGTAAAATCTTTATGACAGCTCTAATTTGTGATGCAGCCCCCTCCCCCCACATGGCCCAGCAGGAGTGGTGTGGGGGTGCAAAGTGAGGCAAGCAACGGAGAAGCTGTGTCAATTCCAAGTGCCACCCAGGCCCACACAGGGTCTCATCTGAACACAGAGCAGTACTTTCAAAAACAATGGATCTGCTAGGAAGGGAACTGGCACGTTCACATTAGTTACACAGTGGCCACCAAAGTAGTAGGGCTGCTGCCAGTGTGACCGAGACAGACTGGGAGAGCAAACCGGGAGAACACAAAAAATGCTGTCATTTTTATCTTCATCTTAATTCTCCAATAAATTCAAGTTAGAACAAAGGATGAAAATCTGGATGGAACTCAAGTGCAGCTTCAATTACCAGCTCGTCCTTCATCACAGAGGCCTGGTGGGCACATGCTCCCACTTCCCTCCACAGGTGGCGCTGGCTCCACGGGGCCTCTGGTGCCAAAAAACAGCAGACACACAGCCCCACTGCTTGGGCAGACCACAGAAGAGGAGGAGAGATGGCTGGCTCCCCAGGCATCATTCTCCCCGCATCACTGCCCCTACGGCTCAGAACAGATGACTATCGCTGTATTCTGCATTCGAGGCCGGGACAGGAGCACCGATATCCTGGCCAGCAGTTGAGGTGTTGCAATGGGGGGATATGGGGGTGGGACTGCAAATTTCACACCCCGTAGTTCTGGGATTACCAGGCCTGGCGGTAATGTTGATGGACAGGTGAGGGCAGTGGGGTGCGAGGGGGCTTGCGCCTGGAAGGTCAGAGGGAGGAGATAAGCGTGGGCTGGGAGCAGGCCGGCAGTGAAGTTATCGTGGCAGGCAGACCCTGGCATTGCTATCGGCACCGCCCATCAGCGAGGGGAGCAGCAATACGAGACAGCAGCCACAGCTCCTTGCCATGCCTCGTGGGGCCTGTGTCCGGATGGCCGCTTCTCCAGTGGCTTAAAGCCCTCAGGGCCTGTCCTAGCCCCCCTTTCGCATGCCAGAAGCCCATCTTCTGCAGCTAGAGCACCGGGACAGCTTATCTACCTGGAGCATGGGGCGCGTCCTATGGAAATGGACTTTCAGCACAGGACTAACCTCTCCTCTCGGATTACCACGACATTTAATAAGTTTTGTGAGGAATGTGGGCAGCTCCTGGCACGCAAATGAAGATGACGAATTTGCATTTAAATATGCAACCCAGAGCTCCCAAGCCATCCAACATATTAGAAGCCCCTGACAATAGCGCGTGCCCAATGAAGTGTGGCTCCGGAAAAATGACTTGAGTGTAATACATTAGAGACGAGGTCCTCAGGGAGCAGGCTGGATCTGTCCTGGCGAACACACTTGCCTGTTGTTCCACCACAATGCCCCTTCTGTCATCCAGTGGAGGCCACTTTATGTGCATTGTTAATCGGCCATATTATTATATTTACAATTGGAGGAGGCCATGATTCGGGAGTAATTTATTACTGTGCTGCGCTCCTTCCCATTCTTTCCTGAGACAAGCAGATTACAGGTGCGAAAAAAAGGAGTAATCTACTTGTTGAATGCTGTACTCTGTAACTACAGTATAAACAAGTTACAATTCTTGGTAAACACTGGTTTAGATTTGATCAAAGAGTATATCGTGTGAATTTTGCTTAGTCAGAAATTATATCAGGAGGTGCATATAGCTAGCATTTGCAGTGAAAAAATGGTTAAAATACAGTTTAAAAATCTGAACTACAAATTGGTGAAACCATTTGGGTAAGTGGTGCTCTGGGGAATTTTCTATGTGTGATCGACAGTGACCGCAGTAACGGACTAAATGGGAGCTCACCGGGTGGTCGTAGACAGCTGCCTTACAGATCCCCTGCCATGAGTCAGATAACATGAAACCCATTTTTGTTTGCAGCTGAGGAATCCAATTACTTTAACAAAATTATCATCTATCAGCTGTGTTATTTTTGCACTTGTATAGTCCTTATCTGTAACCCAGTCACAGAACAGTCCTGATTAAAGGTCACATGAAAGATAATTTAAAGGTAATTAATGTGCACTTCACAACTTGGAAAGAATTAAAATATGGTTTGAAAATAAAATGAATGCTTCTCATCACTAGGTCAGGAGTAAATGCTATAATTATATTCATATCTATATAATTTTTGAGCCTTACAAAGTTACATTTTTTATCTGAAAAGATATATAATAGTGAAAAAACACTAAGTTGCCACCAAAATACATATAAATATATTTTTAGAGAGAGGGAGAAATGTATGAAAATCTGTTTTTATATTTTTGTTATTTTGATTTTGCACCTTGATATTCTGATTTTCTGCACAATTTGGTGGTTTATGATAACCTGTGGAACTGGCATAGACTCTTATGAATAATGTGCAGTTGGAGATAAGGAAGCAGCTCGCCTTGCTGTGGTGCAAACCGGCATGAGGTTTGGGGTTCTTGAATAGAGGGACATCATTCAGAGTCAAATTGTCACCTGAAATCCAGTTAGACTGAACATGCTGGCCCACCTCTGTCGGACCTGGGAATCTCTGACACAGGCGTATGCTGATTTGGAGTACTGTCAGACACTAGAACTGGCTCACTTTGTAATTAATTTTATTTATGCATGACAGCACTGAGATATCTCTATGGATACTTTCCATAGTAAAAATGTGTTAATGCATCAAATCAAAGTGGACAGGAGCACATTTAAATGAGTTACCATCACCTAAGGAACACAAGCTATAGTTGCATCAAGAGGAGCTGAATGCTGAATTGTTGTCATCTTACTGACCCTCAGCATCTTGTTGTCACTGTCTTAAGACAAGGAAAAATTGGACTGGTCAAACCAAGTGATTCATTTTCAATACAAACACATAAAGCTCACTGCCAGCTCTACACAACCACTCAAATGGAAATTTACCCTCAAAGACAGCCAAAAAGAACATGTTTGTGCAGGAAACCACAAAACAACAAACAAATTCAACTTCTATTCAATGACACATGTCTAGCAGTTATAAGGACTGTGACCAGGCTGTAGGCAAACAGTACAAATAGCTCTGAGCTCAGTCACTGTCCAGCTGATATATCTGTGGTGACCACGGTCCTCTTGTGTGAAGTGTTGAGGTTTAATACCATCTTGAGGACTGTGTTCGGAACAGCTTGCTCACTGGAGCACTAACCGCACTCCTCATCCTCCCCGCAGCCATGCATGCATGCAGCGCTTGTGCATTAGCAAAATGAACCATTACGGCAAGTTAAGATCCATTTCCTCATGCTTGCGGCTCTACAGTTAAATGTGCCTTCATATTCTAAGTGGAATTATAGCAGAACGCAGCACATTGTGCAGAGACTGAACATACAACTGCAGAAAGCATTCGGCCAGGCTACTGACCACTGGAAGCCTGCTGAGAACACTGTCACATGATTGCGTTTGATTAATCAATTTCCATTGTGACACAGTGGTGTGACTGTTTGTTTGTATTGAAGGAGGGTTGATGGAGGAGGTGGCAGGTGGTTAGCATAGGAAAGACAGCTCTGGGTTTGTCTTCTTGATGAGCGGGATTGGCTTGCTCTTTCACACAGCAACACTAATCATGATGACAGGTCAATCTGCACACAATCCAACACATCCATATGAAACACACAGGCACTGACACTTGGCCCATACAGGGAAACTACAACACAGAGCTCCTGCATGATGGTTAGAGGCCATCTGTCCACCCAAGAGCTGACTGTATGCCATTCAGCCCCCACACGTTAGGTGTCAAGGGCTTACTGTCAGCCTCTATCATGTTCACACCTACAGAAAGTAAACAAATATTAATGTTCACTTCAAGGAATCAAAAGTATTTCTGATGTTTCTCTTCAGCAGAAATGTGTCACAATCACCACGTAACTGAAAAAATACTCTTTTCAAGGGGCAGAGTTTGGGTCAGTTGTACTGTACACTTTACTGAAGCAGTTTGTGGGTCACTAACATCTTATGACCATGAATAACACACTCAGCTTAGAAGAGCCAGTGAGCAAACATAACACACAGATCCCATTCTTCCATGTGTGATGCTGTTCATCAGTCTTGTGTTTGTGTGTTTGTAAGCAATGACAGGAAACACTGGAAATAATTAAATAATTACCACATTGGGACAATTGTAAAAGTGTATAAATAAAAAAGTATATAAATAAGTAAGTGAAAAGTTGGATAAACAGCTCAGTACTACTCAGACAGCTTGAGGACTCATTGCAGAGCCCATAGGCCATGGGTAGGAATGACCTCAGGAACGCTCAAATGAACTAGTCAACTGCTAAAGGTGCACTTTTGATCAAAAGTATTACTGTAGCTGGTAGGATTTGACCCTAGGTCCTTTCAATTGCCAGGTAATAGCTGTAACTACCACACAACCCACTGCCCCCAACCTAAATGTAAACCAAATAAGTTGAAAAAAACAGCTGGATTCCTGATATGCTTCATGCTGCAAAAGGCTGTTTAATGGTATTTTTTATTATATAGAGCCACAAAGTTTTTGTCAAACAGCTCTCAACAATAAGAATTTTCTGTAACTAATTAGTAGCAGCTTAGCTGTCTGCAGGACACACACGTAGTAGCAGTTTAAACCACGTGTGTCACCAAGGCCTCCTTGCGTGTTCTGTACATCTGACAACCACCTTCAGCACCCTCCACCTCCAGTCCCCGGGACAGTGCTCACCCTGACACTTGAAAGTCCCTGTGGGCTGCGTGCATGCGCACACACACACACACACACACACACACACACACACACACACACACGTGCATGCATACACATGCATGCACGTAACCTCCAGCCACAGGCAGTGGTAGCATCAGATCTGCACAATCTAGCAGGAAACGGAGCTGTGACACCAGTGAGGAGCTGCTGGAGCTCTAACTCAAATGCATCACAAATCACTGCCACAGGAGCAGAAACACAGCAAGTAATGCAAGAGTGTTAAAAGCCACTCCACAACTGGCACAGAACACAACCTAAGTGAAGACATATTCAGGGAAAACAATGATAATGGACAGAACATCCCTTGGCTGGGCTACCTTTGCGCTCAGAGCGTTTCTTGCGCCTCCTCTTGAAGCGTCTCCGGATGAGGCAGTAGTAGGCACCCATGCCTAGGGGTCCATCCACCAACAGGGCCATGCTGCTGGTCCTGCACCCCGGTGCTGGGTCGTCTGAGCCAAGGGGCAAAGTCTCCGTGACCAGTCTGCCTACTGCTGGCTCCGTGCTGCTGTGTGTACTCTCACGCAAGCGCCTCCCCTCTCTCCTTTGTGGTGCACGCGAGGTGGGGAGGGAGAGAGAGCCAGAGTGGCTGTACTGCACAGGAGCAGGACACTTAACCCCTCAATGAGTTAGTGTGTTCACAGAGCAAAATCCTGCTCCCCTGAGCTCCACGCTGACTGCCATATCAACAGAGAAAAGTGTCACGCTACTGCCAGCCAATCGCAAACCACCCTGTTACTGAAATGCTATCTAGAGTGTCCCAAACCTGCACACACGTGCACGTACACATCATCCTGCCACTGGACACTGGTGCCACATTGTCGGCCATTGTACAACACTATATCCTCCTTGCTGTAATCTCTCACACATAACCCCACACAGACACACATACATGCTGAAGGCTAGCCACACCAGACACAAAGCCCTGGTACCTGCAACCTACACAGTGAGGTCAGAGGAGGAAATTCAGTAGGACTTCAACACCCTGAGGCCTGACTGGTAGTCAGTAAAAAACAGGCCAGTTCACACTGAGATGGCTGACGGATGCAAACTTCCTAACTATTGCTTTGGGACAGTTGGCTGATGAAGCGTAGCCCTTGGACTGCTGGGAACGGGCAGGACACTCAGGTGCAGAAGTGACCACAAAGAAGGAGGCCAACATGAATCCAGGTTTATCTCAGTAAAAGAACTTATAGAAAGTGCAGCAGAGAAGTGTGACACAGCAGGGTTATTGTCACAGACAACCAGCCAGTATGTGATGCTAGAGATAAGATGGATCCCCAGGAAAAGCCCTTGGAATCAGAGATGATTTCAGACCTCACACTGGCAGGAGACACTTTAGGGTTGCTGTTTTCTATGCAGCATAAAAGGAGACTTAAATGATCCTGAAGTATTAAAGGATACAACAAGTCATACTCGATAAAAATGAGTTAAAGTGAACAGTGCTACTATTCCATCAAATGACAACCGTCAAGTCAATCTGGTCATTTGGACAGCACAAATCAATGAAGTACAGCAGATGAGGAGATAAACTTTGCGCTCCAGTGACCTGGTTCACATCCGCTCTGAACGTTCACCTGTTTTCACAGCTCAGGCAGCATTAAGCCATTTAGCCTTACAAAGCTGCAGGTCGAGCAGAGAAATCAGTAACAACACGGCAGCAGCATGTATGCCATAAAAATCCCAATCGGACACAAACTGAGCACTGTCTTCACTCGAAAACATTCTGTATGGAGAACACGCCTGTAGCACAACATAACAAACTTCTCATTTAACTATTTAACTAAAGCCAGGATCCACATCCAGGAAACAGCAGGTGGTCTTACTCATCCCCAGGAGAATCCACCTCTTACCTGGGCTCCTTTCCATTAGTATTTATGTACTTCACAGACATGGCTTTTCAGGGTGACACGTGACTTAATTATATGTTTAATGCGCTTAAACATCTACATATCCAAACATGCCAAATGGTGAAACCATGAAAAGCTCCCAGTTCAAATCCCACTCCTACTATAGAACCTTTACTCAATGTACTTACACTGAACTGATACTGTAGGAATACCCTACTGCATCAATGGGTAAAAGACTGTACAGCAGATTATTTAACATAAGCTGCCTTGAACAAACGCCAGGTAGATAAAAAGAGCATCTGCTGTCCTCTTGTGGAGATCCCCTGTCACTACTTTAAGCAAGAGCAGTTTTACATGCACAAAGAACAGAGCACACTTCACTGGCCAAGTAGGTTCATGGAAGTTGATAAGGATATATACTCTGTCACAGACTTAACATTTAACCAAAATTATCACAGACATCAGCTGGTTATCCTGCAACCTTGTAAGCACAGCTTTGGCTTTTATAACCTGGACCTGTAAACTGTACTGGACAAACACCAGCCAGATAAGCAAAGAAAATATGTGAAAATGACTCTTAATTAACATATAACTTTTTAATTTTATGACATACGCTGAATTAACAAGTATTGCAGTCTTTATACCGTTCCATGAAAGCAATGGGTGCAAATATTTCTGTCTTACAGTAAATAATGCCATATACATATTCAGGCTATCTTCTGAGTTGCTCAGAGCTGAAAGCACTACAGACACCAACATGTTCCCAGCCTTGTACCCAGTCTATTTAAAAAGCCTATAGTGCTGTGTCAGTCATTTCTGACAAAGCTGCATTTCTCCATCGATGCACAATATAGCCAATCTCAGGGCACAGCTTACAGGTCATGTGACCACTGTGTCCAATAGCACAGGTGCACACTGTGCTGGGATCTGTATGAGCTGTAAGAGCCACAGCACCCCCATTGAAGTGGTGCCTGTACTGCTGTGTCACACACAAGCACTGGGCCTGAAACAGGAGCCACTGTTTCCGCATGGCAACATGTGGTACAAAGGTTCTAGATGTTAAACACACCTAAAAGGTTGCTTTCACACACTTGTAAAGAAACACCCTGTCTGCATATAGCTCTCCCAAGTACCCTTCCCATTATGAGTGCAGTATAATTATAAAAGCATACAGGTATTGTGTAAAATAACATCAGTTACATCATGCTGAAGAGCCGTTATATGGAAAGCATTTCATCCAAATTGCTTGTTTAAAGTACACATATGCATTAAAGGATATGTTCAGGCATTTGTTTATGTACATGAGTGCTCCTGTGCAGTGTCAGCCCCTGTGGAGCCATCTTGCTAGCGATGACTAGCCAAGCAGCACTTTTGCTGAGGGTGTCTTCATCAGAGGCATTGAGAGGGATCAAGAAAGAACCACTCTCATTAGAGGTTGTGCTTCTTCACTATACCTCAAGAACTCCTTTTAAGTTCATCTAACTGACTTTATTTTGATTGTCAGCTGCTCGTACATGGAACAACTCAATGCAGACAGCAATCATAAAAACTGGACTAGATCCTTCAATGAGTGTGGCCACCACAAAAATTACATTTCCATTAATAGTTCACCATTACCATGTAGACCTTACAAAAAAGAGCAAATTTGAATTAATTAATTTTTTATTTATGGTAGGGCTTTTATTTCTACTCTATAAATAAACTTATTTATTTATACAGTAAAAGAAAAGAAGGTTACAATAAAGTATGAAACATAACAATTTGTTTTTCTTAGCTTTCTTGAAATATAGAAGAATTTTTTTAAGTCTCCGATATAGAATGATGAGAAAGCTTTTTATTTGACAAATAATAAACGATATTTACTGTGATCAACTAAAGAACCCCTTTGCAGATGTGGCCAAATAAAAATAACTTTTAAAAACTGTAATCTGCAAACAAACTGGAATATGCGGACATAAACTGCTGAATGGACTGTGTAGAAGCAGCTCGCTGCAGCAACATGACGTCTGACATCCAACCACATGTGCAGGACAAAAAAGTGCGAGAGCAACTGGGCAACAATATGGAACAAAGTGGACAGAAGAGCATGAAAGCAACTGACAGTCATGTTGTGTTTGTGTGCAGTTTGTGTACCATGTGTGAGAGCGAGGGAGGAAACAAGGGCATTTGTGAGCTGCAGTTCCGACGCTAACCCACAAACCCGCTTCTACTGCACCGTCCTTTCCGAAAAGCAATGCGTGAATCCTGGCACTTGGAGGGAAACAAAAAAAAGAAACAAAAAAAAAAACACAGATTTGAACCAGATTATGCCACGCGGTGTGGACATCCTCTGATGACTGTTGTTGAGGAACACAATCTGGTTTCTGAAAGCAGACAGCCAGCTCTTGGTTATGCTGAAAACTGCCCTACCAGGACATTTTATTTCCTCACAACAGAGAAAAATACTCAAGCTGCTGACAATTCCTGTTTTTCTTCTTCATCCACTGCTTGCTCTACCCCACAGCAACACTTTGCGACCACTGGAGGATGCTGGTGAGCACTACCAGTGTAGACACAACCACAATAAGTATTTAGCATTTCGTATTTTGGATTTCTCATGCCAGTAAAAGGAGATGTGTGATATGCGCCCAAGTGGGACAAATGCTTCCCAAGTCCAACCTCCAGGACAGTGAGTGGGAAGGTGTGGCTGCACTGCAGCATGACAACATGCACTGCCCCTTGAGCTGTGACCCAGGACAAATGTGTCCCCCTGGAAAACACAGGCAGCCCTGGTCTCAGACACTGAGAAATGAGCGGCTCAGTAAACAACAGTTCATCAATTAAATTACTTTACAGAGTGAATTTTGTTACTTGCCTTTAACTCTGCTACAGATATTCTTCCCAAAGGAATCACACACTGCTACTGTTGCATCAATGATCAAAGTAGTTACTTGCCATGATTTGATATGATAAAAATTACCCAGATGTAAAATGGATATATCACTATAATTACCCAAGTTTACAAACCTCAAGTTATAAACTGACTGAACAAAAGTTATCAGTAATAATTTAAAAAAATATATAATTAAAGCAACAGTTTCTTTGGTTGAACAGTTGTCTCTATTAGTTTATCTGAAGATTATTATTTTTCCCCTTTTTCCTTTTGTCTGACACCTTTCTCCAAAGCTGTTCAAAACATACAAGCAAAAATAAAGAAATACATTTTTAAAGAAATTAGTGGTAATGAAGAAATTACAGGTTTCAACTTTAACTGAACATGCTCAAAAATGCCTAAAAAATGCTCAAAAAAACTGAAATAAATTCACCAAACTTGAATTTTAAAGTCATTCATTCACCCGTTAATCCACCCACTTTTCTCAACTGCTTGTCCAATGTAAGGCCAACAACCCACCAAGGGGAACAGTCACTCATTCATCCACACATACAGTACAGGCAGATTAGACTTGCAGGGAATCTCAAACTGACCCAGACCCGTTTGTACTCAGCAACCATACATGCACTTTTACCACAGAGCCAGAAGAGGGCACCCGTGTCTCATACTGCGCAGAGTAAGTCATCAAATTTTTCTTCTTCACATCTTGTTCAGTTATTTAAACCCCTGTGGCTCACCCATCCATTAGCATGCTAATGATATTTACACACATTTCTGGGCAGCTGCAGTCCTTAACTTCTTTTTCTCTACCTGGATGCCATGTGAGGAAATGTGTAGTTTTAATAAGTGGCTCTAAACCCGATCACTACAGGCAGTAGAGGAAGCAGGCTGAACCCGGCCCCGTCTTCCACATTCTTCAGAACAACTCTCAAGGTTAGAGCACAAACCACTACTACTTAGTGTCACTGCTAGTATCCAGCACTGTAACACACCCTGTTTGTAACAGGCACAACGACAGAGTGGCAGGTGTCTGAACACATAAACACAGGCCAAACAGCATGTACATCACAACCAAGAAAAACAAGATTCAACAAAAATGCTGTGGAAGTCGAAACAGAACTATCTCATAATTATCTATTATGAAAATGCTCTGGAAAAGCTGGCAGTGCTCAGTACAGTGCAACCAATGTCTGCTTGGAACAGCAGTCTGAGCAGTGACTATGGGGACCGGCAGCTGGCGGCGTGTCCACTCCTCCTCCCCCATCACTTGTTGGGAAGTCAAACAGGAGAATCGTGTACATTCTGGCTTCTTTGTGTTACAGAACAAATCTTGCTGCAAAAGGTATAACTGTCCACACAGCTACAGGGCCTCTTTTCCCTATTTCCATGACATCATTCTTGGACAGGCTGGGGTGCATCTGTCCTGGAGGTACATCATCAATAACACAGAGCAGGACCAGGCCCCGTGCCGCATGAGTGCTCAGGTCTGTGTTAAGGCATGCGGAGAACAGAGTGGTGCCTGTGGTGTAAACACACTCCACACCCCTTCAAAACACTACTCTCTGTCTTTAATAAATGGATGAATAAATCAAGCTTTTATAAATAATGGAGAGCATTCTGTGAAAAAGTGTCTGGCCTCATCAGCAGAGGAATTGTAGGGGGCATTTAAGGTGTGAGCACAGAGGAAGCTGTGTGTTAAGCAAGAGCTCTAGGTTCTAGCCTCTAGGGGGCAGCAGGAAACCAGCCTTTACTACAGTCACCCGGAGGGGGTTCATGTCTTCCGCGTGCCACTGGGGGACATAAAATGGTGTTGAAGTTCTACAGGGGTAGAAGATGCACCCATGTTGGGAAACAGCACTACAGTCTGGCAGAGGTTACCAATCCTGTTCCCATGTGTAATGCTTGGCTGGAGGACAGAGCCCTGGACATGCTGCTGCTACACCTCTGCTGCTGGAAGGGAAACAGCAGGTTCACAGTGGGGAGGGTGACATCACTGTTGTAAACCACGGTGCAAAATCATTGCCTCCTACCACTGCAATGCATCTTGGGCTATTGCCTCCTGCACGCACTTGGGCCGCAGAGCCTCTTTGATGCAGCACAAATGCAGAGAATTAAATATGTATGACTGAGAAGATGTTCTCCAGCAGAACGTGTGCTACAAAGTTCTAGCGATACAACTGGGCTGTCCCACTGCCTGACCAGTGGACCCTCATCATGGCACAAAGATGTTCTGCCCAGAGCACGACAGCAACCTCTCTGGGCAGGAAGTAAAGGTGCATCTCATCAACAATCCCTAACTGTATATTCCTGACCCTTATTCCTCTCCACAGTGTGACCACACATCATACCATGTTCTGGTATGTACCCCTACTGTTTATATTTACTACTTTATAGAGGTTCAGGTGTGGCCTTCATTGGCCTGGTGCCACTTCACATAGTAAACACTACACACATACATGCAAACACACATACCTGCTATAGTAATACAAACACACAACACAAACACGCATGTGAAAATGAACACAAGGACAAGAAGGCAACTCCAAGCACTGATGTCTGGGGTCGTGGTTATTACACCATCATTACAGGGGTCTCTGGCGAGGTTCAATGGCCCACAGGGGCTGGACAACTGGCCCTCACAACTGGGGAGGCCAGTGCCACCAGCTGACATCTGCTGGGCTGAGAAGAAGGGTGGACACCAGCACTGCCCGCTGCCAGGAGAGAAAAACATTGCGGTACCCCATGAAAAATGTCGCAAACACAAATAACGTGAACAGCAACAAAAGGACCAAGAAACAACACAAAAAACATGCTAATATAAACGACAAGAAAAACATTAACAGAAATACACAATACAAACAGAACAAACAAAAACAAGAATGGCACTAAGAAATATGATACAAATGGCAGCACAAACAAATGCCCCTCAGGCTGCCGGAACCCTGCCAGAAAGCCAGACACACTGCTAGTGGCCAGCAGGGCTGTGCTGTTACTTGAGACCATGCAGTCAACACACAAAGAACAACAGACAAACAAGTCTGTGGATGGCCACCCCAGTTTAGAGTACCCATGTCCACACCTTAAAATAGTATGCAGCACCTATCTATCTATCAATTCTGAGTGACAGCACCAACAGCAGGCCACAGACAGATATTGCGTGAGCCTGCTCTGCAGACCAGAATGGCATGTGCTCAAACTTTCCATCAACAAGCCCAGTCCAACCCAAACACAGCCCTTTCCGCACAGTTCAGAACAGGGCCAAGTCTGACTTCCTGAATAATAATCATGAAGGAAAAAAGAGCATGGGCGATGAGAATGCTAGGCTCCTGTGGCAGACTATGCAGGATAAATGAAGTAGAATTGTGCTCTGTGCCACCAGCTCTGAGCCAACATCAACAGCCCACAACACTCTTATCTGCCCCGCTTTGTTTACCATCAGGCCCTCTGTCATGCGGTCTTGACACAACAGGGCAGACTGGGAGGAGAAAACGTGTCTGAGGGCTGTGATTGCTGAGACCAGCTGAGAGGGGGGTGAGCTCTGGTTGGCCAGGTTATGGTTTAGTGTCCTTGGGTGGGGTTTAAGCTAAGTGTCTTGGTGTGACCCAAACACTACTTAGAGTGGTTGGAGCTGTCCAGCATGTCCCTCAAGCCTGAACTCCCCACAATGCCTTGCATCCCTCATTTGCACCATTCTAAAGCTCTCCCTCCCGCTCAGCCCTCTCCAGATATTCAGACCTGCTGAATCTACTAGTCAAAAACAACTGCTTCCTGTTTTAGTTGTCACTGTTGTTGGTATTATTTATTAACACCAAGCCAATCTGCAGCACCAGGGGAATTATATAAGCAAGCTTTGCTTCTGCTGTTTCTAAAAATGTTGTTTCCATAAAAGCAGCTTTCTAAATAGCAAAAAATTAGCTTTTTTTAAAGAAAGATAAAAGGAGAGATGTACTGATAGGTAATGAAGTGGCCACTGAAATAATGCAATCTTACTTTTAATGTATGAGAGGAGAAGACAGCAGTCCAACACCTGTTGCTGTGATCCTTGCCACTAGAGGATCTGTGAGGGTTTGTGGTCCATAGCCACCTCCACTCACCCGCCTTGACCCAGCATCAACAACAGTTGACACCACAACTCAGTTCTCATAAAAAAATGCATGTGGCAGGAAGAACTGAGAGAACAATACCCCCCCTCCCCCCCCGCTGTCCTGCCTATTTTTGTGGAAGGCACCATCAAACAACTGCAAAAAGTACAATAAATATTTCACATCAGATCCCTCTAAGCAGGCCAGCTCCTTGGTGAGAAGATCGGGGTGTAATCCTGGAGGTCATTAATGGACAAATGGATGCAAAAGTGTGACAGGACTTAAGAACATGGTGTGTAAAGCATTGTGGGTACTTTGAACACAATACATTTTATGGTGTTGGAGAACTCCATCTAAACTCCTAATTATCCTTTTTTGCAAAATGACATTACACAGAATAAAAGCAAAGAATGAAAGACCTTATTGGGCTGTGTGAAACATAGTAAAATGAGTGAAAATTAAATAAGTTAATGAGTTCTCAACTAAACAGAGGCTTTGAGAAACAGCTATGAGTACTGATGGAAGGAGGACTTAAGCCCATCACTTTCTGTCAAATCACTCCTGTCTCTTTGAAGCTGAGCCACCAGAAGCAGCCAGACACTGGTAGGAGTGGTACCGCCGACTTCTTGTATCGAATACCTCTTGAACCCCTGAATGACAGTTCTCCTGTCAAAGCAAATCTCTGAAAGCCATAGGAAAGTTCCTGGGAACCCGACCCCGGAACAAACTGAGAGTACAAAAAACCTGAGGAGAAGGTGGAAGGGGGCTCATAGTTTACAGGACCCCCCCCATGCGGTATTAACTGAGATACAAGAGGCTTGAATACAGGGGCAAAATTCATCATCATTCTTTATCATTATTATACCTTATTTAGCTGACACTTTTTCCCAAAGCAACTTACAATGTCAGAGGTAAACAGAATACATCAGCCGATCAAGATCAGCGTCAGGAGGTCATTTAAAAATATGACAATGTGAAGCAACTTAGATGAAAGTCTAATGTAATATGTAATAATACAGAAACAATGGGAGATGCCACACACTACAGCCTCTCAGGCTATGAGGCTGAACACTTCAATGAGCAGCAGATGCAGCATCATGTTTTTACAATACCACTGACCAGGAGCACTCTGGGGACAGGCAGTGTTATTGGCACGGAGAGACACTTGCAGTGTGGGAAAGGCAGAATTGAGAACAAACGTGGTCAGCCAAACTACCATGGGTATCAGCAAACTTACAGTACAAGAAGCAATGAACAAACTTGGGGGGAAGAAGTGGGAAAAACTCTACAGAAATAATATTTTTGTTAGTGTTCAGAGACTGATGACACCTGACATTTTTTTTCCTGAAGCCCAACCAACTGCAGAACAGAAAACTACTCTATTTTACAGGTTTGTTTTTTTAATGGAAAGGACAGTCATCATGTCAGTCAAGAATGGAAAGGTAATCACACAGCACAGCCAGCATGGAAAAAAGAGGACACAGAGAGGAGGTAGATGTTTCAAATTTCTGCTGAGAACACCCTGAAGCAAGGCGCAGCAGTTGCAATTGCGTCCGCAGCATCTGTCATCACAGCCAGTTAAGGAATCATGGGAAAAGAAAATAAGGACCGTGTCTGATCTACTGACAGTATATTATCAACTTACAGATAACTACTGGCATTAAAATACACTTCAATTCTGTTGAAAATTTTATCTTTATTTGGTCTGCATTGTAGGATTTAACTTGTATATTTATGTTTTCATTCATCTAGGAAGCAAGTTACAATGTGAGGTTTGTACAGTAAGCTACTTATAATGATATACCCTTTTATAGAGCTAGACAATTTTTTAATATATCAGTTTATTGTAAGTACTTTGCAGTACAAAAGCAGGTACTACAACAGAAAGTGGGGTATGACCCCAAGTCTCAGGTGCAATGTGACAGCTTTAACCATTATACTACCTGCTGTCCCACTAATTGGCAATAAATTATAGTGCAATATGCTGTGGTAGAGCAACAGTAAGCAAAAATGTCACAGGTTTGAACCCTTAGAGACCTTCAGCGACAGCAGCCCTATGAGGACAATGAGGACAGCAGCTTGATGCTGAAGGAGGTAAAAACAAGGAGGGAAGCATGAAGAGGAGCAACTCCTGCGTAAACAGACAATGAGCTCATGTTCCAGGGGTTTATTAGTCATCGGGGGCCTCATTCTGGTGGCCTTTCCGTAGGCCTGAGCACAAAGGTATTGGCTGGCGGTTCGGTCAACCCCAGGAAGAGGCTGCGCTGCAGCTCAGAAACCACTTTGCTGTGCTAGTGGGGATGGTGAACGAGCAGAGGTGCTGCAGAAATTAGAGCAGTAAAAGCACACATATACTAGACAAGAAGATAGAAGACCATGGAGGCAGAGGGCCACTGGGGGCAGAGTCTAACTTTTTGGAGATATTTCCATGTGCTTCTGCTCTGTGTAACCTCCTCAGTGCCATTGTGTGATAAAGGGGGGGCAGCCTGAGGAACAATCCTCACCTCTATTGTCATGTTTGAAATGACCCTGCTGTTTGTTCCTTCCAACACGCACTTGGGACATATGATCCCTGCAGCATCTCTATCCAAATCATGCTCCTAAATCCCCCCTGAGGACACTTTACCACATTTTGCTGTGTGAGCATGGGGCATCACTCTCCTCAATCTCTGAAAGCCAAACTGGGGGAAGGGCACAGACACATTTAGCTGGACTCACATTAGAATAACCTACAGAGCAGGGCCCTCCGGCTCTCCTCACGGCTCCACCTAATAGCTGCTCAAAATATGAGAAGCCAATTATGTTCCATTACCGAGTTGGCTTGAGACAAACAGAGTTCAAACAGGAGCGAGAACATAATTAGGCCCTGTGCATGCAGCACAAAACACTCACTTTTACAGCAGCTCATTATGGTAAAACGCATGTTGTATTAGTCTGAGCAGGAGATGAGCACACCCAGGACTTCAAACAGTTAAATGAGGCATTTCAAAGTTATGTTTTCAGTGACACAGCATTGTTTTTCTCATTTTTACAATTATTGTTCAGAGGTAACCTCATTCTGCGGACCTGTCTCTGTGAACTTTTGTGCAGAAAGAAGAGTGTTCATGTAGAAAAGATCTGTTGGTCCTAAAAGACATGGAAGGCACAAACAGGCTGTCACTACAAAGCTAATGGAAGGTCCAGCAGGCAATTTCATAAGACAGCAAAAATGCAATCCAGATGACAACCTTGTTTGCTGAGAAAATTAAATAGTGTTCCATAATATAATCCTCTGATGCAGGATTGTACTTACTATACTTACCATCTTTGTTTGCAGAGGTCCAGAGTCTATCCCAGAAGTATGTGGTATGAAGCAAGGTACACCCTAGATGGGATCCCAGTCCATTACAGGGCAATCACAAATTCATTCATTCTCATATAGCAGTTTGCCCATCATTTTCAATGAGCACCATCTTCCTCATCATCATTCTAATGAGAATGAAGCCTTGGTGTTGTTGTTAGTGTTAGATGTGTTACTTGAGATGTTGATGTTATAATGTTGGAATTTGAAAGTACAGTATATGGCAGTGAGGGGAAGCTGTGTGTGCAGCAGGGGTGGGGGGTGTTAGGAGGGCTCCTTATTCTTATAATATTGCTTCTGTTCTCCTTGGGTGCAAGTTCCTGCAGCAATATTGCCATATAAAAGCTGCTTCAAGAAGCATTCAGTGAAAATGAATCTGCTTCAGCACTAAGATGATGTTCTGCATGCATGTCCAGTAGAATTCAGGGTACAAGAACCATTCTTAGCAATTGAGTTTCAAGATTCCCCAAAGGCAGCTAACACGGACACGACCGAGTTTGCTCTCTTGGTACTGGTGAATTGTCCAGGTTTCAGCACTGTACAGAAGTGAAGTTAGTATGACGGTCATGTAGATCTTCAGCTTTGTGAATAGGTTGATGCTGCGGTGATTCCCTACTGAGGACTCTAGCTGGTCAAAGGCCTGGCTAACTTTGGGGATTCTGGCTTCCACTTCATTGTCAATGGTGGTGCTGTAGAGTATACTTCAGAAGTATGTGAAGCACTTGTACAAGTGAACAATGATTTTGTCTTGCAGGATTCACCTCTGACTCCACAAATCCTAAACAGCTAGGTCAGTTTCTCTAGCAGTTGAAGACCACAATGTCACATGCATGTACACACACACAAAAACAAAAACAGATTCTCAACAGGTAATATAAAATTATCAATTCACCTGAAACACATCCTTGAACTGTAGGAGAAAAAATAACCACCTGGAAGAAACCCATATAAACACAGGGAAACCTGCAAATTCCACACAAAGTGAACTGACTTTAAATCCATATCTAAACCCACAGCTCACGAGCTTTGCGGCAACAGTACCACTCACTGCATCACCGTCCTGCCCCACTGAAACAATATTAGATTTTTTAAAATTGTATATGAGAATAGTGATTCATTATAAGACTCTGACTCAACTGACTTACAGGGAAGTGGGAACATATCATCATGTGTGAACTTGCAGGGCACAGAAAGGGGACTGGATTTTGTTCATGTCCCTCCAAAGGGTCCACACCCACATGTAGCACTGTTGGTTCCTGTCCCATTGGGTACATCACAGGCCCAGCCCATCTGTAGTTCAAACACAGCAGACCAGGACCAGGTAACAGTGGGAAGCACCTGTGTGAATACGGTAGCATGCATAGACCCCAGAAGTCACCCAAGTACACACAACCTTGTATTTGTTCCTGTACAGATGGTTTCTTAGTTACCTATTTCATAGTCTGGCTTCCACTTACTCAGTACCATAATGCCCCCCCCCAATTCATATGGGTTGAAAAATCAAGGACATGGAACTCCAACAGTCTCCTCAGACTCCCGACAAGTCTCGGAATAAACACAACAAGAGGGGGATAGAGAGAGATAGCACTCAAACAATATATTTGTGTGGTTTTTATTCTTGAAAATACTTCTGATTGTTTGGTGCCATTTTAATACATGCATAAATTATATCTTCAAAGTAATATTAATAAATAAAAAAATAAATGTCAACGTGTAATGCTTTAAGTGTTTAATTGCTTTTAAAAACTGACACTCCATGTCAGCACTGTGGCTGAATCATTCACAGACGACAGGAGGATCTTAAGCAGACTGAAGGAAAAGAAGACAGTTTTCAGGGGCTCTGTTTACCTGCACTAATGGTGTGTCATACCTTCCTGGCAAGCTGTGCTTTATTGTGTAGGAAGATGGAGGCTATGTCTGGGGAGAATGGAGGCAGTGCCTGGAGCACCCAGGAGAGCTCAGCAGGCAAAGCTTTAGAGATGGACCTGCACTCATCTTCTGGGCCTCTGAAAGGGGGCACAGCATAGAGCCTACACCCTCAACTAGAGCATTCAGCTGAATTTTGCTTTATTGCCAATTCCACTTAGAATAAAAACAAGGAGGACAAACTAAACACACCAGTTTGCTGCTACTGAGTGTTCAAGCATGATCGAGGTGGTGATGGAATAAATTAGTAGAACACATGGAAGTGCCTGTGCAGGGGCAAATACATCTGGCCTTGTCTGATGTACTTTTTCATCCTGGATATGTACCAATCCTAGCAGTGTGCAGCAATGGTATATGGTATATGACTCTGGTACATGACTTCTTACATGAGGGGGGGGAGCAGTGGACCTTGAAATGGGACCTGTTGAAGATGGAAATACAATTGACGCAAGGCTGATACTTGGTTCGCTCCCACAAAAAATGGAACAGGAGGAAGCAGATTGCAGGTTCCCTCCAAACATTCTTAGCAAAGAGACATGAAGGCCATAAGCCCCTATCTCACTGCAGGTCCCACAACAGAACCAGCAGAAGTGGAAGCCCGCAGACACCCTGGCCCTATGGCATGCACAGAGAAGACCTGAAACTTAGACACAGATGGGATGCCTTCTCATCCTGGCATCACCATCTCCTCCCCCATGGACCTTTGGCTATCAAGGTTATCTGTGACACTGAATCACAGCAGTGACCTCTCTTCTCTCCCATTAAATCAACTGGAAAATTTCAGACATGAAATAATGGATTTAAAAAAATGGATTAGAGGAGTAAAGACACAGAAAAAGGAGGAAGATCAGTCTTCTGAGCCCAAAACAAAGTCCCATATTATGTTCAAATTGCTGCCACAGTGTCTACATGTTAATTGCTATCGCCAGCCTTCCTAAGGACTTGTACAGCAACCACCATTCTATTCCAATGTACAGATTACAGGTTTTCTCTATGATACACACAGAGAAACCTTTGTATGGAAAATGATTCCCAAAACAAGCTTTGCTGCTAGAAGATGAACAATTCATTTTAAAGACTATACTATCAAAGCTAAGTTTATGTACAATTGTATATACATCGCATTTTGAAGAAACACTCATCCCACATACACACATGGACTTGTCATGCAGTCTCCCATCGTGACCATCCAGCTCAAGTGACTGCTAGTCCGCTTAAGTTGAAGATAATTTGAAGTCATTTTTAGGAAGCAAATAACCTTGACTTAACATTTACACAATCATTTATTCGTTCATACTCTGGATCTCCATGTTCTGGTTTTACATACTGCTGCTCTCAGAGAGCAGAACAGACATGTAAGTTGTCAACACAGCTGTCTGGGCCATAACTCCATGCTCACTTTTGGGAGGCTGTGGATATTTTCACAAACAAGAGAGATCCAGACCTTTTTGCCCACGTGACTCTCGATCCCTGCCACCTCGGTACAGACGCACAGTATTTCTATATTTGCACGTGATAAAGATTTAAAGCCTTTGTGCATTAAGCTTCTTTGGGGCTGTGGGGGAGGGATAATCCACCAGCATCAGCAATCAGCCCTATGGGGAAATGCCCACTGGTTGTGGGAAGACTTCTTTACAGGCACTAGCAACAGGGAACTTGGTGATGCTTCTACTGTTCTGAAAACAATGCTGTACAGTGTGATCATATTTTATGCCTTATTTCCCAAACTATGAAACCCACAAGGGACATGTTGCTGGGGGACACATGGCTGCCATCACTTACTGAAACAGGAGTCTGAAGCCTTTGTTGACAAGGAGCTGTCACTCATTGTCTGCACTTACCAAATTTTCATAAATGAGGAGATGCTATTGCAGGGAAATAAATTCATTGCAGAGAAAAATATCCTTAATCTGTACAAATAAGGATGCAGACCACTTGCATGTATAAATTATGGGAGAATGTCTAAGTGCAAATCAGATAGTAACTTTTTGTGTGTTGTCCACCTGACTATAGAGTACAATCATATTGGACAACAAGCGTTGAAATCCCTCATTACTGGAGTGAATGAAACATTGTGGCAGACTACAAAACATAGCAAAAATAAATACAGTATAGAGATATCAAGTGATAATTACACAATAACCAAACAAGATATTACACCTGGTGAAAGAACAGGTGCACTACAGCTGTTCAGTGAACTTTTTTGGCCTCTCTATCCAACAGCCCTCAGCCACTGACAGTCGCACAACTCAGAGATAAATTTGTAAGCAACAAAACTGTTAGGGTAGGGAGTTCCACTGCTGTTTGGCCACATCCATCACATTGAGACTGGAGAACAAAGCTATACCACATTAGGAACGTGCCCCCTAATGCATAAAGGCAGATTCACTCACATGGTCTCAACACACCACCAATACATATGCCCTGTGGGGATTCCCCTGCTGAGACTGTTTAAAGAAATAGATGTGACAGCAGAAGGTCAGGGGTTACCCCATCAGGGGGCTGGGAGGACCCACAAACCAGCTTACACTTGTATCACTTGCAGGTTCCATGTTCCTCGCTCTGCTGTAGGTAGGTGATAAAGGATTACTCAGGATTCAGTTGTAACTTTAGGTCTCATTTATTCAATTGGCCCTCATTTTCATGGTTTTCACAGGCAGGGAGAGTTAATTTTCCAAAGCCACAGTAGCTCAAAAACACATACTGCATCTTTCAGCAAAGTCCTGTGTTGGAAGCTGGTGTCCAGAAGTGCTAGAAAAACATGCTGGGTGTCCCAGGGGCCCCTTAGGTCTCACAGATGCACAAACACCACATCCAAAAATACACATACTGCACAGACAGTGGTAACAGTACCAAAATAGTAAACTTGCAAACTTCCAGTTTTGAGATTTGTCTCTTTTAACACCAGACCCTACACTAGTTACTAGTGAAACTGGGTGTTAGCAAGTGGCCCTAAGGACTACCGTGACTAGTACCCACTCTTAGCACTGTCAAAAGTTGCAATCATGGAAACTCTCTTTTAGAATGGGTACCTTACTGTTGTTATAGTAGCTAACCAATTAAACTCTAAAACACATCACTCTGCTAGTAACAGTGCATGCCCTTATGTCACCACTAGACTTCACCAATCAGTAGGTGCAGCCGTGTTGGGCTGAAGTGTGAGCCCACCGGCTACTACTGGACACTCAACAGAGCCAGATGGCCAAAGGGCATCTTGCAGTGTAGGGGCCATAATTTCCTACACGTCAGAGCATCCACACTCACAGCAGGGTGGGGAACTGGAAAAATCAAATTTCAAAACAAACAGCAGCTAGACTGGATAATGGAAATATGAAGGTCACTGGGCTTTGAAACACAAAAGAACAATCTTGCACCAAAGGTTGCTGTAGTCACTGCCATCACAGCACAACTTTATATTAGTACTTGCTAGCAAGTAACAACCAATTAACTGACAAATAGTTTCTCTGAGCCCAATGCAGAACAGAACAAACACCATTTTGCTAAATGGAAACAAAGATCCATTTAATCCAGAATAATTTATTCCAATCAAGAGCTCTCATATTTCTGACTGGCAATGTGGCAAGGACAGCTATTTCTAATGCAGAATTAAATTAAGGAATGCAAAGCACTGTGGATAACCATAGGGTAGAAATGCCAAGTAGGAATACGCTTACCTGTTGTGGTGCAGAAGAGTTGTGGGTCAATCTTGTATCACCCTATAGACCTGGTAGGCGCCCAGCCAGTGCTGAAAATGAAACGGAGACAAGCCATTAGCTGTGACAGAGCAGCCAACCATGGCAACAAGACAGTGGGAAGAGTTTTCTAGAGTCTCAGCAGAGGTGTAGCATGGCATGAAGAGAGGACTAAATAAAAAGCCTCAAAACTCTATTGAAGCCACCAGGTGCAAAAACGCAACCGTGCTTGCAAACATAAATCACAGCAGGAGGAATTCATTATAACTGTTCTCCCGTTTCTACAAAGAAATTGATTTATAAACAAACTTTTACTAGGTTGCGAGGTGGACCTGGAAACTGAGCATGGAAAGAACCTCATCTCCCTGCTGTGCTAATAAAAACATCCCCACTCTGTCTGAAGGTGAATGTGGTAAACCAAGCAAACATAACAAGAGCACCATCCCCACAGAAGCCAACCCCCAATGGAGTAATGACTCTTAAGGGTAAGAAGATTTTAACAAAATTTGCACATGGCTATAGATCCTGCTGCTACGAAGAGACCGAGAAGTACACTCTCCCTATATATCCTCAGCACTAATTACATCTTTCAAATTAATCTGCCAAACGTGTAATTACACCACCTCTAACATGTAATCTAATGAGGACGGAGTATTGTGTTCATTTTCAGCATCATGTTCAGGGACAGTACTGTGAGCCTGTGATGTCCTGATTAAAGTGAGGGCTTCAATTGGAGCTATATAAACAAATATGGTGTCACGTGACCAGCCTCCCATGATAATGGCCACAGATCTGACCCTGAGCATTGAAGAAAACTTCTGTACCTCAAAAACCAGAGTGCTGACCTTTCTCTACTCAGCTCTTCACCCATAGGAACATGGGGGAGAACCCTGATGACGAACAGCTAAACAAACAAGAAGCTTGTGTGCTTTTAAAGTAGAGGTCCTCTGTCAAACATCTCCCCTCTGTGACAGAGAGTGACCTTTGAGAAAACGCCTGCAGATATGACCTCTGTCACATCACCCAAGTCACAATGGTAAGCAAATGGCACAATGACAGAGCATCAGAACTTCTGAAGGACATTCTGACCTTATTTCATTAAGGGCCCCCCTCCAATAAACGAACTGACTCAGTCTACACAGCCTGTGCTCATCAAAAATCTCGTCAGACTGAGCGCAGGAAACTCGGGCACAGCTGGCCATTGGCAGTAACCTGGACTGTGGTTTGGGGAGAGGACCCTTAAGATTTGTGAGCATGTGCACGCACCCCTGTTAACTCAGATTCTCAAAGGTAGCTTTGGCTTGCTCACTAGATTTATTTTTTCCAAGTAAAATAATCTCTGTGAAGCCATCAGCCAGGAAAGTGGTTCATCTGGACGATTCCAGATTTTAGAATCAGACATATGTTTAGGGTGTAGAGAAACTGAGGTCACATGCCTCAGCAGGTGATTAGTTTCTGCTGGGACTCAGAATCAGGCAGATAGCAGTTTAGATTGTCAGCTTTTGGTCTCCCCACTTCCAGGGAGCAGGTAAGTTAGCATTCATTTTGGGAGGTTGGGAGGTAAAAGCATGGAAAAACTGTCTGTGTGTGTGTGCGCACGTGTCTATTGGGGGTGATGACTGATAAATACTTCAGACCTGTCAGTCTCAAAATGCCAAGAGGTACATTGTTAGAGTAGCAGTGCCAGCAGGTACACCCTGTGACTTCTCACTTGCAAGACTGTCCCTGTCCAGATGTGAGGCTAGAACCAAAAATGAATATAAATGAAAACATAAAACAAATCATAACATCTGCATTAGAATATGTTCTTCATAATAATAAAACAAACCTTCTAGTCATTTCATAATAGAGATTAATGCACTGGAATAAACACCTGAACACTTGCTAGCTATAGAAGCAGATCTCTAGACAAGCCAAAATGATAATGTTGGCAAAGGCTGTGCTGCTCAATTCGTCAAGATAACCATGTCGTTCATGTCACACGTTGAAATGGAAACAGTGTTTGCTGCTAACACTGGAGCCACATGGCTGTGAATTCCATTTGTGCTGAGCTTGCTTTCCTCTTACTCTGACAGCAAATACTTTCAGGTCAGAAAATTTGAGGGCTGGTCAGGGAGTTGTGGTTTTAAATTTATTCATATACCAGCCACTCTTCTTTAAAGTAATGTACATTTCAGAGTGTATTTCACTGCAGTCAAAGAGCTTGAGATACAGATATCAAGAAGCTGTCTGTTCAGTACGACTGACAAGTACAGTGGTGCTTGAAAGTTTGTGAACCCTTCAGAACTTTCTATATTTCTGCATAAATTTGACCTAAAACTACATCAGATTTTCACACAAGCCCTAAAAGTAGAGAAAGAGAACCAAATCAAACAAATGAGTCAAAAAAATTAGACATGGACATTTATTTATTTAGGAAAATGATCCAATAACACATATCTGTGAGTGGCAAATGTATGTGAACCTTTGCTTTCAGTATCTGGTGTAATCCCCTTGTGCAGCAATAACTGCAACTAAACGTTTCCAGTAATTGTTGATTAGTCCTGCACATCAGCTTGCATAGATGCATATAATGGCAGTGTTGACACTGGCAGTGTTGACACTATGGGAGGTGGCGAGGATGAGTCTCTACGCTGTCCAGAATTCAGCAGTCTGAAAGCAGGCAAGAAAATAAACAAAGCAACATAATCCTGAACTGGTTGTTATGAAATTTCTGTAGGGAAAGAGCAGGGCAAGCTGGAGACCACACACATCAGATATAGGGCTGAGTGATCCCAAAACAGGCCTGACCAGCATGGCATGACACACATCAAAGTAGTCAGAGTAATCCAGAACATTGAGAGCCTCCAACAGGCCGGCCAGAGGGACAGTAGGGGCATCTGGGCAGAGGAATCAATCTACGTTGCTGGGTTAGAACTGGTTAAGCCCAACAGAACTTTGCAGTGCCTTATGTGAGATGTTTTCAAGTACTCCAGGCTAATTTGGCTCATCTTCCATCCTATAAAAATTCTCATTATAAATACTCACTCACAGTATTAAAAGATTTAGACTTAAGATGGGTTTTAGCACTACTAAATGAGAATTTAAAAAAAAAAAAAGTTCAAATTAGGTATAAATTCTTTCAGAAACTGATGACAAGGCATTTTGTATGTTCTTTACCATCTGCTGCATCAACAATGCTCTAACTCGAGGTAAACCCGACAGGATGCTGAAACTTTCCACAAATCATAAAAATGCCAAGGCTTCTGCTGTATTCATCTTCTTTCTACCCCAAATGTTTCAAATTATGGGACTATTACAGCCCTCAGTATGCATATCCCCTTCAAGTGCCTGTTTAGTCAAACCATTTTAAAACATTTAATGAAGTTGAACCTACATTGCTTCATAAAGTCTATTAAATGTTTTTTTAAGCAAGTTTTATGTAGTTTAAGTGCATTCAGAAAGTATTTAGACCCCTTCACCTTTTTCACATTTTATGTTGCAGTGTTATGCTAAAATTTAAATTAATTTTTTCCACACATCAATCTACACTCAATAGCCCCCAACATTAAAGTGAAAACAGGAGTTTAGAATTTTTATCAAATTTATTAAAAATAAAAAAAATTGAAGTATCACACTGACATAAGAATTCAGACCCTTAACTCAGTACTTTGATGAAGCACCTTTCCCAGTGATTACATCATCGAGTCATCTTCAGTATGATGCGAGAAGCTTAGCACACCTGGATTTGGGGATTTTCTACCATTCTTCTCTGCAGATCCTCTCAAACTCATGCCATGTTGGAGGGGGACCATTGGTGGACAGCCATTTTTAGGTCTTTCCAGAATTGTTCAGTTGGATTTAAGTCTGGGCTCTGGCTGGGTGACTCAAGGGCCTTCACAAAGTTGTCCCTAAGCCACTCCTGCATTGTCTTAGCTGTGTGTTCAGAGTCATTGTCTTGTTGGAAGGTGAACCTTTGGCCCAGTCTGAGGTCCTGAGTGCTATGGAGCAGGTTTTCATTAAGGATAGCTCTGTACTTTGCTCCATTCAGCTTTCCCTCAACCCTGACTGATCTCCCAGCACCTGCCACTGAAAAAGACCCCCACGGCATGATGCTTGGGTTCTTGGTCACTTCTCATGTGCAGGCCCTTCTCCCACAATTGCTCAGTTTGGCTGGGCAGCCAGCTCTAGAAAGAGTCCTGGTTGTTCCAAACTACTTCCATTTAAGAATTATGGAGGCCACCATGCTCTTCAGGAACTTTCAGTATAGCATAAAAGTTTTGTAGCCTTCTCCAGATCTGTGACTTGAAAGAATCCTGTCTGAGCTCTACAGACAGTTCCTTTGACCTCATGGCCTCGTTTTTGCTCATGATATGCATTGTCAGCTGTGAGACCCTATACAGACAAGTGTGTGCCTTTCCAAATCATGGACTCCATTCAATTGGTTGGACATCTGTGGATCAATCAAGGTGTAGAAATATCTCAGAGTTGATCAAGAGAAGTGGAATGCATTTGAGCTAAATTTTAAGTGTCATAGCAAAGGGTCTAAATACTTATGTCAATGTAATGTGACCGAATAAACTTTTCTGCTGAAGGGAGGAGCTCCTGGCTGTTCACTTAAGGGACACTGGTTCTCCGTCTCAGCTCCCCACTTGCATTGCAGCTATCTCAGATCAGATCACACTTCCTGAACTCATGTCCTCCAGCAGCAACATTCCGGAAGCCACATCCCCTGGCAGTGATATTCACCAAAGGAGACAACACCAGAGAACAGGGTTACCAGCACACTATGGTGGATTTAGAGGAGGTTTCAGGATTGTGACCAAACATCTGGGCAACCTAATACAACATGTGGAAGAAGATGCTACATACTGTGCTCTGAAAAGGTGGAGCCCAGAAGATTGAGTGTGGAAAGTCTTCCTGTACACAGGGAAATGCATATCAGTGGCCTCACAGTAAGGAGGAAATGCCCAAAGATCAGGGTGCTACCATTTATTTATCTATCCTACCGCAACCTATCTGTACCTTTTTTATGCTGTGTATGTGCCTTGTGTTTGTCTTTTAACTGTACTGTGCACCAGGTCCAGGAGAAATGACATTTTGTTCTCCTTGTACATCTGTACAAGTGCAAAATGACAAATTCACCTTCACTTTTTTATTTCTCGTTATTCATGACATCCAGAAAAGCTTATGATCAACGGGAGGCAATCGGAACCACTTCATGACATCTCTCCTTAGGCCTTTTTTTTCCTCTGCCCACAATCACTGTTGCTGCTCCTTTACCAGCTGAATGATCATCGTAACTGGCAGGTCAGTAAAATCACTGTGGCACAGCAATTGCACTTTTTCATGCTTATCCCAAATGGGAGCAGTTCAGTAAACACTGCAACAATGTGTGTGATGGCAAGGTGAGCAGTTGTATACACAGCACCCATGCTGAGAATAATTTAATCTGATGATCTGAAAATAATATATCCTTTATAATTTATATATATAATAATATATAATATATATTATATATAATATATCATTTATAATATATTTTGTGTTCAAGCTGAATAAAATGTTAACCAAAACTCCTCAGCCACTGTCTGACTAACTAAGAAAAGAATACTATAAACACAATACATTTTTTTTATTTCAACTGTGTGATATTAAGAGTTAAAATGTTCATTAACTGCATGAGGGGGAAAAAAAAAAAAACATCCGCACCACCACTAAAAAATGGCACGGGCTGGGGTGCAGTCTATCAAAATGTTAGCAAAGGCCATCACAAACAAATTTCATCCTTTGTATTAATGGCAGGAACAATGGTATATTTTTCACTTGCAAATTATTATTCTGTTTACACAAGCTGAATACAAAAAGGCAAATATAAAAGTTTCAACCTGTATGTGTTGGAACGACATGAAAAAAATCTGCATGCATACCACCTTGAGACAACTTGTGGGCCACAGCTGATGTCTTCCACCCTTCCTCTCTCCACAGAGTTCTTCCTGACTGTAGCCATGCCTCTGGGGGGCAGGTTGTGTGGAGGAGAGGGCAGGGTTTCCCAGAGGATTCACTCTACAAGTTCAGTATTTTCATTCAAAAAGAGACCTTCAGCAAGCACACTAATGAAATACTGCTGCCAACTCTCAGGCAAAAGGTCGTAACACCAAGATTCACTTCAACTGGTGGCAACTGCCTGCTAGCAAAGAAGAAAAATAAGTATGTCACTTTTATTACTTTGCAGCACTGGCTTTTGGTTCTGTCTTGAAAGTAATTTATGTGTGAAGAGAGATTGCAGCACACCAGGGCTTGGTACGACACAAACAATGTGGACAAGCATGCTGAAGGATAAATTAAATAGGGGGAAGTGTGAAGGTGAAAATGAAGAAGATGCCCTAGATCCACATTCTGCTTGGCAGTAACAGCTGCTCCTAGCACATCCTGGAAGCCAAGATGGCTGACATCTTTGCAAGACAGTTTACCCCTGACAGACAATTGGTGGGTAAATGTTTGATAAACACTAGGCAAAACAGTGTCTCAGTGGCCCTGAACAGTGGATATTTCTCCTAACACCTTATACCACTAAAGAGGTTTCTTGGTAAAAGTGAGACAACTTGGAAAACTCTATGTTCAGTTCCTGTAATGAAATTCTGTATTAGAATGTTTAAGGAATTTCTTTTTGGATTCTTGAGAGATCTACATCCCTTAATGAATGGTGTGCAGACCTGGGGGAGATGCAAGTTAGAAGGTTCTGTAAAACATGCCTTGTATCTCAAGCTGAAGGGTTCGAATTCAGGTGAGGAGCAATAACAGCCGCTGGTCACCCAGATGGAGCAGGTTTGCATGGATGTTGATCTGTGTGCAAAGCAGTCTAGAAGAGCTGTACCATGCACTGGTGGAGGAGATTATGGAGATGGACATACGAGGAAGAGTTGGAAGAACAATGGGCCACTGTTGGTCGCGGCACAGCAATGTCCTCAGTGCTGGCTCTGTCAAGGAGATCAGAAAGTGGATTCATCCAAAGGCAGATCCAAATATCTCGCAGTGAAGCGAAGGAGGACAGACTCCTTCTGGGTTCTATAATGCTCCTGTATAGGGTCTGCCAGCTGAAATGGGAGCAGCTGACTGATTCTGCTGGAGTGCTGATGAGGAGATAGTAAAAACCTGATTACACAAAGAAGGCAAAGGGCAGAAAAGTGGCATTTACAGAGGGTATTGAGGAAAAGCACTTGGTGAATACACGGTATGCTAAATACACAACAAAGTTAGACATTTGTCTCTGACAATCTTTCTCTGAGCACTACGTGGTGAAACAAAGACGTGGCAATGTTATTCTCCACCATACACTCAGCAGTAGTATTCTATCACAGCATCTGTCTGAGGTCTTCTGAAAGTCAGAAGTTTACAGCAGTCAGGCTTGAAGGTCACCCAAAACTATTTTCCATACATGGGTCTCCATTTAATAATTGCATTTCTCCAAAAATGCACACGTTTACATCACTATTCATGCATAAAAGTGCAGCCACATTCCCCCATCTGAAGCCTGTTCTTTGTTTATTCCACATTAGGAAAAGTGCTCTAACATAGAGCACATTGTGCTCATCTGATAAATCTGAAAAATGAAGGACCCCTACTGCTCCAGCCATCCAAAAATAGAGCACGACGGGGACGTGCTCTGCTCCTCTGCAAACCCGGGGGAGGACATCAAATGAGCCAGTGTCTTTGAACCCTCTGCTGGTGCACTTGTGCCATTTACTGTATAACACAGCAGTTAGCTACCAGTTAGCTGCTAGTAAAGGCGCCGTCATTTAACTACAGTCATAGATAATGAAAGGCAATATAATACTAAAACATAATTTTTTAACTAAGCAGTGTGGGGTGTTCCCTTACACTGCTGGGTGGGCTCTGTGTTCCACTCCATAAGCCATGTTGTTTATGATGACATTAATGCATTAACTGTCTATTCTACTTTTGAAAGATTTACAGAGAGGCCATTACAAGGTGAGCCTTCAGAAACACATGCTACAGGGTCTCAAAGACCCAAAGGGGTGGGTGCCAGTGTATGTCTCTGAGCAATGGCTCACAGGAGGGACAATTAAAGTGTAACAAAGACTCACCATACAAGTGCCAAAACTGAAGGATGGAATCAGACAAGGAAAGCAGCAGCCTAAGCCAAAAGCTACCTGGTTTAGAGTTTCTTTGCAGGGAGCATGTGTAAATAATTACAGTGGAGTAGTATGGCTTGATGACCCATTCCAACCTACAGTGCCATGAAGGGATGTGTAAGCAAGCACAGCCAAAATCATACAGCTGGAAAATCTTCATCTCTGAGCAGGATGCAACTGTCCAAGTGCATTAGTGTGGGCCATCTGATAGGAGCACTCTAAATCTACTCTCTAGCGGGTTTGCCCAGCACTTGGATTTCCCCCATCCTGACCTGGAAGTACATTGTATATCGAACACAGCAGCTACATTAACAACATATGAAACTAGTCATGACATGGAGAAGTGAGCAAGATGACTGGACATGTCAGCTGCTGCTCTGAACTAAGGTCGTGAGCCTGCCAATCACTACTGGATTACGTAACAGGTGAGAACACGTCACTAAACAGATGAACCGCAAAATTGGTCCAAGCTGGACTAAATTAGAAACAACTGCATGTCGTCATGATCATGCTGCTCCCAACTGGTGCTGTGAAAAATACCCTTCAAAACATTTCTTTCGCATAGGGGAGAACACCCATACTGGACTCAGTATTAAAACCAAACTAAACTTTACACCTTTCTCTCCACATCATGTTGGTGGGGTTTCCCCATTTTAAGTGAACCTACAATTTCAGTAAAGCTATCAGAAAAGCAAACAAGGCCTGGAGAGGTTTGTCATTACAGCATGAGCACTGATCTATGATTCCTGGGGCAGTACCTGCTGGTTAACATACTAGTGAAGTCTCAAAATAATAATAAATCACAAAAATAAACTTTTACACGCAGACAATTTTTCATAATATCCAGTTTCCAAAGGGAATTGACATGCTTTTGCATTTTTATACATGCACACATAAACACAAAGAGTAGGCATACATACCCATTCTCATCACAAGTGTCCTGCCATCCCTATCTTCACTCAAACTGGTTTACTTATGGATACTTTTCAAAACAATGCTATCACTTTTGCTCAATAATTTCAACATGTGTAAGCAACATGAACCACTGCAGAAGATGTAGGTACAGAAGGTGACAGGTCTTCAAAACCTGACTCCATGAAGCTAATGATCATCAAGCTCTGGAAATTCCTGTGTCAAGGGACAAAGATGGAGGACCTCCTCAATGTTACATTTATGACTTTAATGAAAGTAATGAAGAGATCAGGTATTGCACTTAATTCAGTGTTTGTGTGAGCCTCAGACAACTCTGGTTAGTGGCCGTAATGAAGCAGTGGTGTGGGGAGAAGAAGGTGCTGATGACTATGACAGCCTGTCAGTGAATGACACCAACACAGAGAATCATTCTCAGCACTGGGTCAAAATGATGGAAGGACAGAAAGAAGAACAGCTGAGAAAAAAAAATGAGCTCCAATTTGGAGGAAGTGGGTTATACACAGGGAAATAACCACTGTCATCAGCCGAAGACCTCTGCAAACCCTGATCACTTAGCCCCACATCCATCTGCAAAATACCAGGGTCTAATCTTAAACCAAATAAAACCAATTAAAAATTAATTTGTTTACTATGTGGTGTTTGACAAGCACAATGAACAGAAGTGGTAATCTCCAAAGACAGTACCAAACTGCAATTAGAGATGATAAGAGAAACAACAAAAATGCATTTTTTTCTAGGGAAATGAATTATGGAATAGAGAAATTAATGTTAAAAACACCCAAATAACCTGGTTATTTGTGACAACATGCAGCACAACTTAGCTGGTGCATAAAGAATAGCAGTGGTTTACTGGTGGATAAACAAGGACTGATGGACAAGCATGGTCACATGGGGCCCTGGGTTTTAGAACCAGTACTAAACTAGAATGTCTTTGTCATCTGCGAAACACAAGTTAGTGCAAACATTTGTATTTTAGTATAGTAATAGTAATATAGTACTTTATTCCACATTGGGGTGGAGAGCTTTGTTCGGGGATCAATAAAGGGCCAGTAATATGGTGGAACAGCAAAGAAACAGATGGCACAGTTACACCGCTCCTGGGCAGCAAAAGTTGTACAGTACGCATAAACACAGTATTATGCCCTTTGGCAGCCCACCTCCTACTCAGTTGCCCCAACTAAAAAAAAAGCAACAAAAATAAAGTAAAAAAATGCTACAAAGTGAAGAAGTAAGAATGAGTCTAGCAAGTTCCACTAACACCATGCAAAAAGGAACTATGACTGCTTCCTTCCAAAAACAATACAAAGTGGAACTGACCAGCACAGACCAATGACATTAAAGTCACGGTATTTTCATTGAGGCAGAAAACCAGGACATTGTTACTTGTAATAAGTTCCTCTGAGCATAATGTTTAGAGATGTTGAGAACAGAGCAGAAGCCAGGCTTGACTAGGAGACTCATCTCTCGAAAAGACATTAGCGGTGCTCCAACATGATTCATTATTTACAGCTATAATGTAGATATGTGCAGGGGTCGCTGTGGTGGATACCTGGTGGACAATACACCATCACTCCTTGGGTGTCATGTGGAATACCGCCAGAGTGCACTTCATTTGCTCCAATACTCCTGTGGGGGTTGTAGGAGGGTTAAGAAATGACAAGGGCACACAGAAGCCTATCTACCGCTTATATGATAATTACAAGTTAAAAACCTAATGACCCCGGTGAAGAGCTTACAAGGTGGTGTGTTAGGGTGTATAGTGTGTTAGGGTTGGAGGGGAGTAGGTGGGTCGATTTGTTAGATGGGTAGGGTAGGGCTCTATGCTTCATCCCAGTGGGTAAGCGCAGGATACCTGTCAACTTATCCTGTATATTCGTAATTGTTAAAAACCTACCAGAATTTGTCAGCAGGGGAAGAATGATCTAAGAATGATAAAAAAAAAAAAAAAGAGTTGTTTGTAAATAGATTACAGCCGAGACAATCACCCTATCAAATGTGATAGTGGCTCAGAACTTTTCTGTACACTGCCTGCAGTCTACATACAACAGTCTACTATGGAAACATTTCCCTGTGTCAGAACAGCACAAAAATGGCACCAATTCTTAATTCTGTCTAAACAGCCAGGAGTTGTCATATTAATCCAAGTTTTAATTAAACTTTGTAATACTAAGAACACAGTATTATGACAGCATTAAAAAGAATTTTGACAGTTTCTCAAGCGAATGGTGGAAAACAAATATCAGAATTTATCACCGAGTCCTGCCAAAGAATACAACATGAACAACAGAGAGATGCTGTTCACTTGTAAATTAGAAGGTGTCAACAGGCCCAGACATTAGTATTGGTTAGTGTTGTTACTTGAAAATCTGATGGCTGCTGGTATGAATCCCACTCTATCTGTACCCTTGATCAAGGTACTTACCCTGATTAAGAATACCCTGCTGCAGAGCTCCAACTGTTGATTATTTTTTTTAAAAAGTGCATTCTATTGATTATTCTGATGCTTAATCAAGTAATCGAATCAGAAAAATACTATTACAACAAGCATTATTGAACAGAAACAGAAAACATATGGGAGAAGAAAAAATAGCCATTTCTTGCTTTAATTTGTAAAAAATTAAAAATTTTATAACATTTTTAAATTAGTAATTTTAAGTGCAAACTAATTCTGATTAGGTAATAAGAACTACACTTTCAGTTTAAAAGTAAACATATTGTTGTAAAGGCCGGCCTCTACTGTGCTGATAACAGCATTACAAAATGAAGAGTCAGGACACTGAACTGTGGGAACCAAGCTTTATTTTTACAGGGCATCTCTTAATTCCAGTACTACCAACATGTCCACCTAAAAGTTCTTCAGCATATTAATACAGAGAGGGTAGTTAGCAATTTCATTCTAACACCCTGCAAGTTAGACACATAGCTTACACACATGCAGTAGCAGTGCACCATAGAACAGCTTAACCACTGGTGCCACTGCAATATTTAGTGAATTGTAATAAATAACTAAAAATATATTTAATTTTACTCAAAGTTTTTTAGGCGTGTTAAAATCAGCTGTTTATTTTTTGCTCTTGTTAATTTTTATTATTGTTAGAGAATCATTAATATCTCCAACACTAAAAGTAATAAACCAGTACTTCTAAATGGCACAAACAAAGCAACCTATTTTTATATAAATAATCATTAATAGCTCCAAAACTAAAAGAAAGAATGGTGATTTAAGCCACACAAACACAGCATCAAATAATGAACCCAGGTTTTGGGTATCCATCACCATCACCAATCTTTATTACACTTAAGGGTGCTGGCTATAGTGACATGCATACAGTAACAGCAGTACAGTATCAGCAAGCTTTATTACCTTTCAATTTTTTGAATTTAGTACCTCTGTGTGTGCATGTGGGGTGCATGAGTGTGCAGAGTGACATGCAGATAGTAACAACAAATATACATCATTATCCTTGTGTGTGTTTAAATGACAAAGTATGATATCTTAGGCAGAGGTGCTCCTGTATATCTGAGAAAGTGCATCTGCGTGTGATGAGAAAATGTGACAGTGTGATGTACATACATTCTGCGTTTGATGCTACTATGGGCCATCTATGACATCACTACTCCTGCTTCTCCAAACCAAATTTTAAATTTTCCTAATAGGCCTATTGAACTTTAAAGAACTTGACTATGTGAAAACCTTGTTTAGGGTGAGAAGTACCTGAGTCCTAAATTTCAAATCTGTGCATAAAGAAAAAACAAACGTACAAAAAGAGCCCGAGTTTAACAGATACAAAGACTGTCAACAGCCATAACGGCAACAAATTAAAAATAAATAAACAAACCTCATAAAATGAGTGTCAGGGAGAGTGACAGAGAAAGTGTTAAGGAGAATAAATCAAACAATGGAGAGCAAAGACAGCAGAATAGAAACAGTAGATTTTGTTTCTGTTTCTGGAAGCAAAACAAGCATCTTGAAAAAGTTCAAAGGCTACCTAACTTCAACAAGTGTGTCCACACACACACACGGGCTGCAAAGCACCTATTCAGGTTTTGAATATCGTACAACTACTCATCACAGCTGTCCTTCAAAACTTCATCAGAATCTCACTGGCAAATTTTCCATCACCTCTTCTCTTTTTTCCAATGCTTAAATGCACTCAATGCCACATTAATTCAAAACACTATCAAATGGATCAAAATAGAACATTTAATTAAATATTGATTGCACATCTTCCAAAACATCTGTTGCAAAATGAACCTGATCACTTTGACAATCAATCAGTAACTGGTATAATAAATCACTGATGTTCTCATGACTCAGCAGTCTTGGGTAATCTTTTTCATGTTTCAAATATGCCTTTCTGTGCGCAAAAACTTCTTTCTTACACAGACTGTGTTTCTACTAAAGTGGAATTCCTAACAGCAGAAAAAACAGCAACAAAGGGAGATGTTCTTGGAATAAGGATCTCAGAGAGAGCATAATATGCTGGAGTTTCCCCTGGCTTCAGTGATTCTCTTTGTTCTCTGTTTGATCTCCCTTCCCTTGATCTCAATGGGCTACCTTCCTTTCAGAAAGGTGAAATCAATTACTTTCCTCTCCATCCCCTCATTCATTTGCTCTGGTGCATAAAAAAGATGTTCCTTGCTCATGTCTCAATGGGAAATTCCGCTGCACTCCTATGCAGGAAACAGGTATGATCCAAATATCTTGGGCTTACACCTACACCCTGGTATTCAAGTTCCTGGTTTCTGAGCTCCCAGTATAACAAGCAATGAATATTAATATTTGAGTCAAGAAGTCCCGCCACAACGAGTTCTATCAGAGCACAGCTAAATCACATCAGAGAAATAGCTGAAACTGGCATGAGTGTAGCAGCACTGGGCCCAGCATCTATGTTCAGTCTTTGCCTCGTGTGGCCCGTGTTCATGATTTTGTTCACTTCTGTTCTTTCAGTTAACACTTTAGTAACAGTTCATTACAGTAACAGCTGGTTACCAGAGGTACATTGTGCTGCTTCTTCTGTTTAAAATTATATTAATTTATTGATTTTTTATATAAATGTGACTACTGAATGTTTGTTGCTATTACTACTAAGGAATTGATGTATGATATTCAATAAAAAAGTAACTGCATATAAACACACATGCATATTAATTACCTCATTAACTAGTAATTCAGTAATCAGTGTTTAAAGTGTTTTTTATCACACTGAAATAGGCATTTTAGAGTGTTGGGAATATTTTGGGTAAATTAATTGGAGTTTCTTGGATGAATCATAATTGTGTTCATATGAAATAATGGAAATAGATTCCCAAAATTCGAGTTTGTGGTATTAAAGCAATTTCTAAGAACCAATTGAACTTGGATACTGGGGTATAAGAGGTTAGAGAAAAATTTTTGAAGGGTATTCCTTTTGAAGACAAAAGATATCTTTAAAAAAAAACATGCATAGACATAATCTCAAAGCCAGTATCTAAGCATTTTTGCCCTAATATCCTTTCGCAGAATGCATATATTTGCTAAACATAGATTTTAAAAAAAGGGCAGATTTGGTATTCTCCTGCATACCATTGCTCATAGTGACATTCAGCAGTGTCTCTCCAAGGCTACAGGTAGCACTGGCATCCAAGCATTCCTCAACATGAAGAAGCAAGCAACCCGTCCAATAAGAATTGGGTACAATCTGTGAAAGTGTGTTCACCTGTCCTGAACTAGCATGAGTGTCACTAGGATTATATTTCCCATTTCTGTGCTTTGAGGGGAGACAAAACAAACTGCTAATGCCTACATCAACAATGGGAGAATAAAGGGGAAGGGCACTGTCTATCACAACTGGCAAAAAGCAAAACAAGTAAAAATATCTCATTTAAATGTCCATTACAGCATACTGGGGTGTGGCCAGGAATGAGTAATATACAGAGTGAAGATTCTTTTTCTTAAATAATATAACATAAAACAGACAGTGGAATAAATAATGTGGAATAAAATGTACTCAAATAAAAAAAAGGAGCTTTCATCACCAACCACATCCATACTCACTCCAGGTACATTTAAATACTGCGTGTGAACCCAACACTGACCTCTTAACAAGGTGTGGCCAACATTCCAGGTGCTGGCGTGGTTGATTTATGTCAGATACATTTAATAAATAAATTACACTGTGACCTTGTCTTACAAATGTTTCAGAGATATAATACCCTGATATAATGCTACAATTGGAGTCCCAAAAAAATTTTATCGCAAAAATGTGAGATGGAAAAACAATATTTTTCAGCTGGAGTTCTACTTACTGTGTGAAAAGGAGGAAAATGTTTTAACTCATCAGATGTACAGGAATTAGACTAATTATTATAAAAAATGCACATGACAAACATAATAACTGCTAGAATAATAATACTGTAACAACCTGCTGCATTATGAAAGGAGAGCTCTGAAGATTGGATTGTGGGAACACAAGCTTCGTTTCTCTGTGGCATGTTCAAACGCTGGCATCCACAGAGCACACTGAAAACATGCTGAATCAGTGCATTATGGGAGAACCATGGCTGTACCTGCTGCTGTTGCAATACTAATACTGGTAGTTTCCTACTTTTGAGTGTAATGAGTTCCTGGAAGTTGGCTTGTATGTCTCCTAAGTTGGAGATGTAATTACCATTACAACAATCACCACTTTGAAAATTCCTCCACACTGCTCTTGTTACAAACGTGGGGGGGGGGGACTTGGTCACTTCTATACATGAAAACTCGTAAGTCAAAGACTTGAGGGATACATGTAATACTAATAGAAACTTTTACCCAAACATATCTGTAATACCTGTATAATTATGCATTTAGAGATTGTATAGACAAAAACAAAAAAATAAAAATAAAAAAATAAATATGGACAAATGTTCCTAAACGTTGTCTTTATATCAGCCAAGTTATGAACAGGAGTTTATGGAAACAAAAATGCTTAATGTTTTTTCAAGTTACTAAAAAAATAGTAAAAGTCTTACAGTAGGTTCTGGAGCACAGTAACCATGCAAAGTATCAGTGGTTAGTGAATCTGGACTAAAAGTTTTACATCAAATTTTTAATGCACCATAGGTTTATCTGAAGTTTTAAAGCACACCACCTTTGAATAAATCAAGAGGTATCGGTATCATTAAGCTTTTAATGAAACGTTGTGTATGTTTTCTCAATCAAATCGTGTTATGAACAGCTTATAGGTCTGAATTGCATGCACAAGTTGAGGACCCACTGTAATTACCTACCAGGAAACTTCCTTAGCATCTAATCCTGTGTTTTATATCGATATGGACATTTCAGAAAAAATACCTGCCTAAAGGGACCGACAGCTGGTCCTCAAGGTCTTTGGTTTTAAAAGAGCACCTTTTAGTTTACAATTACAGTCACTTAAGCAGTAACTCGCTTGCCCTGCCTGGTTGGGAAACACTGAAAGGTGACAATGGGTTCCGTGATCTCACAACACACAGCAGGACAGCACAGATCCCACATGAATGAAAGCAGAAGTGACAAAACACAGAGAACATGCCGACAATGGGCTCAGAGTACCATGCCACACACTGGGATTATAGGGCGGCTGTTCAAATTACTGCCTGAGAGTGATTAACAGCAGCTTAAGCAGATTTAGCTGTGCGTGTGACTGATCAAGGCACTGTGTTATTATGGGGAGGGAGCCCCTACCCTATTTCAGGGTGCCCCTGACTGCAGCATCAGCCAAACAAGGCAACCCCCGTCATTATGGCCTGAGCTGGGCAGGGGTCCGCTCAAACCCCTGCGATTAGCTCCTGAAAGCAGACCATGCAATGTTGCCCTTGATGGGCCTGTTGAGGGTTGAGTTCTATTCCAGACCCAATCTATGGCCCAAATAAATATTCAAATGGGGAGAGCCAGAAACAATCAGATAATTAAATCAATTAGCATTAATGAGTCCATGTGCACACTCTTACCTCCCAGTCAACAGCTGTAATTTAATTGTTAAACTAGAAAACATTTCCCATCAACAAACCTGTCCAATTTGGTAGAATCATTGTAGGATGTCACAAATGCTTCCAATGCATCTGACCGGATGAGGGAATGACTTGTATCAAGTATATACACATTGTTCACTTTTACTGTAATTCCACAAAAATATGCTTTGCATCTTGCAGCAATACAACATACAACAAGTATTTGGTTTTGGAAATATGATCCTAATATTTCTCATGCAAAGGCCACCTGATTCTATACTTGCCTCATAGGATGGTAAAACCAAGCAATTTGAAGAGTGAATTAATAGTTTTTCAGTGCTCAGACAGGCAATGAAATGAGTCTTCTGGTGGTGTAAATGTACAACAGTTCAAATCCAGAGGCCACAAGAAACAGCCAGCCACTTCATATTGCCAAACAGAAAAACAGCGAGGCTAGACAAAGCACTGCATTCAGCATGGCAACCACCTTCATCCCATAGATAAAATTCTGCATGAAAACAGGCCAAAAAACAACATACTTCTACATCACAGTTCAAGATGACTGCTTAAAAAAAATAAATGCTGCAGCAGACCAATCCAAGACAATTTAGAGGCTTTAAAGTGTTTCAAAGGGTAATGCTTGTTTAGCAGACCAGACCTGTACAAAAGGAGATGCTCATTGGGCACAACTCTTTACATACCTCACCAGGTTTACTCACACCTTCTCAGCTGCAAATAGACTGCATCCTTCACTACTCAGAAGTTGCTTCCGCAGGCAGAGAACAGAACCATGAAATCTGAACCAAAACAAGAGCGTCATGTTTTTTAATTGTTAATTTTTATGAGGGCAGTAATTCGACTGGGAGTTATGAGAACAGTCCTGACTGGCTGCTGGCTTACACATTTATCACAATCACACAGGCACAGAGTTCTGTTCGCACACACGCAGGCAGTCTTGCAGGCATAGACAGATAACCCACACACGGGCACACACCCATCTCGTACAGAGGTGATCAAGGTTTGGAATAACATGGTGGGGGAGGAGATTCTGCCTTAAAAAGTAAGTAAACAAACAAATAAAAACACATTCCAGTGGATTACCCAGAAATACTTCTGAGCTCAAATGTGAACCTTGGCCCCTAAAATCACCACACTTTGCAAACTAGGCAGCTAGCAGCAGCTAAGATAGGGTGTGCTCAGGAGCTGAGTATACATGGCACGAATAACACCAGCTCACTAACAATTATGCAACAGCCAATTTGAACAAACCATCTTGTTAAGGTCCCTTGTCAGGAGAATTTTCATTCCTGAATTTTAACCAGACGTCAAAACGTCTCTGAAAATGATCCAAAAGAAGGAAATACTGCAGAATCAAAAAACATTTAAACATCTATTTTCTTTTCACAGGGTAACGCAGTGTTCCTTCCATAGGCTTGGCTTACTATGATGTTCCTTGAGAAACAGTTGACAAAATGCAGAAAAACAGGGAATTATGATGTTATTAAAGGTTTACTAGAAGAATGCAGGAAGCTGTCCTGGATATATTCTGGCTCACAGGAACTATGGATATTTTCTTCTGTTTTGCTCTGTGGTAATGTTGTCTGATCCTTTTACTGACATATAAAGTGTTTATAAATAGTAAACAAGGGTGGCAAATGCAGAAAAAAGGCAAAACAAATGAATCTGAGAGGCAATGGTTCACACGTCATGTTCAATAAAAAAGTTTAACTATCCTGTAAAATTTCTTGTTTAAGCTGAATTAAAAGAAAATGTTCTTTATTTCTCAGCATTTTAGTCTCAGGAGCGTTAACACTCTGTGGTACCTAACCAAGAGACTCAGCCTGGACAGTCTGACATCCAGTTTATTTCAGGTAAATGCATCTAATTTAACTAAATAATAAAACTTTATATCTTGAGCCAGTACAGAAATGTCATTGGATGCTCAGTGCTGATGGTGTTCTCTCTCAGTTGTCTAAAGAACTGGTACATTTTACCTGTCCATCAAACTTTACACTTGTACAATTTTGGAACAGATAGAAGAGGCAAAAATAAGATGTTTAAATTACCATTGTAAAATGTAATCAGAGCAGGACAGGGTGTCAAGTTAAAAGGAAGCATACTTACAAAAAAGTCTCCACCATAAAAACATCAACAAAATAGCAAGATACTAAGTCCATTTTGCTTAATTTTAAACAAATATAGCTGCTTTCTAGCAAGAAATCACTTGCACTTAGGCCTCTAATGCATTCCCCTGGAAGGATTAATTGAGTTATATTCTATCCCACCCTGTCAGCAACATCACACATTTTGTTTATATATTTATTATTAATATGGTGATCGTGTATTTCAACCAATGTTTTAAATATTATACCTAATTTATTGTGCATATGTCCATCGGTCAGGTACCAGAATGACCATACAAGTTTGACTGAAAATGTAATAAAAATTACCTGATGTGGACAATCGGGCAAAAACGTTTAGCCCTGTAAACTGTAAGAAATCTTCCCATTAATTGTCATTGGTCAGAGAAATTAATGTTGCCTTTGGGACATGACAGCTGTCCCATGAAAATGGCAACAAAACAAAAGAACAGGAAAATGAGGTTTCAATAAAAGGCATCCAGATGAGTAGAAGAAATCTTGGAGAATGTATTGTGTCCTCGAAAGAGAGGCTGCAGTCATCTATTTAAAAAAAAACTCTTCCCACTGTCCTTTTCAGAAGGCTGAGTGAAAAAGAAAATGCAATGCAGTGAAACTGGCAGAGTGCTTAATGCAAGAAATCTAAATATACGAGACTGATTTTTTTGTTACTTATAATTACCAATACAATACAGGGCACACTTCCTGCCAAAATGCTTTTTTCAAGTCAACAATAGGTGCATGTTACAGGGGAAATGAAGTGCTTCCCTGCACTGGGAACAGAAAGAGCAGCCATGGCCAACGTGCTGACGCATGGAGCTCAGCCTCCTCTTGCCACAGGCAAGAGCACCGCCCAGGATAGCAGCCAGACAATCGAGTGTGTGCAGCCAATCTGCCGCCCTCCTACTGCTTCCATCTTTTCCCATGATCCTTGGTGGCAGACATGCCTCAATCAGGACCGTAACTGCTCTTGTGACAAAGTAGGCCTTGCCCATATATTGGTGTGGATGTGTGAGTAACAATGCTCATGGTCACCATTGAGTAACTGCATAATTGTGTTGCTCTTTGATGGATTTCGTATGAATTAAGAGTGCAGTTAGACATCCAAAGAGGAAAGTGGTTCACAAAGACCACACTGAAGCAATAACAGTCTACAGTACATCTTCCAAAAATGTCTACAGGCAAGTGCCAAAATAGGAAAACCTTTCAAAGCTCCTTTTCATTTTTGAATGTTGATATGTTTTTTTCAGTAAAACAAGGATTGGATACGGCAATATTTGAGCAATAAAATCCCCCGACTGAGATCTCAGTTACCAAAGTCTGAAACGACCTCAATGAAGCTTATATAATTAAGAATGAACTGCTGACAAACAGTGACATTAATGTGGGTCACACAGCCTATTGGACTATGCCACCTATGGGATTTGTGAGCTGCTGATGCAACAGGTCATGTAGTGGTTAGGGTCCACACCTTCAGACACAAAGCACCCATGTTTGTATTTCTGCTACTGGTGTAATTTAGTATCTGAACAAAAGTAAAGGCTAGCTGAATAAATGTACAACACAAATATGGAAATAGGCTTTACATTTTACTGTTTCATTACTAAGCAGCAGATGAACATGGTGAAAAGTGTCCGGCCACTGCAGCGCTCCATGGGTCAATGACAATAAAGCCTCCATAAGGAAGGAAAAGGCAATACAGCCAGGGTAACCATGGAAGCATAGGCCATTAATCTGCACTCTCTGTGACTAATGTTTTGGTCAGAGACACTGCGATGCCATTTGGAACTACTGCAACAATCCCCATATACAAAGGAGTTAAAAGACAGAGCCTTGCAAAGTATGAAAACAGGTAATCATCATGGCTAGTGGGGAAAAGACAGATATAGCAAGGCCATACGCAGAGCTGAGGAGAAGAGGTGGAAGAAGAATCCCTGCTCCATGGATACACATTGGCTGGACCAATGCTGATAGCCAGGGCAATGCTGATCAAGACTTTCAATTAGGGAAAATGCTTTGCTGTGCTAAGTCAGCAGATGGGTCAGCATCAGCCTCTGTGCTTGGCACTGCAAAGATCCCACGAGTGGGCCTTAAGGGGGGGTGGCTTACACCTCACACACCATTCAGGCATGGAGCTGGCAATGCTGCAGTCGCTCTGCATACAAACAACTCTCCACAGCACCCTGACAGACACACACTAAGACTCACTGTAGGTGTGACTAATGTGTGACCAGCAGACGTAAGAGGTTCCTAGACTGAACTTTATCCCAGTAGCTTCTCTGAAACCACACTATAGATACCTCCTGAACCAAAAGTCATTACAGCAATAATTATGGAGGAGCTCAGAAACTAACAGCTCAGCTAAAGTAAAGACAATTGCAACCATTGTGCTACTATATTTATATAAATAACTTGTGGCTCTAAGCAAAATTGTCATAAAAAACTAATCCATTAGAATAGCAAAAGGGAAGAAAAAATAAATGAGAAAGCCAAAGCGGCCAGTGCTCATCTAGAAGAGGTTTCGCTTTGAGACAAAGATTTACAAAGCACCCTACGGCAATTGCCAAGGGTTCAATTCCAGCAGGATCGCCTGTGGTTTGAGAGGGTCCCTCCCTAGAGGCCTGCCACAGGGCCTAGAAAAGAGTCTGACATTCCCTTGTGAACAAACTTGGATATGACAGCCAAATAAACAGCAGGAGTTAAGCCCCCTGTTCTCACTGCAGAGAGGACAGAGGCTCTGTTTCTACAGTGTTGCAAGTCCCATGTATGGGGGAAGAGAAGCTTATATCTCACTTTCAAGTCCTCTCTAATCACACTGATTGGTAAGACATTGCTGAGACATTTCATCTCATAAAAAAAGGCATAAAAAAACACTTTTCCAGAGGCCTACCCTCAAAAAAACAGAACGTACATGTTTCTTTATATAAATAAGGAACAAAAAACCTAAACCAGAAACACAAAATGAACAAAGCTTTATCAAGTCCATTGTACACTGCAGCAGCAAAATAGCCTGTATAAGGAGGAGGCAGAACACTCACTGATATACCCTGTCTCAACAAACACTATAAAAACACAGAGCAAGGGCCAAATCACAGAGGTTATATCCCTGTACCAGACACATGGCTAAGACATTGCTAACTGGCACCATTTGAGTTTCTTGCTAGAACAAACAACTACATCATGAAATAGATTTTAGGAGCAAAGACTAGGTTGCCGTTTGCCCAGTGTCATCAGCTTCTGCAGGAATTCTATATTTGTTTAAATATGATTTGATAAAGAGCTGATATGTTCCTGTACTCCACATCACACAGCATCACAAAAGGATAAAGTAGAAGAAGGCTGCATCTCTGTCATACAACACAATCATCTCATAAGGTCCTTCCCACTTTGTAGTTTAGTTAGAGCATAGAAAAAGTCACAAGCAAAACAGGCATCTACAAGGTCACAGCCATGGGACTAAAGGAAAGGCTGAGAGGCCAGGGGCGGGGTTCCAATCACAAGTTAATGTCCTTAGACAACAAAAAACATTCCCTCCAGTTTTTCTTTTGACCCCACATTCTGAGATGTCATCAATGATAGCATTCCAGGCACCTGAGCTTATGTCACATTTCAGAAATACATCTGGCTGCTGCCTCCATGTCCAGGTTTTGTGGATAACTACAGTGGTCCTCTCTGTTTGTCAAGGTTACAGCAATGACTCCATTGTATCCCAAATATAATACAGCAAGTACAGATACCAAGAAGGTCAGGAAACTTAATCCTGTTGCTGCCAAACAGCTGCATGATTGGGTTACATAAAAAGACATCATCCCAGGCACCTGCCTACAAAATAAATAATGTAGGAATGTAACAAAGCAAAGGCAGCAGTTTGACTACAAGGACTGAGGAACCATATTCCTGAAGAGCATTTTAAGGCATAGGTAGCATGCATAAACACTGACCGTGTCAAACTGCTAGTTTGTTCTCTGAGCTACAAAACTTAATACTGTTCCAGAACATCAGCAAAATTAATGTTTGAAAAAAGTAATAATTGCATTCAGAAAAAAAAAAAAAACATATATGCACTTGAAAGACCATTACTGATGACAAGACAGCTGGAATCCAGAATATATCCCTTTAGAAAGTATAGTTTTTCTTTTCCATTCAAAAGACAAAAATAAGTCAATTAAGAGTAATGTCCTTTTCCCCCCAACCTCATCTACAAAACCTGTTTTATTCTAGTACATATTCAAAGAATATTTCCTGGAACATTTCAGTTATGATTTCAATGCAGGGATACTACAGGGACTTTGATACATTTATGCTGGAACACATGCTTACTAGGACAACATTCACTTAACCACCAATCCACACACAGTAGAAGCTCTCTTCACAAACACAGGGGTCAATCAAACATCAGATTCTATCCACTAGAAAATTTCATTCTCAAGCTGGAGCATAACATGAATAAATGCTGTAGATTAATTATCTTTTTCAAAAGTTCTAACAAGGGGGTCTAAAATCACCCTACTAAACACAGTAATCCTTTGCCTTTGATTTATATTATATACCTTTATGTATTTACAATTTATCAGTATACTGATTCAGTCTGTTTTGTTCTATTCTGTTAAAACGGTGTTGATGCTACAACAGGACTGGAAGACTAGTGTGTAACAAAGGCAGAGATGATTTTCTGACATAACAGCACAGCAAACTGTTCACAGTGAATGCAGCAGGGTCCATTCATGTAAGCCCTCAAGACACAATTGAATATCAGGACTAGCAATGTGCATCTAAGATTTTTATTCAAATATTAACTCTATGACTTAATTTATTGGACACACATTGCTCTAAAAAAACAGATGATCTGGGGCCCAGAAAGTCAATAAAGACATGTCTGTCACACTCCTGGTGCTGTTATTCCACCATACCTTAACAGGTTAGAAGCCAGGTGCAACAAAACTCTCTCATTAAAAAGTAATCATGCATATTAAGTGCCTTTTATCGCAGGAGACCTACATTGTGCATGAATAAAGGGTGTTTGGGATACATGAGCTAGCCTGGTCAGGGGCAATTAGCATAATCAGAATAGCATAACAGGACACAGATAAACGGTGCCCTTCCGTTCTCCATGCATCACAAACAAGGAAGAAGTTGTGGGCCTGCCTGCCATTATTGGTGAAAAATGCACAGTAGTTTTGTCTTGCAATCGACAATATTCCTGTAAAATTAAGTGGTTCCCCATCTTTGTCATGTTGGCTGCCCCTCTCCAAAAACAAATGTCTGTAGATGCTTACACGTGGTTGGAGTCAGGATCAAAAAAATAGAAGCTTTCTCACAAACACTGCAAGTCCCATCACTTTTCAGAGTGTACAAATCACTCATGCGTGTAACTGTGTTTTCTAGAAGTTTGAAAGATTTGTGAAAAATGTAAGAACATATGACAGTGGGGATAACACGTTACTGAGCAAGTGTTTAGAGATCCGTTAAAAAAAAAAAAAAAAAACTTCACAGCAGTTTACGGATCTAATTTTAGGAAGCAACTGTCACTGCTACCAGGTCTGGGCAAAACATACTAAAATGATTCTTTTTGCGGTCACAGTAATTTTTCTGAGCAACTCTCACAGTGCAAGCAGAATGGACAATGAGGACCATATTAACATAGTGCTACTAAACATAGGGCTCTCTTCTCAAAGCCCTGGGACAAGCTCACAAGACCACAAGATGGTCTTGCTGCCAGACCTAACAGCTGGAAAAGTCTCAGTGTATGAGCAGCTTCTCTACTGGAAGGTCACCATTGCAATACAACAGAGGCAAGCCACACAGGGCAACAAGCAGAGCTCATCTGGCAGTCTTGTGTCTTTGCCTGCAGCTGCTGCCCTCATTCTTATTCGCCCTTGGCTGCTGCAATCGCCAACCTGCAGCACAGTGATGGGGAGCAGCAGAGTGCCTCGCAGCCAGAGCCTTCATTAAGAGCTACCCATTTGCCCAATGAATAAAGCACTGCAACCAGCTTGTCTCATCATGTTACCCCATGTGCCTGACAAATATTCTAACAATAGATTTTTTGCACCAAGTGGTTCTGCACGTGTAGAACAAATGAAGGACTAAGGTAAACCAGAAACAGAACATTCTGACTCAGAATCTGACTTTACATCCTAGAAGACCATTTATTCAGAGTTCAGCATTCTACAAAAAGTTTTACCAGTTGTAGTTAAAAAAGCTCATATCCTTTAAAAAGTGCAAAGGAGCCTTGTGTTCAGGGATCTCCTACAGTCCACTGTTATAAAATGTTGGTACAAGTGTAACACTTGAGCAGTTGATAGTACTCGTCCACAAACATTGCATGGGCATTTTATGACATGAATTCACATCTGGCTCAGTGTTCCATGTGAACTGGTGACTCTAAAATGTGTGTCTGTGTGTGTTACATTGCTCTGTTATATGAATGGTAAAGTCACAGTAGGGAGTGCGTCATATGATATGTCAAAGATTTCAGCAAATTCATCGATACATTGCTTTGGAAAAGAGCTTCTGCTAAATGACTACAGTAAATATAAATGATACTGTGGAAAATGACTTGTATGAAGCAGACTTCTATCACTGCACACTAAATCAACAGTCTTAGGTGAAAGGGGAAAGGACTAAAAGAGTTACTTACAGAATCCCCAACCTCTGACAGCAACTACAACTTTAACGACAAGACTTCAGTTTTACATACAATTTTTACACTTTATTCTTGGCCACAACAGTTAGTCTTCCATTAGAACAACAAAATGAAAAAAGACATAAAACAATATCTCTCTGGACTCAACTTTGCAAAGGCCTGCACTGGAAGGCCAATACTTGCAAACACAAATGAACAATATATGTACTTTTCTGCTTTGCATTACAAAAAAATGCAGAGTCAAAAAGTATTGAACTGAGTTCAGTGGTGCAAATGTATCATTCGTTTTTGCTTAAAATATAGTCACCCCAAAGTCCAGACCCCCAAAATTGAAAATAAATCCTGAACAAGAAATTTAACCTAAATTGCTTTATTATTGAAACAATTATTTTAATTGCAAATCAAGAAGAAGAAATAAGTTCCTAATTTACCTAACAACATTAGTCACAAGCTAAAAACATACACATGGCAACTATGTGAGGACCTGTACAGTAAATATACATCTTATTTAGCTAACACTACTACTTACAATGACTTGCAAAAATGAAAAGTATATTCTCATTTACAACACTAACATTTTCATCTCAGAAACCTAGTATGTATACTACTAAAATACTACTTATAACACATGATTAGATTTTATTAATGGAATATTAATATGTTTTTGTTACTACTTCACTATAAAAAAAGAAATCTAAAGTTTTACATCACTTTTCATCTGTGAGAGCCAGTCCCCATACAGGATATTTAATGCTCCTGAAAACAGGAATTCAGGAACAGAGGGAGTAATGAAATGGAGACTGGTCTTCACAGTGAGTGTGCCAGAACTACAGAGACTCCCTAAATGAATCCTTAACTGCCCTGGCACCTGCAAAACATTAAGAATCTGGATATCTGTTTTACAAAAAAATTACCAAAACACTTTTCAAGTGTTGCCCTTTCATGCAGCTTTTTATACAACTGAGTGTTAACCAACAAGGCTCTTCAAGTCTTCAAATGGACCCGAACCCACAATAATCACAGTCCATTCCTCGTAAATGGACTGAGGTAAAATAGTGTAAAATTACATTTTTCTGTTTCATTTCAATGATAAAAATTATAACATGCAGCTGGGAAACCCAAAACATGACCCACAACAAAACATAAAAATACACAAACAATTATAAATTTCTTAAGAAATAAACTTTTTATTCTTTAACGCTCGTCATTGTGCTTCAGCAAGTAACGGCTGATGCTTAAAGGCAGATTTCCTTTCTAATTTTGTTTTTTAGTGCCACCGTATACCTTACCTAACTTTTTAGGCCCCAATGCAGTATTGTGATCAAGCCATATTTAGCTGATGCCTTTGTCCTGAGAAAGTTCACAAATAATCAGCTTTATATTGATTTACCATTTATACAGCAGGTTACTCTTACTGGGCAGTACTGTGATTATGGGCACTACGACTCAAAATACAGTTTTAACCCTGAACCTTCATACTGCAAGGAGATGACACTGAACACCACCTGCTGTCCTATTTCTATGTTTTTTTTGTTTTCAAATTTCATCAGCCAAGTGGGTGACTAAGTGTCATGGCTGGTTATTATTATTATTATCTTAATGTGGAACATTTAAAAAGTAAAAACAGAAGGTGTTTTTTGCAGCATTAATTGCAATATATACAGTGTCTAAACTATTTACCCAGGCATTTGTTAAGGGAGGCAGGTAGCAGCATCTCTAATAATTAATATATTAACATTCAATGTGCTTTAGCCAGCTGAGCTTATTAACAGACTGCTTTAAAATCTACTATATATTAATAACAATAATATGGAGAACAGAGGCAGATTAAATTCAAACATCAATTCTTTTTGATTCAGTAAAAGAGAATATTTTAGCTTAAATACAAAAAGAGAGTTTCCAGTGTCTATGTCACATTCTCCCTATCATAATGTTAAGGGATCATTTCATGCCCACCACGTATTTCAAACATTTCACAAAAATGACAGTACATGAAATTGCTCCAAACTAGGGTGCTTCAGGGAATAAATTCAACCTGTTTTAAAACAGGGACCAAATTAAAATGTTTCCGTTGAATGAACAAAGTGCACATAAGTCTTGTGAACCGTGCCGCACCTGCTCTGCTTTCCAGCTAAACTTCCTTTCTCCCAATGCCACTTTTTCATGCCTCTGCTGTCAAAACCACAGCTCGAGGCTCACTTGACCCTGATATTTCTGTCCTATCCTTTGTAAAATTAGGAAGCAACCACCAACCAGGTGGTCAGAACAAAAAATGACAACTCTGGGTTATTTTAACTCCCTTTCATGAAAAACAGTACATCCAAGAATGCCTCACATCCACAAGGATGCATCCAAGATGTTTTCTGAAGTGAAAACAGAAATACCGCTGTAGGTGACCACTGGTTATCAGCCAGATTTTGGTGCACTTTCACCCTTCCTGAAAAAATACTGAAACATTCTTAATTCATTTAAACACAAAAAAATTCTAAAATATTGCCAATGGATCACCTTTAACTGGGTAGTAGAAAAGAATGCTAGGCAAATCTTTAGACTTTTTTCTCAAACTGTTCTGTAAAAAGGGTTCTAGGTTACTAATTAACCTCCACTGGTCAAGAGTAATTCACAGTTGAACCGGGTGGCAGAAATTACATTTGCGATTAATGCAGCTTCTGCACTACAGGGGAGAGAGAGAATGGAAGGACAATGATACCAAGAAAACTTGAGCAAATCACTAATGTCATCCCAACACCACAAAAGCACGAAACAGACACAAAACTGCAAGTCTAGGTGTCACACGAACACATTGATGTGGTTCTTGTTGACAGTGCATCTCACTGATAGAGTCAATTTGCTGAATACGCAACATTCACACCAAGCACCCAGAATTGGGCACCATAAGGTGTCACTCCAACGTTCAAAGGAAGGCATTAATGTTGCAGAATGTGTCAAAGACACAGCTGGAGAGAGTATGCTGACTGGAAAACACAGAGAGAGGGCTGGGACACCAACCCAATCACATAACTGGAAAACCTGCCACTAGATAAAGGTTTTATCAATACTGAGATCAGAACGCAGAACTTCCACCATCTGCTCTGTGGCTGGGCTTATTGAAAGACAGTCCTGCTTCTGAATGTCCCCTCCAGGTCAGTCCACGTGCCCCCGATGGTGTGTCATGACAGGAGATGACAAGCGCAGTGAAGCATGACGACATGCTACTGAAGCCTGAGCGTTGACATTGCTGCTGCTAACTGCAGCCCATTAGCACAATCGAACAAGACGCACAGCAAGTCTCTATTACCATAAACAAGGGTCATCACAATTGCAGGGGAAAAAAAAGAAGGAAGACCCTCCCCAGTTGTCTGCCTGTGCAAACACTTCTCACTTCTATCCGCCAGAGCAGATACATGTGTTAACAGGAACTCCAAATGGAATTCTGGGCCGTTAATTGCTGTGTTTCTTTGTAATTGCCACATAAACGCAGAGCTCACGGGTTTGATGTGGCGATAGAGGTAATACGAAACAACAGGACATGCGTTGATAACACATTTAAAGACCATACCACGAAAAAAGGTGTAAATAATGCAAAATAAACTGCCAAATCATATAATATCACCAGTTTTTTGATATAGAATCAAAGACAGCTGCATATTCCCACTTAGGGACATAAAGAATGGATTTTAAGACAGTGATGGAAGTGAAGCAGAAACTCGAGTAACAGCAAACCGTAGCTCAAAACCAGCAGGACTCCTCTTCCCATTATTGTTATTTTCTTAAATCTGCTCAGAAGGAAAAACAGTGGGGATCAGAATTCTGATCTTAAATTACAAATTCTGCACCATTGGCAAAGCTACCACCGTCTAATAATTCCAGAGCACCCTCTTGCTTGACACTGTGTAAGAACAGAGAGGGGGAGATCTTTGAGGATGAGCATTGAAGTGGAAAGGCAGTAAAAATGGGCCAATGATGTGCTGATGATAAGCAGAATGACGCTGCAATGGACTGCACTGCTTTCCTATACCAAATAATGACCCTAAGTAGATCTGCGACCAGCAGAACTACCCAGCTGCTCACGTTGTCTCAGGTAAAGAACAACCAACTGCACAGTCAAGCGAGAACAGACTGTAAGAGTGTTTATTTTTCCACGTGCATGCATCTATCTGACAGCTTGAGCCATAACTGTTTTTGAGCTAAACCAGAAGAAATGGACATTCCCAACTGAAGCTGTTCACACCAATGGACATGGTATGTTCTGAGGTCATCCAGCTGAATGGAAACATGTAGTAAATCCATATATTCTGCTCTGAATGGGCAAACAGCCTGAATCCCTCCTTTTTCAGACCTCACAGCCAGATTTTGGTATAAACACTTGACTATAGAACACTATAAACACCTTGGGCAAGACCAGAAAAGATCAAGAATAAAGTTAAAATAAGCCCCATTACAGGTACATACCAAAATCTCCTTCATATGCAAAAATTCAATGTACTGATGCTTTTCTCCAAAGTTACTTAAAATAGCAAGCTACTTAGAAAGATTTAGCCATTTATGCAGGTGGATTTTTTTTTTTTTAACTGTATCATTTCAGGGTAAGTGCCTTGCTCAAGGGTACTACAGTTCGGAACCTGGGTTCTTTGAGTACAACCCAGAAGCTCTAACCACTGTTACCAGCTACGCCATTTCTCTACGTTTGTTTAAAATAAAATACATGTGAAAATTAAATATGTTCATACAAATCTTGAGCCCATATTTTCTTAATGAGCAAGTCCAACAGAGCATACCTCTGTATCTGCTAGGTTGAACGAACTGTGCATGTTTCTCCTCTAAATCTGGAGGTCAGCAAACATGAATACTGTGTGTAGCATGTGCTACCTAAAAGACATGCTGGTCAAGAGCAACATGTACAAAGTAAAAACAACATTTTAACAGACACCCGGTAAACATTCATTATTAATGTGCTATTCCCTCATATACAGCTAAGCAGATGTACCACAAAAAACTATTCGAGAGGATCTGAGAAGACATAAGCCTGAACATTAAGCATATTCTTTCAAATATGAAAGGATGTAAAATATGAAAACTGTCCCTGACTTGCATAAAGTACAGATAACGTCTTGGCCTTGGGTCTGTTGTGAAGACTGCATGACAGAAGCATTTCTGCTACAGCAACTGAGCAGGACCGTTCGACAATTCAAACCAAAGTTTCCACCTTAGAGTGAAAGACCTAATAGTTAAAATATGTTTCTCAGAATTAGGAGTCCTGACTCAACAAACAACATCACAGCAGGGCACTGAGAGTAGCAGATGCTGCACCCAATTGCAAGCTGATGCAGGAGTTGAGCAGAGGAGAGGGTGCTTGGGGGGAAGCACTCCGTCATGCTCTGACCTTTTGAGGCCTTGCCTTGTTATTTAAAAGACACATAGGGAGCATAGCCCCAAAAACCAGTAATGTTTAGGATTGGTCTTTGTGCATTCTGAAACATAGCAAGACATCACACCACCAGCCACAGGCAAGAACAACACATTGTGGTCCCTAGGTCAAGGACAGGATGATCCACAATGCATATGTGTAAGTCATGTGTGGCTTCTGCATGACTATTTTAATCCTCTGGGGAGCTGCAGCATTCTGCAGAAGTAGAAAAAACAAGGACACAAACTCAGAAAGCATCTGCTCATAAAAGAAAAATAGGTGTATGTCCAACAGCATGTTGAACAATCAGATGATGTCTAACAAGAACAACTTCAAGTTTGTATATGATCTACATTTAAGACATTTAAAATGATTTAGGCATAAAACTGGCAGGACCAGAGACTAGAGTGAAAATAAACCCATAAATTGGCATTCAAACTCCCGGTTTCTGAATTCACAATATAACAAGTGGTATGTATTATTATCCAGATCAGTATAGTGCATAGTGAGTGCTTTACAAGCATAGCTAAAGCACATCAGAGAAATATTCAAAATTTGCATAACTGCAAAACCAGGTGACAACACTACCCAGCATCTATGTTCTCAGTCTTTGCCTCATATGGCCTGCGTTCAAATGCTGTTTGTGCTTCTGTGATTTTGTTCAGTTCTGTTCAGTCTGTTAATACCTCAGTAACAGTTCATTAGAGTGGGCAATTTTTAAAAATATTTTCAATTCTTAATTTTTACATAAAGTTGACTATTAAATGTTTGCTACTACTGCTAATAAGGAAAGAAACATAATGGTTGATGCAAACTAAAAAAGTGACTGCATATAAGAACACAAATACATATGAATTACTTCACTGTTTGGTAAAGTGTTTTTATCAGACTGAGGTATTTTAGTTTTAGGAATATTTTCAGGATATTTAATTTGGTTTCTCAGATGAACTTGGAACATACCGTAATTGTCCTTATAATAATTAATTGAAATAGCTTCCCAGGACTCTAATCCTGGGCACAGGTGCATACAAAATATGTGTATCAGAGTGGTGAACAAAGTGAGCAAATGAGATTTTTCTAAAGTAAATGGAGAGATGCATGCTGCCAGGAACGGCAATGCTTTTTAATTACTAAAATGGTGATTATTCTGCTGAATAAGTCAGACGTGTGTCCAAACCTCTAAGGGAACAAGGTACAAAGTGAATATCACCAAGAAATAATACAAGTCACAACTTGAGTAGGACCCTAAAAAAATACCACAACGATTATCGCAAAGAGACCCTTTTATCTCAGATCTTTGTACTCTCAAAATTTTTTTCTAAAATATATGGAAGAGTCATAGTTTTTAAAAATATCATAAAAAGGCAAAAACCTATTAATTATTTGATTACATTATTAACACATCCCATACAATGCAACTGTTTAATATTTAACAATATACCTGTATATATTACAAAGTCATGAGTCCCTGCAAATTTTAAGCATTCTACAGGATGTCATCCTGGGTGATGACATATTTTGCATCCTTTTTCACTATGATAAACCAAATCCTCATTAGTACATCTTAAGAACTCATTCTAAAGTGAACTATCCCAGTCCTGCTTTGCCAAAGGTCTATTACGGCATTGTAAAGGTAACAAAAACAGCAACAAAATCCTTGCCCCTATTGATCTATGTAAAGGAGGTCTCGACACGCAGATGTAATCAGCATGATGAATGCAAGCTAACATCAGGCATGAAAACCCCCAAAATTCTCCTCAAAGAGGCAATGATGAGCCCTCCGGGATGAGATGTGGACATTAAAGGCATGTCTGATGGGGTCTCATAAGCCATCCATCCATGCATAACAATACACCCCTTCTAAACCCCATGGGCCTCTGGAGTCAGACTGCAACCCAATTAGCTGCCGTTACCCCTCCATCCCTTATCAGAGTTACCCAGAAAGGCCAATATTTCCAGTCCAATAAATATACTCTTAAGAGCTATTCACCACATTAAATCTAAAGCAGCATCTAAGATGCACAATGCAACCCAGTGTTGTATGAAAACATATAAGAGGGGAAAAAAATCTGGGCTATGTACAACATTGAATTAAGCAATACATAACTTGAATAGAAAGACACAGGAAAAGTATTTTTCAATAACTCATGAGTTTAGACATCAACTCTTTGGAGGTGTACTTCTGCTTCGCTTGCTCATTGTTTTTATTAGTCTGGGCTGTTTGCATTTTTCTTTCAGCTTCATCTACATGTCATACAGATGAAACGGAATAGCTGCAGCACTTCTGAGTCACCACAGGTCACCGCAGAGAATGAGACACCTTCCACCACAAGACGAGTGGACTTCCATAACAGGGTCCTTAATGGAAATCCTGCAGCTTCTCCGCTGCCCTAGACCTCCCCACAGGGGAAAAAAAGAAATGCATTTCTCCTGTTATTTGGAGGTTCACTTTATCTCCAACACAGCAAGTTTCAATTCAGTTTCAATTAAAGAGGCTTCTGGACAATTCAGATGGTGGATTTTCCATAACTTCCCAGTGGCATAAAGGACAAAAAAAAACAAAGACATGACAAGTGACAACCTGGAGAGTGCAATATTTCATCTCTAGCAGCAAACAGTATCCAGTGACTTTGTTTACTGTACTTATTGTTTGAAAATCATTTTTAAGAGGTCTGTATTTTGACTCATGGCCTTAACACGACAGTTAAAGGACACAGTATTTCTTAATGGTTTTAACAGGCATGAAGTAAGCAGTCTGAGAACCTTTTCTATAGCAGAGTAGCTGTTTCAATCTCTTTCAGTCATTGTTCTCTGATGACCAACAATTACAAAACCTTGGCATCACATTACTGTGGAAATTCCTTAGCAGAACCAGACTGACCACTCTGGGCCGCTCCTATGGAAGTACGGAAAGATGACAATGGCTCTCTTTCCACAATGTGGGATAATCTCAAAATTATGATACATACCATTAAAATGAACAATCTAAATAACCTGTTACAGACCAACACGCACATAAACAATGCACTTTTTCAAAAGCAGAAATCAATACTGCAAAAAAGTCTGATGAAAAAGGTCATCCCAAAAGGGGCAAGTGATTTTAACAAACTAACAGCTTTCGATCGATGTGCAACATCAGTTACTCTCAAACTAAATTCAGTGCCTAGCAGCAAAGATCTCTGGAGGCTGTCCTCAATGTAAATAACCATTAAAGAAATTGTTGAGGTAAAATAATTCAAGTGATCATATTTAGTACCAGAGCAATCATTCTTTTTTTTAAACACTTGAATGTACAGGCCTATTATCATAGTCACAGAGACGTCCATTGACTAAACAAAGCATTTCACCTTCCTGAACAAAACATCTCACTACTGCGCATGGAGTCATAGCTCACACCCTCTCTTGTGTCAGGTTATCTGGCATGACATCCATAGCCCTCAGGGTACCACAAATGCCTTGTGGACTTGTATGCAGCTGAAAGCCAGGGTGGAAGATAGCAGCCGCTCAGCTACACAGAAAGAGAACTTGGACACCAGCTTGGACCAGGCATTTCTTCAGGTGATCCTCATTAGTGTCCACTAGACCAATTTAGGAACTTTATGGCCTAATTTATAGGCTCCATCTTTTGTACTTTTTAACTTATAAACTAGCTCCATGTGTTTTGAATGCTCATGTTACAAATAAATGATCTCATAAGGTCGTATCTTCAAAGGTTTGTAACTACATTTGTTCAAATTATACATTTTCCAAAATTTTTCTATTGCAGAGCAAACAGAATAAAATCAAAACAGGAGTGTGGGACTGCCTGATTTCAACTCATACCCACAGTGCTCACAGGCCACTGTCTACTGATTGTCAATGGTTAATAAGATATTGAATGTTGCATATTTTGAGGTGAATTGTTCAGCAACTGTAACTGAACAAGAGCATGTGGAGACAGCATATTTTAATTTGCCGTCATTTTAGATTACTGTTCACATTTATCTTAGTTTAATACAGTAAAACCCAGGATAATGCAAACAGACAAATTTAGATATAGTGTGACTGGCTCACATCCTCCTACTCCCTTTCCAATCACCAACATCTTCTGGTACAAGATTTACTGAAAACCCCAAACATGTGAAAAAAGTTTTAGCATAATTAGGATTGTACCAGTGGCTGGAGCCGTGGCCCTCCCATAATGCATTACTACTGCATGTTTGTAAAGAGTTGTTTCTAACTTTTGTGGGGAATTATGTGGGTTTGTTGACTTCAAGAGACTTGAAGCAGGTGTGTGGTGCCCCTGTGTGCTCTGATGTTTAAACATGCCGCAAAGAAACAAAGGTTGTAATTGCACACTGCTTTTATAAGTTGAGGACTCAGTATAAATACAATTTCTTAAAAGACCAACTCAGATGCACTGCCCATCCCTGTAAGATAGACAAAGGGTGTTAAGTTTAGCAGAGTTTTGATCTGACAGGATTTTGCTTCTATATGCAAACCCCAAATCTGTCACAGGGACTTTCTGCAAACCCCACGTGGGGCACTGGATAAAGAAACAGCAGTTAAACTTGAATTCCTAATATTTTTACTTACCCATGGGTGAAAGAGTATAAGTGTGGTACTTGCCAGATCCTGGAGCACAACTACACTAATTTATTTACTACATACTGATCAACATGAGAGCAATGCCATGGGTCAGTAGTGAACACAAACAGCTGTTCATCAGCACAAGCGGCTGGAGACTGGAATCAGCATTCAGAATAATTGACAGGGTGACTCACAATCAGAGGAACTGCCTACATTGATCTAAAATCCTTCATTATTCACCATCATCCTCAGCTGCATACTAACAAAACAGAAAGTGCAGCGTTAGGATGCAAAACACCAGCATACAGCTGAACTGACCTGGTACTGTCACACAGTCACTAATCTGAGTCCAACTGTCCAACCTGATCTAGTGCTGTCATACTCACACACTAATGTCCACATTTAAAATAAAATATTATGTCCAACTGTAAAAACAAAAATGATGACTGTCACATGCAGACTAATGTCCACATCTGAAATAAACCAACATGCCAACCTATATAAACACAATTTATGACTGTCACATATGTCACATACAGGTCTGTGTCCACTTCTGAAACAAATTAATGTCCAACTGTGGAACCTGATCTACTACTGTCACATAGTCACTGTCTGACTATCAGAAATAAAGACAGAAATAAAAAATATCAGAAATCAGATATCAGAACTAAAGCAGCGCGTCCAACCTGATGTATGGCCGTCACACAGAGATCTGTCAACATGTGAAATGAACCCGCGTGTCCAAGTGTCCAGTATGTCATATACTCACAGGTCTGTGTCCACACCGAAGGACGACACTGCTACGCCACAAGGTTCATGTTTCTCTCCTACTGTGTTGCTGCTCCCTCTACAAACTGTTGTTTTTTGTTTTTGTTTTTTACTAACTTCACAGAATTTTGATGGTGCTGCTGTGACTCTCCGCGAAGCCATTCCGATGCAGACTGACGGTGCGGTAAAACAGCGCGGAGAGCCGGCCGTCCATGCTACCGTGTAGGGACCTGTGAAACAGCAGCGCACTCCCCCAGCCACACACACGCCTGTTAGCCGCGCAGCTAGCTTAGCCTAGCCTGCAAAGTGACAGCTTTCTTGGGAGAGCTCCATCAGCGTCTCGTATAGGAACAAATACAATTACTGCTGCATAATAATAGCCGTGCGCACAAACAGCGGGAGACACAGGGGCTCACCGACTCCGCCGCCGCCCGGGGAAACGGCGCTCAGGAAATCTTCGCCGCCATTCGCTGTCCAGGCAGAACGCCGCCACTCTGCGGTAGAACCCGCGCGAGTGAGACTGTTACTACTGAGCATGAACGTGAGCGTGAGCGCAAGCGCGAGCGCGAGCTCGGCGCTGACGCAGCGCGCGCACAGCCGGCGGACTCACCGGTACACGCTCACGATTCCAGCACCGACCACCCCGCACGCGCTCTACCTAAATTGGGCGTTTTGATTGGACGACAGCAGGTTTGCTCGACATGCTCCTTTAGGTTAGCTCGGGAGCGCGCACCGAAGGCAGCTCTCTTTCTAAGCGTCCGATTGGATAGACACAAGGGGGCTGTAACCAAAACGCTAACACCCATTGGATGACTGCATATTAACAGGTCCAGTTTGCGGAGGGATTGGCTGCTGTTGGAAACTGTGGGCGCGTCGATGTACATCGTTTGCAGTGTTTTGAAAGCTGTATGAGCGTTTGTTGCCATTTCATTTTCGTTGTTTTATAACAGTATGTAAACGATTAAACACGAGCTATGGCATAATTTTTGAGTACTTGTGTACATTTCCCTTTGTTTTATTGATAACATTTTAAATTTTAATTGTGTAATATAAATATGGTGAAAGTAACTATGGGAAAAAACGCAACAAATTCGGTTCATTAATAATCCAATAATCAAGATTTAGCAGGAAGTAGAATAAACAGCCGTAAACTAAACCACACGGTTGATTATGCAGATTAAAGGATTCATTATTGTCATGTTCCTTACAGTCCAAATGTTACCATTTATAAATGTTTGAAGGAAACTAGATTGTTAGCTGATAACCTCAAGGTGTCTTTTTACAGACAAACACCAAGTTACTAGTAAAACATAATTTCTTAGGACAAGCAGTGGCCATAGCCTGCCTGCATGAATCTGTGTGTGTGTGTGTGTGTGTGGGTGGGTCAGAGAGCGAGACAGAAGGGTGGGAGGATTTTCCACGTTTCCTTAAGTTTAGCTGTATCCAACATTGGTTGGAGTTCCTGGTATTAAATATTCTCATTAATGTTTCAAAATTTCTTTTGAGCTTCCTGGGTAATTGTCCATTTTTACAACAGCATAATTCATACTGTTAAAACAAAATGATTCTTAAATGTGCAGTTTTCCCAGACCTAATGTTTTGTAAATTTAGGTATGACATATACAAAAAGTAAAATTGTTAGATTTCATTTTACCACATTTTCTGCATGTATAACTGTAGAGTTGCATGCTCTGTACATTATTATTAGGATGATACACAGTAAAACAATTTTGAATAAATGGCAATACTATACTGCCTTTGCTATAATTTTTTTGATGTTCAAATTATTAGAGAAGAGTCACAGATTCAGTTAAGCAGATGAGATATGCCATTTCCTTTCTATACTGATCTATGAAATAGCCAGTTGTAGGGGAAGATATAGTCCTCACATAGTAGCAGGTGCTTTTTGATGACACGTCCTAAAGTCATTAGGATTATGTATGTGCCAGATACCTACATGTGGCCATTTATATCTATAATACTGTACTATAACACACATATCTCACAGAAAATTATTGATCCAAGTGACCCACCACTGTTGCATCCAGACACTAAACATTGTGTAAAGGTTGTGCTTGCTTTAATTGTATTTCCATTATTGTGGTTTAACCCCTAGTGATAACCGATTAAAAATACAGATTAATCTTGTAGATTATCTATTAACTTGACATTTATCTATTAATGACATTTGTGATGGGGAATAAGTAGCAGAAAACCTCAAAAATGTCCTATAATGAAGTACTGACTTGAAACAGAAACACAAAGAATTTCCTGTACTCTTCCAAATACAAAAGTAGCTCCTGTTTCTGCTAAGAGTGCATTTTGCATCTAAACTGTGTTAAATGTTATGTGTTAAATGCCACACGTTCCAACAACATGAAGAAGGGTGACATGAGCATGACAGTGTGTGCATTTGAAGACAAAATGCTCAAGGATCAGATTTTTAAAATGGCTTAGAGTAATCAAATTCATAACACATCACTTGAGTCTTAACTGTAGTGAAATCAATTCAGACTGCCAGCTACGTGGAACTTGCAGTACTGAAGCTAACAAAATAAGCCAAATGCCGATGACAAAGGCAAAGATGAAAAAGTATGCAGAAAAAAAACATAATGGCATTTCAGTTCTGTTAAACAAGATATGGAAGTCACACAGACAAGACAGCAAGCTATAAGTCACAATGCCACTTCCTTAATGGACATCCATGTCTGATTGAGGACTCATAATTACCTCCATAATTATCATTAACCGTTTATCCTGAGGAAGGTTGTGGCAGTCCAGAGCTTATCCTGGAAGTAGAGGGTGCTAGGCTATGAAACTGTCCCAGGATGAGACGCCAGTCCGTTGTAGGTTCATAATTATATTACATAATAAAAATTATGCCCATGATAAAGGTTTTGAGAGTAGAACTAGGAACTGTCATGGTTTTCTCTTTGTTTTTTGAGTTCAGGTTTGTAGAAACCAAAAGAGGTTTGTTTTTATATTCTTTCCTTGTACTGGATCTGAAAGTCCTTTTCTTTTGTTTGCTTGTTTTTTGTTATGACATTTTTTACATTTTTAGTTTTGGTTTGTTATAGGAAAAAGCCTACAAGTCCAGCCATTATTGCTTTCCACCTGTGTGCCTGGAGTCACTACCAGAATAGAGGTATGTGTAGTTGTAGCCAAGTGCCAGGGTCTCAAGGGACATCTTGAAGGAACAGCAGTGCGTGACAGACTCTGAGGCTCTTTCCCTCAATGCCTGTAATAAGTAAAATAAGATCAGAAGGATTACTACTATTAGGATCTTAAGGAGCAGGTTAGGAAGGAGTGGAATGGACCCAATAATGCTATGGTATACCTGTACGTTACATGGTTTTACAAGGTCTTCCAAGGGCTGGAGAGATATGCAGCTCAAATAGGACTGCGGTGTGTGCCCTCCCTCATAATGCATGATGAGTGAAATATTTTGTTCTCTATCACAATCTTAAGAAATAGTGTGCATCACTCTCCACCTTTAAGTAGTTGGAAATACTTAAGCTGCTGAGTGGGTTCCTTTGAAGAAGCAAGTGACACCCAGCCATGCTAGCTAAAAGAATACAAGTTTTTCTTACAGATGGGATGTTGCCAGAGTGTGTTCCAGCAGTGGAAAGTGACTGAGATCATATGGTAATTCCACTATAATAGTGCTGCTCAAAAATGGGCTGCTGCATGAGTGGAATCCAATAATTGAATTAATTTTTGGAAACCTGCTAATATTTCCTCCTCCATAGGGTATGCACTGGAATTGTCTAGTTCATCTCAACTTTTATTTGGCTATGCAAAGTCCTTTGCTTACAAAGTAAAACTGTGTGATAATATCACCAATGCTAAAAAGATGCATTATTGGTCACCTTTGTTTAATTAGAGACATTGTTTTTGCATAGCTCATCCACCTCCTGGATGCTGAAATAATTGAAAAGTACATGCATCCACCAGCTGTGGTCACCCAAAAGAAAGGGGAAGTATACAAACATACATAATCCTACAGTAACTCACCAAAACTATCATCATTGACAAGTACCCATTCCTTGAATAGAACTTCAGAGGTGTTCAGTCCTATTTAGATGACATTATAGTACAAGCTCTGGTGCAGAGTATGATGAAATCAATCACAGTAGTGAGACAAGTATTTGAATTTCACTTGATCTGGGTGAAATGTCAGTTCCATCAAAAAAAGCTTTTTGTAGATCATGGTCATCCATGTTGGCACTGCTTCTACTTCTTGGAGGTAACAGTTTAATATGCAAAATTTATGCCAAATTACACAATACTTGTAATTAACTGAGCAAATGAGAACTGTTCCATTAGTGCCTATTAAATTCATTATGTCTGAAGAAACTTTCAAAAAAGTTAATATGTTCATAACAGAATGTATAGTCCAGACCCTATTTGACCCTAAACTGCCCACAATTATGTCAACAGATGCTTAATGGACAAATGAGTTCTGACATAGTTTAATCTAGAAAATAAACAGTGGACTGTGGACTTTACAGACAATGACAGCAACCTTTTGTAGCAGATTTGTCGCAGATTTCACTCTTTGGCTGAAAAGGAAGCTTTTCATGTATGGGCAATTGAATTATGAATCTATAACTGTGGAGCATGATATTTACATTATACGCTAACCTGAGAAACACTTTTAGTAAGCAAAGCCATAGGACATGCAGGTCTTAAAAATATCTGGGACTACTAGATGACTGTACTTGAACAGTGACATTTGTTATATGCTAAGTATTTAAAAGTCCATGCATGCATGTATATCATGTGTATGTTGCACATATAACCAAATGGAAGTTGAGACTGAAAAGTTTCATTAATACATTCATTCATTCAAAACACGAGTGTTTGGGGTAAGTAACTGTTCATTTGAGAATTAATATTTATCTGAAGAAAAAAACTTTTGATGTCTGTGCTTTCAGCAGATTTAAATCCAGTATCCCAGGACAAAATTTCAGTGATAACTAAAATGAATTGATTAAATGTTATTTTAATCTAATATTTCTGCCTTTGTGGAATGACCAGTAGAGTAGTAGACCATCAGAAAATAGGGATAAATTAATTAAATTAAGAAAACAGGGCAGAGCAAGGCATTTGGGGAAAGGAAGAAATTTTCTCCGTGACTTCTGGCCTGCATGTTGTACTTCATAAACAACACAATGCTTTACTTGTACCACAGAAATAGATTGTGAAAAAAAGCCAGAACACTATTTATGTTCTTGTCTTATTGCTAAATATGAGCATGTTTAATAACATATTCTTCCAATTGTGCTGCCATTAATGATGAGTTCAGATCTGCAGCTGTGTAAGCTATTCAGGAGTGCTCTCAAACAAATGTGGAAAGTGGATAATGTACAGTCCGTCTGTCTTGAGAGAAAGAGCATACATTGATTTACCAGCCATGATGCACTTGGGACATTGAAAGCGTATCAGTTTATTTGCATGCTTCTGACATACAGATCTTTAAATAACTGGTAGGAGCTCAACACTCTGTGATGGACTGGTGTCCCATTCTGGGGTTTTTTCATAGCCTAGTATCCAGTCACTCAGGAATAGGCTCTGAACTGCTGTGACCTTGCTCAGGTTGAAGCAGTTAACAATATGGATGGATGGTAGGAACTCAAAGCACAGTTTGAGAGTACACTAATGCTTGTGATTTGGAGTTGGGTTAACAGTTCATTTACTGTGTCTCTTTCCTTTTTTGTTGAAAACAGCAACAAAAGTTATAGTATAGTAGATACTGTAGCTGACTGCCCCTTGGTTCGCTTCAAAAGCTCTTTAGACCCCCACAGTTCCCAGAGAGAACAAAGTGTTCTTTCTCCTCACAAAAATGCAGCCTTTGTTGTTGTTCATTTAGAAACCAACCAATAGAGAAAGGAGAAAGACCTGTCCATGCCACTAAACTACAGGTAAACATTCACTGTGTAATACTAACAGTGTATTGGGTTTTTTTCTTACATTGGTATTTTCTCCTTTCACTCTGACACAATTAATATACAATTAATGTGTCTTCTCCTTTTGATATGGAGGAAAATTTAAAAACCAAAACCTGCTTTAATGTCACTTGTCACAGTATCACTACTGAAAATGAAACACTCAGCTCAGGCGCACGCTCAGAGCATAAAAGTTACAGATTGATTTCTTTAGAACAAATGTTAGTTTGGAGTCATGGTATGAAGGTCAAAACCAGAATTGCATCACTGATTTTTCCATAGACACGGCTCTGTTTATTGACTGTCCTCTTACTGGGTTGTACTGTCCTCTCTTAACCATGCTTCCATACTAATGTGTAAAGAGTTTCCTCTTTATTAGATAAAAATCATCCATGTTATCTATCTCTATGGAACATTTTGTAGTTCAGTAGCTATTGAACAATGAAATGCTTGCTGATTTCAGAGTGCAGAAAAAAAAAGCTCTTAACAATAGTTGTCATGGAAATATCCAACTATCCTAAAGTGGAGTTGCTTCTAATGTTAATTCTTCTCCTATTTATTTACCTCTCCAGAAACAAATGACAGCAACTGAATGTTTAAGTTTGAGCTCTGAAAAAAGCATAATTAATGCATAATTAATTAAAGCATAATAATTAATAATTAAGCATGAATTAATACTGCAGATTTCTGTGAATTCACATCTGTGAATGAGCTACTTTGTGCCTCCATGTTCTGAGAAAACCTGCACATTTAGTATGCCTGTCCGCACTTTGATAAATACATTCTTTCTCACTTGCTGCAACCTCATTCATTATGTATGACTCCTGTAGGAATTCCTCGAAACACAAAATCCAAAAAATTAGTTCTGTTCAATATTTGAGGAAAAAAGAAGCTTTTGATACCTTATAGTATCATTGCGGTTAAGTACACAGTAACAAAATATAAATATCTCTCTTGCTTGTCCTCTTTCTTTCTGTCTCTTTCTGTCCCTGTCTCCGAGCTTGGGGAATGTGGACAAGGTGGCAGTGTCAACTAAAACATTTGGGAGTTTTCTGAGACACTGCCATTCTCATCCATCACTGATGGCAGCTGATGTGAGGAACAGGCCCCTCCTTGGTCCCTGGGGGGCAGGAAAACTGCAGCCTGACTAAGCCTGTAATCTCAAAGTCATTAAATTGCCATTCTATCACACTCTGTAAAGGCCTTGCAGCTAACAAACAACATAAAATACAATTCCACAGTTCTGCCTCGGACACCATACTCACATGCCCAAACACATGTCTACACATGCCCAAGTTTTCCTATTCTTTATTCAGGAATCTGGAATTGTTATAATAGGCAAAAACATCACTGAACTTCTCACATGTCAATTTATTTGTTGTTGCTGGAGGTACTCAGTTCTTGTTTCCTCTTGTGCTTCACAACCAAAGGAACCCTTACCTTAATTTAATTACTTAAAATTTTTCTACAGTTCAAGCTACTTTAACAACCTTATTCAAGGGATCTATACCAAGAGATCCAATTCTGACCAGGGTTTTTTGAGTGGAAGGCAGCTGGTGTAAGCCCTGTAATACCTGTTGCCTCTTTCCTTGTAAAAGTACCTCAGACCAACAAAGATTCAGACCCATGTTTATAGAATGTCCTCTGATTCGGTTTGCTGTACAATCTCTATCCTCCAGTGCCTCATTGAGCTCCAATCTACACACACTCAATTCCAAAGTGGGTGTTCTTAGTCAGAAGGGATGGCAGCAGTGAGGAGAGGCCTGACTTCCATTTTGGACACAGAAGGGTGGACAGGTAATGAGTGGAGAGGAGGAGGAGGAGAGAGGGGGGAAGAAGAAGGATGTCTCTGCTGCTGGGTTGTCAGATGCTTTAATTGGATAAAAGAGAAAGATTAAAGAGCCTGGTGCCTGGCTGCATGGGGAGTGGACTGTATGAGTGGAGGCTGTAAGAGGGCAGGTCTGAGAACCCAGCACAAGCTCTGTACAGGTGTATTCCAAAATCAGGAGTAGCGTGTGCTTTCGCCAGTAAACAAGCAGCTGCAGGCGGAGCACAGTGAAGCAGCTGTCTGTCCAGCACTGTGATCTATAATGGATGCTGCCAGGAGGCTCCTTGATAGCCTGATGAAACTGTCAGTTGGAACATTGTCTCTGAATGATCTCCTGATGGTGTAGTGTTTGCCTTGTGGCAACCCGCAATGACCCCCTCAAAAGAGAATTAGCTTCAAGCGTCTTAGAAATCCTGGAATCTGTAAAACACAAGTACATGTTAAACCACTTAATGACACTCAGCATGGTCTGTGAATCTTAAAGATGCAAAGCCAAAAACCTTAATGATAGGATGTCAGTGCTGTGGACAGCTAAACTGGGAGAAACCACTGAAATGATTACGAGAAAGCCACCTAAACCATAGTAGAATGTTCAGAGAACCTACCTATAAATAAAACCACAGCATGCAATAAAATCTCCTTAACTGAAGCGAACAGCAATAGCCAAAAAAAAGTTTGGGACTTTTTTGGGGTATTTATGGAGAGTGACCGTACAGCTGGACGACACACAAATTTGTTTTATTCATTTTCTTCTCCATAATGATGCTATTACTTAATATCAGCATCAAGGGGACTCTTGGAATTTTATAAGGATAGGCTGCCCCTTTTACTTCTTTGAAGTTTACGGCAGATGAGTTGTAAAAATGAGTTGTAAAAAATGTGTCACTTTGCTTGATACAAGTCCAAAGTAACCTTAAATATCAGCCCTCTCTAACATTGTTCTGAACATACTACCTTCACCACAATAATATTGTTTTCTACAATCACATTTCTAACCTAACAATTAACAGATTTTTAGTCCTGGGGTTTTTCACTGTCCCTGGCTCCTGGCTGGCTGTGCTAGAGGGAAGAGAGACTACATCTGTAAACACGGTTATTGCTGAATGGGTAGACAAGTGTTTTGATAACATTTTCAGCAGTAGCATCTGTCTGTGTGACTCATACAGTCCCATAGATCAGAGTATGTCTGTGAGTCTTCTCCCATGGTTGTGTAGTGACTCACACACAGTTCCCCCTGAGCTGGAGGACTGACAAAGCAGGCCTAATGCTAAGTGGTGATCAGTGGTTAAGAAGCAGCACTGGAAAGGGGAATGTAACTGTGGTGCAGGACCCAGGTGGAGGCCCTCACCAGGCTTAAAACAGAAGCAGCCCTCATTACATAGGTTGTGTTAATGGACAGTGTTATCGAATGGTGGTTTGCCTGTTTACTGTATCATCTGATGTTTTGCTGATCCATGAGTTGAATGTCTTGTCAAAAGCCTCAAGAGTAAACTGAAATGGTGGTTTCCTTGCATGTTGAAAGCAAAATGAATGAGCCAGGAATAAGCTGGGAGGGAGAGATGATCTCTAAAAGAAGAGACAGATGGACACTAAGACATTTTGGAAGAAGGCCTTGCAAAGTTGACAAAGCAAGGGACAAAAATAGCTTGTGGCTCTATTGTACTAATTTGGCTAAAATGGACTATATTAACAGTTATTCTTGCCTAATTAAGTTATTTGCTTTTTTTCTCATTGTGCATTGTGTTTAGTGTTTTGCAAAAAACTAAACTTTTTGTATACTCCATAATCTGAAAAGTGGTCCAGATCAATGAAATGTGCTTTCTGGGAGTACAAAATGTAATAGACCATACTTAAATTAGAGTTTTCCAATACATCCAGCACTGTACACCTTTATGGACCAGTTGCATTGTTTGACAATGACATTGACAAAAAATCCGACAATGATAGGCCTTATCACCAACTACCTGTGTTCTAATAAGGATTTTGGCTTTTTAAAAAGATAACATCTAAAAATATAATAAAATATTTTTTCTTCAAAATTTGTACTATCTGGTTTCAACAATACAGTGTTGAATTTTATTATGGTGAAATTATCATTTGATGGATTTTTTTTTGTTTTTGGAATTTGGATATTTGCTGGACTGATGAATTTAGTTTGCAAGATGGAACAGGATTGCTACTGGTTGAAAAAGCACAGTATTATAATCAACCAGTACTGTATGGGAATAAGATAAGATCAAAAACTACAGTTGAGTCTCCTGTAGTGGACAACTTTGGCACAAGTCCTGCAGTATCCAATTATGCAGAGTATTCAGTTATCTGTACTTGTATTTTACATGCTAAAGAAATTACCAGTTGAAACAATGAAAAATGTATATACATACTGTTAGGTGAAGGTGTGTCTCACAGCTCCTGGACTCTGGAGCTGGATGTAGAATCTGGATCTTCTGTGTGACATGTGCAAGTTCTCCAAACTTCTTCTGGGTTTCCCCCAAGGTTTCTTTACAATGGTCCTAAGACACTCCAGGTGAACTAGCAAACTACTTAGTTGTGTTTAATTAATCCTTACAGACTTTTAGGTCTACCCTTTTTGGATACTTGGATTATGATGTGGGGGATTCATTTAAATCTAAATTACTACATTTTGAATGTATTTAAGGGTTTTTTTTTAGTAATTTAGACCCATATTTAAACTCAAACTTGAATGACTCAAACTTTGGCAGTTATTTACAGACTGGAAATTGATACTTAATTCTTTAGACTTGGACTCAATTACAAATGACAGTCAAAGCATAGATTCAGCTTCAACACTGGGTCCAAGAAGCAGTTGAGACATAATACATGTACAAATACATGTACTTTTTATTTATTCACTATTATTCATTTTCTCCAAAGTGAACTACGATTTAGATAAAAAAGTATATTTCTCTAACAGATTAAAAGATACAGATACAGACATTGCAGTGCTCAGAGTACATACATACATATTTCAGTTTTTGTGTGTTAAGACCCCAAGGCAACTAAAAGTACAGGGATGTAACACTAAACTGTCTGGAGTACTGGGGATGGAGACCAAATTAAAAAGAAAATCATGGAGCAAACAAGTAAATGCATGAATGTGTGAAAGTGATACTATATACAGGATTTACAAATATTACAAATGTACAAAAAGATACTTTGAAAGGAAAATGGATGATGTCAAAGGAGAGATCAAATCAAAGCCAAACATTATAGCTAGTGTAGTACAATCCAATTTAACTAATCAAAATAAAACACAGACAGAAAAGAAAAATAAAGACCTTTAGCATGTATGTCGTGACTTTTTACCTGCCCAGTTTCCCTCAGTCATAGTTAACAACAAACACGTAAAAATAATAACACAGGTAACAGATATTGAGGCAGAACAGGGAACACACAAACATACAAGCAAAAACCACAAATTGAGCAAGTATATAAAGTACATAAACAGAGCACCGATTCAAGCCAAAAGGCTGCTTGTGGGTTCAACGCCAGCTGTTTTAAGTTTTCCACCTTGGTTCTAACTAGCCCAGTGGATGTTGATGACGTCATCTATGTAGTGACAGGATGAAGGACCTGGGCACAAATGGACATAAGGATATAAACATTATGCATGAATAGCTGTATATACATGCTGTCTTTGACTTAATGATGTAATTGATGTATTCACACTTCTGACATTCGATCATTAAAAAAATAAGTAATAAAAAAAAAGAAATTTCTCAAAAATTTTTGAAAATGATTTTCAGGAATTCTAGTAAGTGAATGAGCATCTTATAGATAATTTAAACATATATACACATGTATTCATGAACATCTTGTAATGTACAATGTACAGTACCTGTATAGTACATTTATAACATCATAGTGTAATGATAGCATCTGCCGATAGCCAAATGAAAACATATACGGTAGTATGACGTGATTAAGGACTAATGGCTTGTAGTTTATCAAAATATTGTACATGTGTACCTGCACAGTATGCATGTGTGGTATTGTAGTGTAACAATTGTGTAAGATGAACATTGTAAGAGACTGTTTACTATGACACAATGCCGGCACCCATCTTCTTGTGCCTCATATGGTGTTAGCTGGCCTCACAAGTGTTATATCATATAAAGATGCAATGGGTTACTTCTGCCTCACAGAACTCTCTCACAAATGCCCCTCTCATCTTCAGTGCTGTAACACAGTATATACTAATTCATACCAGAGTCATAAAACAAAGTGCGCTACATGCAGACACAGTGTCCTGGGGTCTGCGGATAACAGATAATTTAAGTGAAATTTTATTTAGCAGATGGAAAATCTCTTAAAGGGATGTTTTGAGGCACTTGAATTTTGAGAGGGATTCAGATTTTCTGAATGAAAAAGGGAGATCATTTTACCAAATTAGAAACAGAATCAAGAACCCTTAGACTTTGGTTTTGGATCCTTTATGCATGGAATAACCAGGCAGTCAGAGGTGGATGAGTTCTGCAGGTCATCCAGATATAAAGGAACAGGTCCTTTGATGGTTGAGGATAGCCTGTAACCAGAGTCTTGAATTTAATATCAGCAGCAATAGAAAGCCAATGGAGAGAGGTGAAAATGGGAGATACAAAGGAATAGCTTGGCAGGGCAAACACAACTCGTGCAATGGCAATCTGTATCAGCTGTGTTTGGAAGCAGATTCCAGGTAATAAATTAATGTTTTGAACAACCACTGAAAAGTCTCATGGTTCATTGTCAGATCAGATAAATAAATAGAAAATTTGAACTCTCCCCTACTTATACTTACTTTTCTTCTCAGGTCCCTTGTATTTATTGATAAGTACTGTACCATGTCAGGACCCATGGGAGTAATACACTCTCTAATAATGGGGGTCACTCAGGAAGCCCTACAGTGTGCAACACACCTGGAACCAATGATGGTGGACTTTATGAAAGAAGAGGGACCCTGCAAGGCTGCAGGTTCTTAAGCAGCTCAACATAAAAACTGCCACAATAAAGACTTTTCCCTCCTCCCTGTTCCTGTTCCTGTTCCTGTTGATTCCTGCTTCTCACATTGCCTTGTGCAGAAGCCTCCGTTTCCACTGAGTCCAACGGTCCTTACATCTGCACTTCCAGTGCATCAATCCCTACTGTCACACTGAAACAGGCCAGCACGTGTTATAAATAAAGCTCTGCCTTTGAGCCCACACCTTATTCCTGTCAATGTGTGATTTTTGACACTACCTGCATGCAACTTGCTTCGACATTTTAAATATAATACATTAGTATAAGATTTGCTAAATTCTATGATACCAAGAAAGTAACTGTTAAGATGAAGACATGCATAATATTGTGAGTTCTAAGACTGCAGGATTTCTGATGCTGCAGGAGTGCCACAGAGCAGACAAACCTTAAAATGTATTGACTGTACCACATATAATGTAATATAAAGAGCGGCACATTCCTTGCAGAGAAAATGAACATACCTCAGTCAAAGGCATAATGATATATAAACAATTGTTTTGCAGCATATGCTGATGTTTGGATGTATTGTATCTCTACAGCTTCCTAAAAAGTTAAGTCATTTTAGCTACCTGTATGGTATGGTCTAGGGTGTCCTGAAGAAAAATATGTCTTGAGTGAATTGCACCGGTACTTTACAGCTGGAAAAAGCATGTCATTGTAAATTGCTCCTATGGGGGTAAAAGGGTCATAGACTTGGCACTGATAAATGGCTTGCTTTTTTGGGCCTGGCTTTAGTTCTAGTTTTGGGGTTCATTGGTTCTCATTGTTCATGTTACATAGGGTCTTTTTTAATCTCCTCTGTATTCACACAAGTAGTTACTATCTAAAGGCACAATTTAAATTGCATAATTCCCCTGGCTGATGAGCCCTGCCTATGGCATGAAGATACCAAAGCTCTGCCTCACCCTGCACCTCTTTGGAAAGGAGGTGTTCTAGAAAATTAAACGTCTGCTGATGCAAGATCAGTGTGCATCTTAGAACAGAGGAACGCAATGTGCTTTTTATTGTCTCTACAGACACCCCAAGCTATGGCGGGTATGAAAATATGGAAACTCAACATCTTCTTTTTCCATAAATAGTCCATTAAATGACTGTTGGAAACCAGTGGTACATATAAAATTCTGCATCATAGGGTTGTTTTTATTTGTGTGACACCAGAAGCATGACCTTAATGACTTCAACATACAGTATTTCCTTCAGAAAGTGAAAGGGTCATGTTTGTTTTTTGATGTGTTCAGACCTGTTTTCATGCAAGAGTTGAACAGACAGGGTGTGTCCTGTCACAATTCACTCCCAACTACGTACAGTCAGGAGGCTGAGAGGCAAGAATGCAGGGGGAAACAATCACACCACCAATCACAGCACTGTAAACTCCAGGCAGACAACCCTCAAACGACATAACCAAGAACACCACTCCATACATGCACATGAGACATGCAATACCTCACAAAGACAGAAAGGAGGGAGGGGGCTAAATAGAAGGGTGGCTGACCAGATAACAAGGGACAGGTGAGGGCCCAAATAGAAATCAGGTGCAGGAGAGTGGGAAAGATAGGATTCAACGGGGTTGTTTAAGTGGAACGGGCAGCGGGCCGCTGGGGTTCGTGACATGTCCGTTTTGTGCCAGGTATAGTGTTGATAAAGCTGAAATACCTCCTGTCCCCTCAATAACAGCCCCTCAATAACAGCCCCACAGCATTGCTGGTAAATAGATGGCTTTGTTCCAGCTCTTTTCTTCCAACTGGAGTTCACATCAGCTCACTTTGGCAGCTATTGTGTCAGGTTATTGTTATGAATACCTGTTGAAACATTAAAGAGGATTTAAAAATTTTGTGCACCATGTGATCTAGTAATCTAAATCTCCATTAATTATTCTGTGGCAACTTCTAAGTGGTCTCAGAGGAGAAATAGGTGTACAGATGCTGGCTTCTCATGAAGAGTGTTGATGTTTATTTTATGATCACAGGGGAAGAGTATCTCTCTGATTAAAAGATATTTTCAGACATTCCGTGATGCCATTAGTTGGAATTACTGTTCCCTGCAAGTTGTGAGTGCTTCATGGCCAAGTCCTCATTGAAAGGTTGTTTCTGCCATTGGGATTATAAATAGCTCCCTTAACAATTTTATTGTTTTACACCATTCCCATAGAGTACAATCTTGCAAGCTCTTTACAGCTTACTGGCAATGAAATATTTGTCCATATTTATTATACATATCTTGTAGTGCATTTGGATACATCATCAGTGATGCAGCCTTGGGTCATAAAGTGTTTGGGGTCATTCAACATCAGACACTCTTGCCCAAGCAATCCAACCAGAGTGTATCAGTGTATACATCTTATAATAATAAATTTAAATAAAGCTTGCAAGACATCCCTCCTGCCATCCTTCACACTGAACTAAACTTTTTAATTACAGTAATGATACATGAAAAGTCCTTAAGCTTGAGTCCGTACTATTAAGTGCAAAAGTACAAATTTGTGTTACTCACAAAAATAGGGAATCAAATTATTCCCTTATATATGGTCAAGTTTGCCTTTGACCCTCTCCTACTAAACAGGGCTTTACTTATTACATTTCCCTGAGTTAGCTGTATTAGCCTGACATATTGTAGACTAATAATGTAAACAAATATAGAAAAACTTAATAAAAAGGGCTAACTTCTCGGTTCCTCAGCCTCTGCGCCTTTGCTTCCCTTATTGGGTTTGGTAAAACTTGCACATGATGCAGTTACCATGTTTTATTTTGTATCCTGGGAGACAGAGATAGCTGGACTGCTGTTCATAAACAGTGGCTGGAGACAGCAGTACCATGTGGCCCAGTGCTGCCACTCTACCAGATGAAAATGTGTCCACTTCAGTTCTTCAGACCTTTGTACCATGTAGGGGTTCAACTCAATACCAGAGGATAGACTCTGGCCACAGCCAGAGGTTCCAGCCTGTGTGCTTATGTATTTTTGTGTAGCAGTACTGCTGCACCTCATCCCTGTAAGGTTAAAGAAACTACAGCAGTATATCATTATTATATAGCTGTTCTTCTAACACTTTTTAAAAAGAAGAAAGGCATTGTAAAGCACTTTTGTACTGTAGCTTACAATGAAAGCTGCATGATTAGTCATCTCAGAAGTTCTATAGCAGGGTATTTTTACAGTACATCAATAATGTGTATGAATTCCATTGCATGATCAGTGGATTGTAAGCATTTGTAAGCTTTCATAAAGATTTATAAGCCTGCAGAGACTCTAGTGACAATGTTTTGGGAACTTGAATATGAATCAAAGGAATTTCTTAGTGGTTTATGTAGTTGCCAGACACTGTGAAGCTGCTTTGCCTGTTTAAACATTACTTGCCTGGCTACAAGCAAGCAGAGAAGAGCAATGTCTGTCTGCCGGCAATCATAACACTGGCCTCACAACAACATTGTGAGGAAAGCTAGGGTCCGTCAAGAGGGGAAAAGTAGTGGTTCCATAGCTACTCTGTGAATACAGACTTCAGCATGTAGCATGTTATACTCCACAGCTGGGCAGAGATGATGGGAGAGATGTTGTGGGCATTCTGTAACTTATCTCCACACAGACCTCCAAGCTTACAGCTGCAGCACACTCTTTGGATCTTTGTTTAATATTTTTTCCCTGGCATAGCAGCCACATGCTGGATTTATTCCTCTACTCCTGAACCCTGTATTTGATGGGGTCCCTTAGTGCTCCACAAGAGATGTAGAATACAAAATGCAAGCAAACTACAGTCATTCTGGGGAAAATATCCATGCACTCATTGTGCACGTGTAAAGCTTGGATTCTTCTATAACTGATGTTGCAGCTGATTGTATAGAAAACACGGAGGCCTTTACAACTGCTTTGTAACCCCTTTGTGAAAAATGCAGAATCAGTGAAAAATAACTCACTCTTGCCTCAGCCCTGTGTCTCATATATAAAAAGCGTGAGGTTCCTCAGTGCTGCCACTCAACCAGACTAAACTTCAGGCAATAAAAAAAAAAAAAAAAAAATGATGGATGATTTCAAATCCTCACTTCAGTCTCAGAGGACAGCTCCTGTTTCCCACCAAAGGAAGGAGGCGCAGCATTTCAGGAACCTATTGATTTCACTCTTTACCATGAAGACCATAACAGAGGGAATCAAATCTTGCTGTCAGTGCCTCGCCATGAGCAAGCTTGTAGCTAAAATGGTTAGTACTGATCTTAACAGTGCAGTGTAGACCTGACAGTGCTGGAACAGGGCACTGTAAAGCTTCTAACACTCCACAGGACTTCACAGTATGCACAGTAGGAAAAGAAATGTAGATTTATTACAGAAAGATCAAACACTAGTGTTTTGACCTTACGTTCAAGAAACAGAATTATTTTCTAAACAAATGCACATTAATTAGTTTGTAGTGAATGTACTTCATAGATCATTTTATTTCTTACATTTTTTGAAGCAATATAAGAATATCTGACAAATTCTTCGGTTACCTGTTTAGAACATTTTGTTCAAATAGGCCAGTATAAAAGTAGAAATCAGGTCTGTTCTTCTTTGATCTGGAATTTTCTGTTTCTCTGGTTCCTTGAGTACATCTTTATGAGGCTCAATTAAACCACTGATGGCCATGTCCTGCAACATTCAGCATGGGCATTATCTGTGGAACCCTTACCTGTGGAACCAGTAGAATTAATACCTATATTTTGCTCTTTTCAAATGGAAACTTTTGCTATAAAAAATTTTTGTCCGCAGCTTATCAATAATAAAAGAAAAATCAAAATGAAAATAAAAATCCAATTAAATAAAAATCCACAAATAAATAACATACACTACTGTACAGTATACTGCAATGAAAAAATACTGTATGTATTTTAATAAACTCCAGACATATGCGTGCACAAGTGTACCCACCTGTTTCTCATTGTTTTAGCACATCACATTTATTGTGCATTTCATTTATAAAGAAACACATTTATTTAAATATGTTTTTCAAAGAGGTGGGGCAGCGGGTTACTTTGACTCATCTTTATTTCCTTTATTCAATATCTCATAACACTAAACACTTGCTATATAATGCAGTGACACTTTTGGGGGATGGCATTAACATGTGAAATGTTCTGTATTGTGCATATTGTACCTCACAACACAAAACAAATTAATGAAACATTGTGTTTTCTAATTAGGTAATGTGCTTACAGTATTTATCATGCTGAAGTCATGAGTTAACAGTTGTACAGGTGTTTTCTGAAGGGCTGGGCGCACATTATTTTTACCTATCTTGCCCCTTTTAAAATAATGGAAAATAGACTAAAACTAATCATGGGTGGGTTGCTACAGATGCCCAATAGCCAGTAACAAAAAGACCCCTTTTCTTTTCTTTGTGTGTTACTATGCAGAGAAAAACAAGAGTACTATGCACTGCTTTTGCCTGCCTGAAGATTGCTGCCTCCCTTTTTCCTCTGGGGAGCGGCACTGCAAATGACAAATTAATGTGTTTGGTCAGTCCTCTGTCTGTGGTGTGGTACTTGCTGTAGGTTGGAGGAGACCTTGTCTGGCCTACCTATGCTACACCCATGGATATGGATGAGGCTCTCATTGACAGGTGCTGCAACACTCCCCGGTGTGAGACAACAGTGATCTCGCAGGTGTTTTTAACTAAAATCATAGCTGAAAGACTAGCATAAGCATTGCAAGTTTGTAGAATATTTTCTTTTTAATTTAGAATTTTTGAGCTGTATTCATATAGAGAGCGATTAGCACTGTCCGGCATCTCTGAGGAACACTGCTCATTTCTAAATGCTCCATTTACTCCTAAAGTAATCTGGGATACTACACAATCAATACCATCAGGAAAAACACCAGGACCAGACAGGTATACAATGGAATTCTGTAAGAAATTTTTGTCCCAATTATGCGCTATTGTGGTTACAGTGTATCACAGGAATCCTCATTTAGCACTAAGTTCCAGAATGGTGTCCATACATTTCAGAATTGGCTTATCATGCAGATCAAATTTTAATTTTTTAAGTGGGAAAAAGTAAACACGTCCATATAGTTACAGAGGGAACTTCATGTATAGACCAAAGGACTGAAATACATTTCTTTGGCAAATATGTCAGTGTAAACAAACTATCCTCCAACACTTCATCAAAGAGACAGTTTGGGTTGCAGCTCAACAAGAAAATAGACAATTGTAACTTTATGTTAAAGGTGTTTTCAATGGTTGAATGAAATCGCTTCCAGCAAACTTGCATCTTATCACATTCCCAGAATAGATGCATGACATATAGATAGATAGATGCTTAACATGTAAAACACAGCTACATCCTATGAATATGCATTGGGGGAAGGTAGATTTTTTTGAATGAGCTGGAAGTTTTGCTCCTAGATGCATAGTGAAGTGCAGAAAACTTTGGCATAAATATTTGACCATTCAGGATAGCTGAAAGACATGTCAAAGTTGCGTTCCCATGTCTCCTTTAAAGCATTGCAGGAACTGCTGCCAAAAATGCAGAGACTAAACTTCTAGAATTGTTGTTTCTTAACTTTAGTCAATTCTGACTAAAGTCTAGTCTTCTTATCAGAGGTTGTAATAAAATTACATGGCTGTAGCTATTTATAGAAGTGTGTACTGGGAAAAGCCAAAATTAGTTCTTAGGTCTTTAAGGATTACTACTGTTTGATCTGAAAGTAAAAATGATATGTCTAGCATCCCTTCAGATATCCATTTCTGGAGTCCAATTTGACAAATATTTTGGGAATATCTGAGTTGAGAGTAATGGGGAACAAATAGATGGTACAGGTTCCAGATGTCTCCTTCTAAAAACCCATACAGGATCCCCAAGTATGTCTTGAACCACGTCTCTTCAGATCAGAAAAGTATATATTAAAATTTGCACTTAGACCTGAAATCTTAGGAAAATTATGAATGAAAGGCAAAGACATTAACAGCCTTGTGTGGATTGAAACTGGCTTCATGCCAACCCACAGAGAATCCAGCCTGAGGAACCAATTAGTAATTTGTTTAATTTGTGCCAACCAGTAATAGAGTCTAATATCCAGTATCAAAGCCCCACCAATCTCTTCTTGTTGGCAGAGTTTGTAAATTCTGATTCTGGGCTGCTTATTGTTTCAAATAAATCTGGAAATCAAGGTGTGTGTGTGTGTGTGTGTATATACACACACACACACACACACCTATATATATATATATATATATATATATATATATATATATATATATATAGACATAGAGAGAGAGAGAGAGAGAGAGAGAGACCTTAGATTCTGGGGCTAAAGACATATTTTGGCCTGAAGTTGGAGGGGGTTGAATTGAAGCCTTGGTCATACCACCCAAAACACTCTGCTTGACTATTATTCTGTTGAGTTGTGAAGGTACCTGAATAATTTAAATGTATATATTGAGTACTTGTTTGTGTTGTACAATAGAAAAGTCAGTGACGAGACAAGAACAAATAAAAAATAAAAATAAAAATTCCCTTTAGTTCCTCAAAAGAAATTTACAGATTGTAAGAAAAATGAACCATATATTTAATTTCTTATTTATTATAACAATATGTACTTTTCAACATGGTTGTCCATTACATACCAGTATATAGGCTTCACTTTAAAACAAACCCATTTAAAACAAGTCTTGACAGGATAGAAACCCTGATTCCTGGTTGCAATATGAATCATATAGGTGATTCCTGTATTTCCAAAAGCTTAGATGGAAAGCAGGTTGTGGTTCTCTTTCTTCAGGGGCCTACATTTACCCTCTTAAGATATCTGCCTTGAAGGTATGACTTCTTTAATCCCTGGCAAACATGGATAGGTGCATATGTTTCAGCAGACCAGTTTTTGTCCCATACTCCAGCTAAAGAAAATTACCTGTGCATTCAATGGCTTCCTTGAGCAGCTATGGAGTATATGCATTAAGCCAATGACATGCACTCAATTAAACCTTTGAAGGGTTAAGATTTTGTACCCATGTTTTTAGGGCCATCTCAGTAAGAGGTCTGCAGACTTATTTCTTGGGGAAAATAAATATACTCTTTTAGCTTCCAACTGAGTCAAGTGTCAAACAATGGCACAATGTATTACCTGTGTACTCTGCAGTATGCTGGCCAGGAAGTTTGCAAGTTGGAGAGAGAAGAAAATATTAGCAGTCTGTGATGTATGCTGTGAGAATTTCTAAAAGCACAAGTTAGCCTTGGGTCAGACATAAAAAGAGTTCTCTATGTCCTCTGTGGGTCTGAGGATGTTTTTATTTAATTTCCATGTGATTCCACCTGAGAAAGGCTAAGCATCAGTATGCCACAGAATTCAAAGTGTAGCAGTCTGCTTAACTGTCCAGGAAGTCATGTCATAATGTATATAACTCTCTCATCTATTAAAACCTGTCTTACCTCTCCATTTCAATTCCTGCTGAAAACAACAAAGATAAAAAAACTCTTTAAATGAACCATCATTTTTTTACCCAAATTGCAGTCCAGATTTCATTATTGGTGTCTGATTTTGGGAAAACAGCCAGTCTGACCACAGTAGCAATATTGAAAATGGGTAAATAGCTATCAGAGAATGTAGACATATATTGAACGCAAACTAGCAATTACCTCATGCAGTACGAAATCTATGGAATCACACAATAATATAGATTAGGGTCCTGCAGGGAATGCCACTCATGTGCATAGCAAAAAACTCAAATGAACAAATCTCAAACTATAGTATAGGGCATAGCATAGGGCAATTTGGCTCATTTTGCTAAAATTTCCAGTACAAATAATTTGTACATTTTTAATAAAGATTGGGTTTACTTCAAGGCAACAGAAATGTGTACAAAAATTAGTCCCGAAAATGTCCTAGTCTAGTTTGATTTAAACCAGAATGAACAATTTACAGCAAATGGTCATGTAAACTGAATGTTATGGTTTATTCATCCAAAACAGAGAGGTTTGCCCTTAAACATCTAAAAGATGGTCCAGTTGGGATCTTAAGTTTGTCTTGTTTATTCAGTATCGAACAGGAAATGTATGAAAAACAAGCAGAAAGAATTAATCAAGCAAAGACTAAATTTATGATTAATAACATAGGAACTGCCAACCAATACTGATACAGCTGGCCGCAGTAGGAGAAAGTAGAATGTCTCAACCTGACTGAAATTTGTGACCTAGAAGAAACGAACGTATTAGCAAACATTGTTTTGACAACTGTGTTTCCATCTGCCCTTTAGGATCATCACAGTCCAAAGTCCCTCCTTGTGGCCTTAGCATGACAACACTGTCTGAAAAACAGGGAACACCCACTGTACCAGTGTGACATCACTTCTCATAACTTAACTGGAGCTCCTGAGAAGCAGAGGCAATACAACGTCATGATAATGCGACCCACAGTAAGACAAATTCGGATATACAGACATCCCTTGACATATTAGTTTTTGATTTAGGAATTTTGGCATATATGTGTAAAATTAATTAATACCCTTTAATAAGTTATGACCACATATAAGGCTTTTCATGGTTATGAGTCAAGAGCCAAGCGTGGGGGAATTTTCAAATTTCAGGCCATAATGGAAATAATGTCTCCAGCTTTTGAGATTTCACCTTATGAGCTGGTTTCCTGGAATGCAGCATGCTCATAAGTAGAGGCACCTATAATGCAATTGGATACTGGATCCCATCCTCCTGCACCCTTTCCAGTCACCAACATCATCTTCTGATGGCAATAAATAAACAGAATTTACTAAGGACGACATTCCTTTAGGTAGAAGGTGATATTAGTATTAGAATTGCAACAATGATGCAGGCATGACTATCCCATAATGCTCTGCTGGCGCAAGTTTGTAAAGAACTGTGTCTAACTGTTGTGGGGGCTTATAGGGGAAATTTTGACTCTCACTGTGTTCACTTTGTTTGAGAGCTTTAGGAAGGGCATGTTGTGTATCGGCATTTAAATATGCGATGGAAAATTAAAGCTTGTGTTCCAGTAGTTCAGTATCCCAAGACCACCTACAGCACAAAGCTAGTCATTACATTACGTATTATTATTATTCTATGACAATTAGTACATATATTTGTCATGTGCAAATTTTGTTTGTAAAAATTGGTGTGATTCCTACATATCAAATAACTGAAAACAAATAAACACATTTTTCCTTTGACTTTTTACACAGTAATTGAAAGAAAAATATTGTTTTTCGCTGACCTCAAAACAAGAACACCATGTATTTTATGTGATTTCAATTTTTTGGACCCCATTTATCTTGTTACTGTGTGGTTTTACTGTACCTACATCCTTTTATGATAATTTATGCTTTGCAAATATGACACCAGCCTTCATGGCACATCTCCTTCTGGAGGGCTACAGTCTTTACAGAAGCACAGAAGTCCCAGGAGACAGTACCTGAGAGCCCTATACCAGCAAAACATTGCCTCACACTCCTTTGTCATCATCCAACACATGGGCCCCCTGCAGACACTTTACCTTGAGGAGTCTTCTGTCAGGCATTGTTTCTACTAGCAGACACCTCTGAGTCCAGCTGCAACCCAACATCTTTGTAAAAGTACATTGTGGGTAATGGATAGTTCCACTGAGCCACTGTGTATACAGTTACTTTAAAAGTGTAAACTTTTAACAGCTGATAAATTCCAAAGAAAACAATCACAATACAAAAAACTGGTCATGGAAAGAATCTTGCTGTAATTGTCATGGTTCCAATATAACTGTAAATGTCACATCTCTGTGAGACTTCTGTTTGTGTAACACTGGGAAAGGTTGTCGTTGTGTAAAACCGCATCAACCCCCCTCCCTTCAGTCTTTGCTATTAGAGAGACAAACGTAAACATTGTTCAGTGGGGAGCTGAAGTGTGATACATTTTTTGGGGGGCGAATGTGTCTGTTTCTCACACATCTCAAGCTGTTCTGCCAGCGTGTGCTCTGTTTGAAGGCTATATATTACATATGCTCCAATGGCTGCCTCCCTTTTCAGCATCCTTTCTGTCAATACTGTTTGTCACTCCAGTAAAACTATTTTTGTTCTCCATCTGTTGATTTATTATTCATAAACATAATGCACCAGAACCCCTTCCAATCTTTATGTCATCAAGGTGTCTCTTGGTAAGCTGGTGCAGAGAAGTATGATGCCATGCCTACTTTATGCTTTACTTCAGTTTTGCAACAGACAGTTTTGTATTTTTGTTGGCTTGTTAATATTAATCTTTGGATTACATTTTGAAATATTGCACACAGGAGACTTCCAGCTCCTTTTAAAATCATAGGTATGTGTGTGCAGCACCTAAACTCCAGTGACATTAGTGTCAGTACTAGTGATCTAAATCTTAAAGACAGTCGGCTTGCTCCGATTGTGATTCCATGAACCAAACGGATATTCATTGTGGGCACACAGGGTATTCGTCTTTAAAACAAATGCAAAGTCACCAATAGGACAAGCAGTGCACCTTGATGAAGGACCTTGAAACACTTGTAGGTATGAGGCCAGGACTCTGCAGCAGGGTGATATTACCCCACACTGCCAGATGACAGCGCAGGAGAAGGCTCAGTGTGTCAGAGGCCACCCGTCGTCTTGTGTAATTGAATTTCCCCTAGCTCCCGCTGTCAATTTCCCTGTGAAACACGGGAGGGGACTGTCTAGTGATGCGAAGCTAATAGCAAGGGCTGCAGCACACATCGTGTGCCTGCCATGGTTTATTGCCCCCTATTCTGCCACACCACCCTTTCCTGCCAGCTGCCCACCTGTACTTTGCAGGTTGTTTTCTCTTGGTTATCAGTGCAGTCTCACTGAGTGCTGACTGTGTTCTCTGATCATCCTCCTTTTTGCATTTCACCTGAGCAGCAACCATACACAGTTATAGGAGTGGGGCGTTTAAACTGCACTTTTGCTGGCAACAGGATGATGGAGAAGTGATCATAAACTGAAATCTACTTACTACTCTGCATTCTATCAGCACAGCTAAAGCCCTTCAGATAGGTGATCAGACACTGCTGTAAGAAAGGTTGGAAGAAGACTCAATCTGGCCCGTCTCTGCTCAAAAACCTCAGTATCCAAAACGCTATGAACACATTTTGAACTCAGGAGAAGTCACTTCACAAATGCACTTATGCACACTGCAGTCCAACCTTGTCAAGTACAGTCTAATTGCACTCTCAGCCTGCCTGCTGTCTGAAATTTACTAGGGGAGAATAGTGAGAATAAGGAGGGGACAGTTTACTGGACTGTCTGCAAAGGATTCCTTGAACAATGGAGCTTTGTTTTTGAAACCTCCACTTCTGTACTCTGGGACTGTCCTAGCACAAAGACTGGGGAGCCATATTGAGAGGTCCTTCTGCTGGTTCACTTTCTAGGAAAACTGAGAGAAGAGATCCAGGCCATGGGAACTGCACTTAGGGTCCAAAACGAGTGTAGATTAATGTATCAGAAAAACCTTCCAATTTAGCCATTTCAGTGAAAAATGTCTCAGTAACTGTCACACCCCCTGTTCCGCCTGCCAGATCAATAGTCTCTTGCAACTGCTCCTTGTTCCCCTTACCAGTATATAGACCTGTGTCTCCCAGCAAACCGGTGCAAAGTATTGCCCATGACCTGTCTGAGCATACTGAGCATTTCTCTTGTGTACCTTAACCGATACCAACCTGTGTTTTCGTCCGACTACCGTTTACGCCTCATCCCTTCTTGTTACCTTGCTTGTACTATACTGACTACCGGATTTGACCCTCGCCTGTTTTGTGACCATGTCTTTGGGACTTCCCTCAACAATAAACAGAGTTTGTTATGTTGCGTCTGCAAGCGTCTGCTTCCTAATGCCGGCATTACAGTAACACATACACTCATCTCCTATTAATCAGTCTCCTGATGTTTAGTTTTTCTCTTATCTGGTCTGCCATTGTTAATATCACTTTTTGTTAATCTGTTCACATTTTAATTTATCTAGACAGTGACAATTGGTCTAAGCCTGTGACATTCGGTAATAAAGGATAATAATAATAAATGGAAGTAAAGTGACATCTAAAATACAGTTTGTCTGACAGTCTCTCTCACATAGCCACATTTGAAAATTGTGTCAAGCAGCTGTATGAGCAGAACTGTGAGATGGAGCCACATTCTTGATCGTGGTCTGGCACCCTAAAGTCTTTCTAACACACTCATGTGTTTGTGTTCGCATCCTCTGCTTAGCACCACTTTGCTTTCATTTTCTAATTATTCATTAATTTGCATGCATCATGTAGCCTTTGTTTTACTTTAACCAGTTCAAACACACTATCATGGCAAGTTTACTTAATGAAATCATTGTTTTAATTTTATAAAAAATTTTGTCATTAATTGCTACTCACTCTATTTTAATGTACTGTACAACATTTTCATTTTCCTTATGATGTTATGATGCACCATTCATTCTGATTTTTTTGTGAACTTGGGATGAGCTCGCAATAAATAACATTTTTTCTGGCTATGAAAATGATTTTTGAACATTCTGTCTGTTTTCAGGAACAAATTAAACTTCAGTTATAGGCAAAAGTGTATCCATGTATGACACAAAGTGGAATTGGAGAACTGAAAGCTGTGTGGGGAACTCTGCACTGCATGAAAGTAGCAGGATAACATGCTATAGGGACACACTTTGTTGTCTTGAGTTCTGCACTAATTGTTCTTTCTCCAGCATGGTGGAGATGATCTCTTTGGGTCACAGTACAGGTCAGCGCTCCCAGCATCCAGATCCTCTGTGCTTTCATTAAAAGACATGACCTCTGCTCAATACAGCCCCCAGGGGACAATGTTTTGCACAGGTACCTGTACAGTGGAACAGACAACCAATTTTTTATACCCACTTGGGTAGAACCTGGTCAGTGGGGAGAGCTCACTTTGCTGCTAGCTTGGAGGTTAATGTAACACAGTCAAAGCATCATTATAAATGTGATGAATGAATAAATGGGAGACAGTGGAAGAGACTCAAAAACCCCCATTAGTCCTGTCGTGTGACATCTCCCTGCAGAAGTGGTTAATAATGCAACTTGTTCAATTAGCTCAAAGAACTTCAGCAGTGTCTTCAGTACTGTGCACTTTGAAATGACTGGTCCAGTATGTCAGGTCCTGCTTTGTGGATTCTTTGCTGTCTGTCTTGGTTCAGGTGTGCCAGCTTGTCTGATATATTAGCATGAGTTCTGACATTGTTAGCAATTTCTGAGGAAAAGATTCCTCAGTGTGTCGCTCTGCCACAAAATTTACACCCTGTGTGAGATTCCTGTGATGATGGCAGGCTGTTCCACCAAAACAACCACCAATAGGAAAGCTGAGACCTTTTCTAGTCATTAGGCATCACTGACAGACTGATGAAAAATATTTCCTGCCAGGGTGATCAAGGATAGATTTTCACATTAGAGGAAGTTGCCATTCTTTATTTATGGAAAAATATCCACTCATCAGGTATCCTAAAAGATGCTAGGGCATCACTGTAACATCTGGCAGACAAATCACTTATGGCACAGTCACGTGGTTGGTTTCCTTGAGTTCTAATTACCTTAGGTTGCTTAGTGCATCTTAATGAGCAAGGACCACCTAGTATCCATCTCTACTGCTGTGATGCTGTCTTGCCCACCAGGCAGTAACTGTGACTGAAACAAGGTGGGACAGCAGAAGAGGAGTCACAGAGCTGCAGGTTTTTGATAGAAGCTGATTATTCTGCTTACACACAACCAACAGAGCTGCTTGTAGGTATCAGAGATCATGGTGTTCCTTGCTTGAGTGCACTTTTGTTATCATTTAAAACTGACAGGCCAAACACATAACTCTTTAATAGGAGCCAAAGAAGGTGAAATGGGCCCCCCATCTGTTTTATCATAGTGAAATGTTTGCCTATTGAATGGGGTGCATGTTGTCACCGTGGTCTGATGACTTCATGAGGGAATGTTAACACGGGGACCAAGTAGACTGTGACTGAATACAAATAGATGTCTGCTTTCACCAGTGAAGGCTTTCAGGAGGCCATATTTGACTGCAGAAAGCAGTATTTACTCTAGACCATACCAATGGCAAGGTGTCACAAAGTGAGGAATGATCGGCTTCTTTGGGAACAGAAACAGTGTCAATGCTAGAAAAGGAACTGGCGGTAGCAAAGGAACTGTAAGAGGACACCTTTCAAAAACTGCTCTACTGTGCATTCCAGCACAGTGCAGACAAGATGATGCAACAAAGCCTTGTTGGAGAGGTAAGGATGACGGACACAGCTCCATGGCACCAAAGGCCTACACGGTGGTATTTCTGGGACAGATATATTTTCTAACCAGTCCATCTGTAACTGAGTGCAATATTTCATGGTTTTGTTCCTGGCGCGTTAAATAAAAGAAAAAAATGCAAGTCTTTTAAAGTGCCATTCCACTCCCAGCCACAGTAGTATGTTCAGCAGAACATAACTCCTACTCCGAAGAATGCGTGGAGCGATTTGATATGCCAGAAGCCTGGCAGGTTAGGCTTGATCGCAAGCCTACTGGGCAAATTTTTCTCCACAGTTTTGATTACATTCTTCTGTTCCTGTCATTCGATTCCTCCCCTGCCGACAGTGTTATTGACGAGGAGCGCATCAGGGACCTGGATCCCAGTGCTACACGAAGCTCTTAAACAAACACAGCCGTCAAGGCCAACGGGAAACATTGAAACCAGATGTCAGCAAGAGAGAGGTTTTGTTGTTCTAACAGGTGCAAATTAATGTGTGTAAAACTTTATGGCTTCAAAATAAATTCCCACTCAGCAGAGCCTTGAGGGGCAGAGGTGAAGGAGCCTGGGCACAATACTGCAGATGGTCCATTTGTTCACGTTTATTTCAAAAGTTCTCATTTTTGCTTTGTGTTAAAAAGGAATCACAACTGGCAAACTGTGATTTGGTTTTAACTGGCAGTTTTGTTTTTCTCTCTGGAAATAATCAACTGAAAAACAATTAACTTTTATTAATTTTAAAAACTCATACATTAATCAAATATCTCTTAAGAGTATTTAAGATGTATACATTTTGTATAGCCATCACAAATTGTATTATTTCATTTGGAGGAATACTTTGTCTTTCATAATAAGGTTGTGTATCTGATGTTCTCTGAAATGACCTTTTTTGCATTCATGCCTGTAGCTCATGTACTGGAACAACAGGTTTAGGATATTAATTAAGAGTAAGTTACTTGAAAACGCCACTTCTGGGATACAGATTTGCAAACTTTTTATTATCAATGTCATGTTCCAACACTGCCTGCCACCTTTACTTCTTTTCTGTACCCTCCTGAACCTTCAGCACTGTTTCTGTGGAATATGGTGGTGAACTGCATCAGGAGATCACAGTAAAAGTATTTATTATACACTGGAATTGGAGAACTCTTGGATGTTTTACTGTATATTCTCACCAGGCCTCAAGGTTAGTTATCTGTGGTCATTGTGGGACTGTGTAAGTGCTTGGATTGCAGTGGGATTTTCATTCACTTCAACCTTCCTTTCCCTTCACACATCAGTACATGCTTGAGTACCCAGGTCCTTGATTGCTTAACTGATCTATGGTATTGAAGCCTTAATAGGTGGTTTGGTGCAAAATTTTTTTACATTGCAATTTTTTCCCTACTCTTTCTCCACTTGGCATTCTGTGCCTCTTATGTAGCCTGTCGACAAGGGGACTGTGTTAAATGTGGGCACTTTAACTGAACGTCAAAGGTTGGCATGTGAGAGAAGAGTCCTTAGAGAGGACCTGGTGGAAAGGCATGACAGGCGGCTTCAGCACGGGGGTAATGAGCTGTAACACTTTGTTGGGAAGTGGCATGTATCCCTCCACTCTTGCCTGCATCATGTCCAGTGCACAAAGTATGCATGCGATAGGAGACATCGAGGCTGATCTGGAAGGAGAATAAAACACAAGCAACAGCAAAAAAGAAAAACAAAAACATTCTGAAAATAATAAAAATAATACACCCTTTGTCAGCCACAACCATGAGCAATTTCATTTACAAAGCTGCACATCAAGCTGAAATAACCAAACGTGACTTTTAATGCTGGCCTGAACAAAATTTGTCTTTTATCACCCTTTTGATCACAGAGTTTTAAAGCCACTCTGGTTAGTCTACACTGCCCCACTTTCTAAGATCTCATCAGTCTCAAAACAAAGTCACGCCTCAGAAACAGACCTCTCATTTCCTGGAACCTGGTGGTGTGATGAAGCAAAAGCAATAATGATCTGTTTTTTTGTTTTTTTTTTCTAATTCAACTGAAACGACACGTCCCCAGCCTGTCTTGGATTTCAGAGCTAGATGAAAGTGCCATTATCTTCTAATTATATTCATAGAGGAGACATCTTGTGTTACTCAGGAATTGATTCAATCAGCAGATCTGGTTACCACTGATCACAATTAGAGGGGGCAGAGGGTGGTGTTAGTGAGGCTGTAATTACACTGAAACACGGCCTTTGCCGGCTCCTACGCAATTCTCGTCTCACCCTTGGGGCCAAAAGGACGCAGCCAAGGTCATTCCATACCTCAATGCACTGACTTGCTGAACATGCACAGAAAACCTGTGGGCTGTAGAAGATGGAGGCTCGGGGCAAGCAGTTCAGCTCTTACAAAGAGGCCGCAAAATGTAGTTGGAAAGCATGTCCTCTCCCTATTATTCTCCCCATTAAGTTACAGATGTGACTGACTGCTGAAGAACTGATAGGAACTATGGAGAAAATGTCTTCATTGTAAGTCCTCTAGGAAATGGTATCAACTGGAGTGTATTTCTGAATGGCTGATGTGTTGTTTTCTAATGTCTTTGCTCACTGTCCCACAGAACACTGGTAAGACACATGTATTGCAGCAGTATCTCTGAGCCAATCTGCTTTCATCTTCCTCTTCTGGCCTAGAACTGAATTTGCTTAGATGAACACCTTCACACTTAGAATTACCTTCAAGTGTCTTGCTGAGGTTATCTTTTAGCACATGCAGGTCACTCCACAGTGAGATTTAAAGCACTTCTCAGAGTCTCTATTGAAAGTCACTTAAACTCTGTACCCTTGGAGCAACACAGAATGACTTCCCTTTTATGTGACTTTCAATAAGAAATTTCTGACATTTTGAAAAAGTTAGATTTGGCATAGATTGGATTTTCCAAAATAAAGTCTTTAGGCATGAAAAACCATTACATCACAGTCCTGCACTCAGAAAAGAATGGCTGCTTATTACAACAGCATATTGAGTGAACAGCTGACAGCTATTGAACAGTATGGCAAAAAGAAATGCAGGAGTGCAGCTCTCTCCAGCCCAGACATGAGGACCACATCCAAAGAACCAGTTACAGGTTAAATATGTCAAATATATGTGAAATATATCAAAGCACACATGAACCAATGAGGACTTACAGTGCCATTTTTGAGGTACTGTTTACCAGCCAATTAGTACATTTCTAAAGGAACAAATAGCTTCTTCATTCTGCAAACATGCTATAAACATACTAGATCCTACATTAGGCCTTAACAATGTTTGATCATAATATGTATTTAGTTTAATTTTAAAATACATTTTTTTTCTTTTTTATAAAAATATTTAGATTTTTATGAGATACTGTGCAAAAAATGTACCAACATACCATCATACTTTCTGTCTGCAATTGTAACACTGCAGTCAGGGTGCAGTCGCATGCAGATGTCAAATGAAGAATCTTGTTTATTGTTAGAGGTTGTTCCAAAGTTGTAGTCACAAAACAAGCATGGGTCAAAAACAGGAATCAGTCCAGAACAAGTGACAAAACAAACAAGAGTAAGGCACAAACAATATCCATAAGAGAAAGTAGATCGATAACCGGAGAAGCAATCAGAAGGACCGTTCAGTACGCATGGACTATACCTGGCAATACTTCACACTGACATGTTGAACCAGCACAGGTATATATAGGGGTGAGTCAATGACAAACAGGTACAATGAACCAATAAACAGAGGGGCCGGGACAGATATCAGGAGACTGGACCAGGGGGCGTGACAGTACCCCCCCCCAAGGAGTCAGAGCTGGCCAAGCGATGAGGACAGCCACGACGACCACCACCCACGCCTCCAGAGGACGAAGCCTGGGGCTGATCACTGGAACAGCCACAGGACTGGACACCAGAAGCTGAGCTTTGACATTCCTTGGTGGACCCTCCTGGAGGAGCATAACGTCTAGCCAATAACTGGGAAGTACGCGTCTCCCCTGGGTGACCTGACAACAAAGACCAATGCACCCAAGTGATGAGCTGGTCTCTACACGGAGGGGGTACATATTGCTTATCGGCTTGGGACTGGCATGTTCTCTAATTCTTTAGCAATCTCCTCGGCTATTTCCCACCTATCAGAGGCTATTTGGCAGTCAGGGGGCAAGATGTTACCTGGCTGCTCCTCCACTGTTTCACTAGGGGAGTCATACATCCTAGACAGGGAATTAGCTTTCAAGTACCGGGTCTATAGGTAATAGAGTTGAAAACGTGAAAAGAACAGGGACCAACGTGCCTGTCTGGGATTTAATTGTTTAGCATTCCTCAAGTATTCCAAGTTCCAGTGATCTGTTAGGACCTGAAAAGGGTGATTAGCCACCTCTAACCAGTGTCACCACTCTTCGAGGGCCAAGTTAATTGTGAGCAACTCACAATCTCCTATTCCATAATTTCTCTCTGCTGGTGTAAGCTTGCGAGAGTAGAAAGCGATCAGGTGTAGCTTTGGGGGATTGCCAACCCACTGTGATAGTACGGCGCTCACCACCACATCGAAGCATTGACCTTGACCATAAAGGACTTAGACAGATTGGGGTATTTTAGAACAGGAGAAGTTGTGAAGGCTTGTTTGAGCCTATTGTAGACTTGCTCAGCTTGAGGACCCCACAACAAAGTCTTGTGTCTCCTCTCACCCTTAAGCAATGCTGTGAGACATGCAGCTATTCCGCTAAAGTTCCTAATGAACTATCGATAAAAGTTAACAAAACCTAAGAAATGCTGTAGCTCCTTTACACTATGAGGTACAGGCTAATTAATAGCAGCCTCAAACTTCGAGTCTTCCATTACAAAACCATCTGCACTAATAATGTAACCTAAAAAGGAAATTTGTTGTATATGGAACTCGCACTTCTCTAGCTTTTGCATACAACTGGTTGCAGAACAGTCTCAAAAGGCCCAGACAAACATGGGAAATATGGGACTCGAAATCAGGGGAATACACCAAGATGTCGTCTAGATAGGCTATGACAAATATCCCTATCAAGTCTCGAAGCACATCATCGATGAATGACTGAAAGGCGGACGGAGCATTACAGAGGCCAAAAGGCATCACCAGGTATTCGTAGTGACCACTGGGGGTAATAAACGCCGTTTTCCACTCGTCTCCCTCCCTAATGTGGACTAAATTGTAAGTGCTTCTCAAATCGAGCTTAGTAAAAAACTTAGCTCCACAAAGCTGCTCTAGACCTACTGGCACCAAAGGTAAGGGGTAGGGGAACTTCTTAGTGATTGTGTTGAGCCTACGGTAATCAATACACGGTCTAAGGCCCCCATCTGTCTTCCCTACGAAGAAGAAACTAGATGCAGCAGGTGACATGGACGGACAAATAAACTTCTGAACTAAAGATTCATGGATGTAGGATTCCATAGCTTTCTGTTCTTCCTGGGTCAGGGGATAAATCCTTGCTTTAGGAAGTGACGCTCCCTCAATGAGCTCAATTGCGCAGTCATATGGATGGTGAGGTGGAAATTTGGTAGTGTTTTGTTTGTTAAACACTTCCTTCAGGTCAGCATATTCGGGAGGAATAGCTACGGAATCAGTGTGAGGGCTCTCCATGGTGGTGGAATATAATGATACAGGGAGACTATGAAGGCAGTTATGAAAACAATATGGGGACCAAGAGGTGATGTCTAACGTGGGCCAGGAGATTTGAAGATTATGTTCCTGTAGCCACGGAAGACCAAGAATCACTGCATAGTCAGATCTGTCCAAAACCAGAAAGGATATCAATTCTGAGTGCAATGCACTAGCGTCCATCTGCACTGGGTTGGTGATTGTGGACACGAAGCCCTTGCCAATGGGTCCTCCATTGAGGGCTGACAGTCTCATGGGTATCCTAAGGCTCTCAGTGGTGAGCTGTTGAGCCAGTTGAGACTGTATGAAGTTCCCTTCGGAGCCCGAGTCGATTAGTGCTGTAACTGGAACTGTGTCAGGACAATAAAAGATGACTTGAATGGTGAATAACTTGGAAACCAGGCCCCCTCCCTTCTTGGGTTGACTCACCGAGCAGACGCCTCGAGATGCAGCCACTCGCTGTTGCTGATGTTGTGATTAAGGGCGCTAACTGCAGGTCTGCAGAGAGTGGCTGGGTTCACCACAATACAAAGACCGTTGCGTAGCTGATGCCTCCTCTCCTTGTGACACAGATGAATTGAATCACACTCCATGGGTTCTGGTGTGTTGATGTCCTTGTGAATGCATTCTGTTGGCCTCAGATTCCTGGAGTTGTTTTTCAGCCCCCTCTTAGGACGGGTGGACAACAATTGATCTAACCGAATGGCTAGGGCGATCAAGTCCTCCAATCCCAAGTCTGTATCCTTACATGCTAATTCGGTCAAAATTTCAGCCTTTAAGCCATTTCGAAATGTTACTGTCGTAGAAATTTCCAGGAACGACTCTAAGACTGTTTCATGGTTGTAGGAGTTTTTACTTGGTGTTCATGCGGATGGGTGAACCTCCAAAGTAGAGTCCCCCCAAACAAAGGATTCAGCACAGTTTTATAGGTCTTACAGGTACATCACCAACTTCCATATATGGTTGGTTCCCCCATTCTGCTTGAGTGGTGTATAACATGTATGACCCCTAATTTCCCTTTGTATTCATGGACTACTCAACTGCCCAGTTCACACCTACCCTCTAATCCACCCCCCATAAGGAAAAAGAGTTTCAGCTCTCACACAAACACTTTCATGTCAGAGCATTCTGTTGGTCAGGACATTCTTATTCCCCTTTTGGTGCGGGCTCTGCTGTGCACCTGGGACTCAGGAGCCATTCACCTCCACCTCCCCCTTTCTCACCGAAGTGGCACAGCACAACCCACAATGACCACAATGGCCACAGCGTCCGACACCTCAAACCCAACCCCCAAAATACCTACTACAAAATTTTCTCTCACATTACTATCAGTGCTGGTTCATTCCAGCCGCTTTCTGCGGCCCAGCGTGCGGAATTCCAGAGCATAGTCTGCGGCAGAACGATTACCTTGTCGCAACCACGACAAAAGTTCGCCGTTGCTCATACTTTCTGTCTGCAATTGTAACGTTGCAGTCAGGGCGCAGACGCATGCAGATGTCAAATGAAGAATCTTGTTTATTGTTAGAGGTTATTCCAAAGTTGTAGTCACAAAACAAGCATGGGTCAAAAACAGGAATCAGTCCAGAACAAGTGACAAAACAAACAAGAGTAAGGCACAAACAATATCCATAAGAGAAAGCAGGTCGATAACCAGAGAAGCAATCAGAAGGACCACTCAGTACGCATGGACTATACATGGCAATACTTCGCACCGACATGTTGAACCAACACAGGTATATATGGGTGAGTCAATGACAAACAGGTACGATGAACCAATAAACAGAAGGGGCGGGACAGATTTCAGGAGACTGGACCAGGGGCGTGACAGCAATGTGCTACACAAGAGCTCTATGCTGTGAAAATGTCTCAAACAAGCCAGCGTGTGCTGTTTGTGCTTTTTTAAAGTTTTTCTACAAGCTTGTTTGAATAATTTATGCAACAAACTGACCAAGTTCACCAATTTCTGTCTCCAAATTTGCCTGCAGCACCTTCACACCACACACCAGTCTTCTATTTTCCATTCTTTTCCTACTCCTATGTATATTACACATGAGGTGGCTAGATTTATAAACGTTGCAATTCTATTTAAAATAAATTACTTGCAATGGTTCTTTCCACAGAATAACAGGAACTTAATATGCTTATGTGTCAGCTTGATGAGAAAAAGCCATTTAAATTCTTGATATTAAACCATATATACATAAATAAACATAGTGCCAGGAGAAACAGAAGAAAATTCAAAAATTAAAAGGTGAAACAGGAGGGGAGAAAATAAATGTGCTACATGTACAGGAATTCTGTGCGGTTATCAGTACCACATGCCCTAAGCTCCATTTATTATGGGGAAAGAGCGACTGATCGATCCCTGGGCTGCCCATGACTTTGGAAAATGAAGTGTCAGTATTCTTGTTGTCTATTTTTAAAGCACGAGGGAGACTGGTTTTGTAATTAGTGATGCACAAGACCTTGACTGAGAAGCCTGGGTGTCCAGGGTAGGGAAGACAATGCCATCATGCCTATTCTTTGAAGGAGAGGAGCCTGTAAAAAAACTCACTCCAGACTGCAAGGTCATCTTTACCACCCTTAGTGTGTGCAGTGGCAGGCACAGTCTGAGTATCTACACCCACTAGACAGGAAGATACAGCTTTGCTCTGATGGGATGGTTCTGCGTTATTTTTGAAGCAATTGTTTGGTTGGTGTGTCAAAGAAATTTGGATTAGTAAAGACTTCTATCGAAACTTTTATTTCAGTTCAGGGTCTGTGCATGTAGCATGCAGGGAGAACTCCATCTGAGTGTTTTTTCCTGAACAATGAACGGTGGCCTCCTTATAACCAACTTGTTGTAGGTACGTTTGCAAAGTGCACAGTGACCAGGGCATGGAAGTAAAATATTCAGCAGAGAAGTACTGACAGTTTAGTCAGACAAAATAAGATACAGGATGCACATAAACTGAGGGAGGGTAATGGGGTGAAAATGTTAATTCTGAAGGTATGTTCCTTGGTATAAGTCAGAGAAAACATTCCTAAAACATTTCCTTTCACAGGTGCACAGACTGATTTGTATGGTACACATAGAAAAAGACAGGTTATGGAGAGATTATGGGGCAGCCCTCCACTTTCCACCTGTCTGTAGTCAGGGGTGGTGTTCTGGCTTTGAATTGGGGGTTAGGGTAACAGCTAAATAAAATAAAGTAAAATAAAATAAAATAAATATCTTTCAGTGTCCTGGTTTGGCTTCTGGAACTGGCCCAAGGATACTTTAAAACAAGGCAGTACTCTACAGCACCCCCACAGAGACCAGAGGCCCCTCCTTCTTAGTGGAAGCAGATAAAGGATGAAGGCCCTCTCAGGGGTGTTCTTGAAGGAGACAGGTTTGATTCCTTCATCTCCCCCATCACCTTACACCCATCCCATCCTGCTTCAAGCAACATAGATGTGTCAGTAGTTCATGGGTTCCTGACAATGAGATCAGGCATCTGGCCCATGTCTCAGCTCATAACAGACTCCTGTAGTCTGATGAGTCAGTCTATAGCACAGCACACACTAGGGCACCACCCAGTCCAGTTTCTTGGGTTATGTAAATGGCCATGCAGTATACTCTATGTTCTTAGCCAATAATGTGGATCAAACAGAACAAAGAAAGCTGCATTGATTTACAATCCCTAGCAGTGAATAGTTCTGTGAAAGCAGCACAGAGAAATTACTGAGCACATAATGGTAAACCATAATGATAATAGGTTTAATTAAAATGAGCTGGGCTGTAACAACCCATAGTGACCCAGCACTGAATAAACTTTAAGTCAATGGCTTTTCGAATCTTAGGGCAGGCATCTCTGTGGAGGCTTTTCTACATGTGATTTGTGGTGTTTAAGGAGTACAGAAGTTCTGGCAGAGGTGGCTTGGAGATGCACTGATGAAGGAGGCTAGTTTATAAAACAATATGATTTAAATTCAAGACAAAAATGTAAAAAAAACACAATGTCTTATCAAAGGCAACAATTTATTGCCAAGATTGACCACTGAGTACTTTTTCTACGACACATAGTACATAAGATGTGTTTTATGGGACAGGTGTGACACATATTTTTACCACAAAAACAACACTGGGGAGGTGTCAAGCATTAGCTTAAATAAAAAAAAAAATTAACCATGAACTCAAACTCTGCTATATGCAATTCAAAGGGGACATTTTGTGGAAGGACATGAGATGGCACTTTATAACTTTATAATGCTATCCTCAAACAGCACCAAGGATGACAAGAATAAGCAGTGATGCTAATCTAAGAAAAGCTAGGATTTCAAGGAAAGCTCCCCCAATGAAACTGTGGAAAAATTCTGTTTCATTCAGATATTTCAGCGAAAATCTTATATACATAAACTGAATATCTGACACAATGTTTTTTGAGTGTTACATTTTTGAGGAGTTCTCCAATTTCTGAATGAGCAGTGGCACCAACCAGGACTAGTAGGCACAAGTGCAGGCTGTGGATGTTCTTCCATGGCCTGTCTGTATATTTAAAACATCATTTTCTCGCACATGGTGCACTCTTACAGCTATAACCTTCCATCCTCTTGTCCACACCCATCATGTCCAGAAGGTGTCTGTGACAGATGGGCCTGTAACATTAAGACTGAAGAGCCTAAATGTATGATTGCATTTCCTCCAGAGTTTCTGTATGGAGTTCTGTAAGAGTGCATTTAGGAACTCACTGACCATTTAGGAACTCGTCTTATATTCCTACAAAATATGAACGTGCACCGGTGAAGGTGAACAATACCTGTAGAAACAGCAAACCTCCTACTAACACTCCTGCTGGGTTTGGGGCTCTGTTTGCCTGCTTGCTGTATTAGCACAGAGGCAGGTGTTCAGTAGGTGTTTGTTATATTCATTGATAGAAAAAAGCCCTCTCAGAATTGTCTCAGTGAGTTTGATAAGGAGACACATCTCTAATTGCTTTGAAATATTGGAAGCACACCTGTAAATTGCTACACTGGTTCCTGCTCTATTGTCCCACAATAGTGGGACTCCCATAGTGAGTACCTATGTGTGGGTGTGCAGATTCCCATCCAGATGTTACCCTGTCAGGCTGGATCCACATTCAGAAATAAAGACTGTGAAACAGCATCACAGCACAGAGGAACTGTGGTTTCACACATCACACTGAGCCTATTTCCAAAGTCAGTCATGAGATGCTCCCCACCTAGAAAGTAGGGGTATAATAAATGCTGACCTTCCACTTGTCCCCTAACACCCTTGCATGTGACATTGAGGTGACAGCAGCAGGGAATGTTGGGGATAATACAACACAACACCATGCACAAAAATATAGGCAACAGCCATGTGCCAAATAAGTAAAAGAGGAGTTTGGGCTGGCTGTGTGTTTATCATTCTTGTGGCCTGTAGCTTATCCAGCAGGATGGCTGCCAAAATGAAGAAAGGCAGTATACAGGACTCTACAAAAAAGAATCACTCTTAAAGCCTTGATATTTTTGGTAACTAAGCTATAGGTTACATTATTTTAGATATATTTAATATATTTTTGACAATGAGTATATTGCATTGTATACTGCATATTACATTATGTACATTAAACAGAAAAAATAATGTGATGTATTTAAAACATTTTCACAGAATATGCATTTAGTATTTCAGAACTCAGTTACAACCTTCTTAAAGTTTTACATTTCAATGACAAATGTAACACCGAGTTGGTCTTTTACATTGCGTCCGGACATTAATTTATTAACAGCTATGGAGTAACAGTACAGCAATAACGACCATAATTAATTCACAAATGTCTTAAAATTACTGAGAAAAAAGTTATGCATTTGCAAAACAAATCGACTTCATTATACAGCTTTTTCCCCATCATTTTTTGCCAGGCAGTAGTGCTGATCTGAAGGCAGAGAAAGCAAATGAGCATGAGAGTGAAATACTCTAAGCAGTGAATACTACAGTGGTTGTATTAGCAGGGATGGTGATGGAGCTTAAAAAACTGGCAGACTTCACACACTAGATTGGGTTGCACTATTCTACTATTTACATACAAAATTAGGCAAACTAATTATTGGATTTTAAGTGCAGGCATTTGTCAAGGCCCTGCTCGCAGTCAGCTTTGCACAGATGCTCAGACATATTAAAGTGGCTTGGGCTATTAGAAGCTGGTCCTTATGGCTTATGCAGCCCTGTTTTAATCAAGAAAAAAAAATACATCTTTATTAATGCAATATGCAGTGGATGAATATTTGTGAACAACGTATTGTATTCTATTAGCTAAAGGACAGTCCATTGATGACAAAATTAACAATTTGCTGCATTTGGAATCATTAAATATTTATGTTTAATGTTTTCTTCCAGGAGAAACCTTGCAATGACTTACCATTGAACCCCCCATGGGGGGGTCAGCATGAAATCTGAAGTATAAGCAATCGGACCAACACACTTCATATTTCCAGGTGAATTAAATATTTCTGTTTCGAAAGATGATTCCTTAGCTGTTGCTCTTCAGGGAAGGGGTGTAAGTGATAGACATGCTTCATGTTCACTGGTGGTTAGCAATAGCCAGAAATGTTTGCTTAATCAAAATAAATAAAAAACAACAACAGTAAAATAGTAACAAATAAGATACAGATGTGAACATGGCAGTGGGGAAAAGCAGTTTATGGCTAACCAGGCTGTAAAGGACCCACAATTTTATACTGAGTCTCAAATTGGTCCCATATGCTTGGTGGTTTTGATCCCAGTTTGGTACAACCTCAAAGACTTTTTACAGCAGTGGACATATAGAGTATATAGACATTCATGGCAGAAAAATAAAGTAAATGAAAAGCAAAGAAGTTGAATGCCACATAACTGTCAGTGAGTAGGAGTCAACATTGCTTACCAGCAAACAGTGAATATAGAGACAAAGAGCTCCCTGGAGAAGACCTAAAGTGATAACACTCCTCACAAGTTCTGGGAGAATAAGGCAGTGATGCATCCCCTTCATGCACTGAAGTGACTCCATTACTCCTTGGGGGGCATGATGATCCTGACCCATTCTTGACCACTTAATTTCCTAGCTGCACCCCGGAGCTGTGCAGAGTAGCTGCAGTGGTATGATATCAACTGGCTGCCACACCTCTTAAAATTTGTAAGCTATAGAAAAACAGCATCACATGCAACGCCTTTGACTATTCTCTCACTCTGTTGAAAGGGCGTTGCCATCGTAACTTCAGCCTAATATCATCATAAGAAGAACTCATCCTTACTAACATCTTATGCAACTGTACAAAGGCTTATCTACTTTTTACAATCCTATTTAGGTATTACTCATCAAGAAAACGTTTTATAATTAGTTACATATTAATAAATTCTTCATAAGGTGTAATCAGGACAAATGAATGTACCAAGCTAAAGTCTGTGGTCCTGGAGGAGCCACTTATCGTTGCATCATTTGATTAGAGATTCATAGCAAGGTCATTATTCTTTATATGTTACTATGCCTTAAGGACAGAAGACTCTCCCCATGGTACAGTATGAATTTAGCTCACATAGAGAGCAACTTTAAATGTCACAGTGCAGCTGGGCTGATCTGTTTCCAATCACATCTGAAAGCAAAATGCTGCATTCAGGGTCTTCTTTTTCCCATATGTTGCCATTAATCAATACGGCAGAGGGATCCTCACAAGTCATCCACATACTTTTTAAATTCCGATGTACAGTAAAAAGCATCACAAGGAGAGATCGATCTCTGGTTCTCTCTTCTCCAGGCTTCTTGGAAGCAGTGTGGGACACTGCAAGCAGCACATATGAATGCATTTGCCCGTTTGAACATTAACCACAGTACTCAGGAAAGGGTGTTTTTTTCTTGAAAAGTAGTAGATGTAGTTGCTCCATGGAGATTCCTTTTAAGTTTATGTTAAATGATTTCCATACCCTATTGAGTAGACATTAACTGCTTTCTGCTATTGCATTCCAGCCACCTTCTTTCACCTCTGAGAGGAAACACGATAGCTTCATGGTGTGGTGTGTAAAATGTTATGCAACATGTTTGGCAATGTACTGCTTTATTAAACTTATGACACAAAGCTTTTGAGCCACAGAACTACAAAATTGTCTGTTTGGGTGTAAAGATAAACTTCTTTCCATTACGTCTCCATGGGTCCCATGGACTCAAAACACATTGCCCCATCTCTTGGGTCTAGCTGCATCCCATTGGCTGGCAGGATGTGTCACTAAGGTCACTCACATAATGGATGGTGAGGATTCTGTGCTTCATAAAAATACCTACAACACTGTGACATGGGCACTGAGTATCATTTAAAAACAGCTTAACTGCACAATGTTCAGATTTTTAAAAGCAGCATTCCAAGTTGCCTTTTGAACTTGTGTGTTGCTGTTTAATCTGATTTGATTGCTGTTTCTCTGGTGAGTTCAGATTAATCTGATAGTCAGAGGGCATGAACCTCTATTTCAAAGCTTTCTTTGGGTGGGGTACCATGAGCAGGATGATGGCATGCAATGCATACTGGGCTGGCCACAAATGACATGTCCGGCAGGGGGCTGGCAGTGCAGCTTAGTAAGAAGCAGCTGCAGACGACTATCTCAGTGCCATCTGTCACTCAATCACGTGCTGGTGAAGCCATCTGGGTGGGATGGGATAGTAAAGAAATGGGGATTTGACTTTCCATGTTCACTCCCATACAGATGACCTAGTAGACTGACATTCCCTGCTGCATCACACTGCACTCATCATCTGCTGACAAATGACATGCAAAATAATTGAGACAATGCTAGAAAATGCTCTGGATAAAACGGATCTGCAATAGTTAACAAAGATTTTTTATAGTCATGCTATATCCTAAGTGTTGCCAGTCTGGAGGACTGGAGGACTCCTCCACATGGGACATATATTGTGCATTATTATCCATTTTTCTTCTTAGTAACATCTGCTCATATTTAATAACTGCTTGTTAATCCAGGGATACTTGGGACATCAGGTTAGAATGTTTCTGGAAGGTGGCAGGGAAAACAAACTACCAGGAGCAAATTATTATGAAACAGGGAAAGAACATACAAATATTCCATATTCCATAATAATATATTCCAAATGTTCCATATAATGACACTGGATTTGTACCCACAGCCTCCAGTGATGCAAGAACTAACCACTGAGCCACCGCAATGACTTCATAAATAACCAATTTCATCCAAATTCTATACCTGTTTAGTATAGTTCCAGTCATATTAAGTAATTGTTTCTCTTCAGCATGGAATAACTAGGATGCTGCAACGACACATAATTAATTGACTTGTGGCTCAATCAAGGCATGACAGTAAAGAACACAAGATATAATTTGTTTTTAAATTTCCTTTTTTAATATTAATTATGAAAATGAATAGGTTTAAGTTGCAATTAAAGAGATGCCAGATGTTTAAATAAATAAATAAGTAAATGAATAAATATGTGTAGCTTCAACAAATGGCTTGTGTTTATAATGACTAACATATGTATGATAAAAAAGGGATGTGTTTGACGGACTAGAAAAAGAGGTTCTTCTCACAATTTCTTGGTCATAATGCAGTGATAAAGACTGCCAGGCTCTCAGGACCTGTTAGGATTTATAATGTGCTATGGAAATTGAATGGTTCCCTGGGGCAGGGAGGCCCTCACCCTGTACATGGAACATGAGGTCAGCACTTTGATGGGCTCAGCATGTCAACTGATATGCAAAGTTGTTTCTTTTCCTTTCTTTTAATTACATGGAGCAGCTGCTTCCTTAAAACTGTTGCTCATGCCATGTGCCATCACTTCTTCATTGTTCATTGGCCAGCCACCTCTTTTTGGTCTTGGGTATTTAATGGCTTTGAACTCCTTTGTCATAATTGAGGGCATTTTGATTTATGGAGCCTGTTAAGATGGTATCCTTGGTGATCATGCATAGTATGGACTAAGGCTCAGGCATCACATGATCCTCTTCAGTGGCTAAAATGTGGTTATAACTGCCTGGAAGGAGCCACTTCTCTATTACTGTTGTCACTAAGGTCAATGGCATATTGAGGAAAGACTGAAATGATTTTCTTGACAGTCTTAGAAATGTTTAAAAATTAAATTATATGCAACTTTCTTGCTCCAAAACAGAAAATGTAAGACAAAACAATATTTTTAAAAATATGTGCTCTCAGGCTCTGATTAAATAAGCTCTGGGACTAAACTGCAAAACTGTTTTGCAAACACACTGAGAGGACCTCCTGCAGGAGGAAAGATCTGATTTTGTTTCAGTGAGTCCCACAGCTCCTGGTTCAGAGAGGGTACAAAAAATACATTTGTACCCAGCACTGACCAAATGACAACCGTGAACTCAAAATGTAAAATGATACCTGCTCCATGGGTGAACTTGCTGTTTTGATGTTGACAAATGTGTGGAAGGTTTGCTAAGATGCTAGAAACAGTGATAATTACACCAGTTAGTGGTGTTGGACAACAGTAGATTTATGCTGTTGTGAAGCTCGAAATTCACCCACAAGATAAATAAGAACTTTAACCAGAGGATGTAATTGAGTAAGCAACTGCCTACAGATTAGTACACAACTAGGTCTGAAACAGTGAAGACATAAAAATCAGCTTTGATAAGTATTTAGATATTTGTTCAAGGTACAGGTATATTTCACGTACTAAAATCTGTGGTTATAACTGAAACTAGGACCACTTTTCTCATACAAAAAGACATGGAGAGCACATATGACAGAGATTTTGATCTGTTTTGAACTGTGTGTATGCAGGGAGGAAGTGCAAATTACTTCTAGGCTGGACTCCCCCCTTCCTGCACACTGCCATCCCAGTACTTTACAACCATAAACAACTGCACTAAGACAGATTTAGAATGACCGGTATTTTGCCACTGATTAAGTATATACTTCATTAACAATGAGTAAACTCTGCAAAAGCAGATTTTCTATGCAAGCTTATTAAATGCCCATTACAGTGGTTCTCTTCAGTGGTGAGAGGGAGAAAGTATCTTTCATTTCAACAATTAAAATCCTCAAGTCTAAGCTGCAGTAAACAAGACACATAAAAATCTAACAGAAAAGGTGCTTCAAGTAGGTCTGTGTCAACAAATAAGGATGTTTGTTTAGTAGTAGGCAGTGGGGCGCTGCAAGTAAAATGAGGAAATTAAAAAATTAAAGTAGAGAAAGGAAGAATGTGAGTGTATGTTATATAATGAATATGTACAAATGTGGAAGTAATACATCGAAGCAGATGTGGTATATATAGGAAAGCTGTTTTACGTTCCTATGTGCAGACGCACGTGGAAACTGAATGGTAGCAGGCAATGCTTACACACTGTGGAAGTAGGCATGTTAGGAGACCCATCTCTGGGTCTGCCTTGTGGAGGAACACCGAACAATTTGTGCCTTTGATGAAACGGTTGTTGCGCAGATTGATTGATCGTATTACTTTTTCCATCAAACTTCGGGGAAACATTGTGCTTCCTCTGCATATTATGGCAACCCTTCCCAGCAGAGAGGATGCTAACTCTGTTACCATCTGGTGCTGACTATGCTTAGAATTTCACCCTCGTGCCCCTCTGATCATCAGATCTAATAAAGCACACCCCAGGGGGTTACTTAGGCAAGAGGCTGCTTTGTTCAGAATATGTTCAGTGTCCAACTCCCACTGTATCCCAATGTCCATTTAAGTTCAAATGTGCCAATGCACCCTCCTTACCCCCCCATCACACTCACACTGGGTTTTTCAACACTGTACACAGTGATCTATATATAACACAATTCCATTTAACAGTCCTAGAGACATCCATTTCCCATATTACTACCCATGTTTTTTGTGGACACAGCAGTCCCTTTGGAGACAAAAGTCCTAGAGTTCCACTCAGAGATGGACTCTGCGGTTCCCCTGCTTGCAGCCCACAGTGAACGCAGTAGTCTGAGCTTCAGCTTTGCATTTTCACCCCACCAATGATGGTAATTGGACATTCTGACAGACACAATTATATCTGCTTCACACTGGTTAACAGCGGCTTGGATTCAGGCATTTTCCACAAAGACCACGACAAAAAGAGAGTCATTTTTAATTAAGTAAATGGAGTGCCCAAAGTTGACTGTAGTAAGATGAACCAGGTCACATGAGCAATGACAAAATTTTGCTCTTAGAATGAATAATAGCACAACACCAAAATACACTCGAGTTAGCGGAAAGAACCTTATTGGATTCTAAATCTGAACAAAGTGATTCAGGGCCGTGATTATGACCTACAAATTAGTGAAATTTCAGACAAATGATGAGAAATTAGAAACAATGTCAATTTTTCAAGAGGCACACACTGCTTGGGCCTGTGGCCCTAGAGAAATTATTAAATAAATCTCCGATGTTTTCTGCTGCACAACAGTGGGTCCCCATTTTGCTTGTTACTGTATGTTTTTGTCAGCAGTTGGTTCATAAGAAACCATCTGAAAATTCTGAATAAATCCGCAGTTAATCAGAACAAACTGACTGAGCATGGTAAAAGCTCTCTGATTTACATCACTGGAGAGGGTGCACTGCTTTTTTCAGTGCTATAGTTTTTCTAAGCACTCATTTTTATTAGGGCTAAATTTAAAACAGGCTCCACAATATCCAAAGTAACAAGACTTTCTGTGTTTAACTAAAGAGCTTATGTTCTCAGATTTTATGAGCATCCGATTGTAGTAACAAAACTGTAATAGCTATACCCAAAACATTCGGTTTTCATTGTCACATGTTTTTATTTATTTTATTCAATATTTGTCAGATTACTTAGGGGGAGCTATGGCAAGGTTTCATTATACTGGTGGATCCTTTGGGATGGTGTAAAATGCAGGACATGAAGAACAGTAGCAAGAATGGTAAATTTGTTAGCTATTAGGACCTAGGAGGCCTGCTTAAGAGAAGGAAGGAACAGAATAGTAAGACAGCAGTACAATTTTAAAGGTTATGTAGGTTGTAAGTATTTGGCAGGGGATATCAGGCAAGGTACCACATGGGACTAATCTGGTAGATGGACTGAATAGTTGTTCAGGAAAAGAAGGGAAACACTGGATTTGAAAATTCTTTGGGAGGGCCTGCCTTCCCTGGTAAAACCATCAAGAAGAGGAGCAGCGTGGAATGTGCTGTGGAAATAGAGAGATTATAAATGGTGAACAATTATTATGGCGGCTAAAACAGTTCCTCAGCAGACGGCGTTCCAGGTGGTTGGATGTCATCCAGTTAGAAATAGCAGTGTGGCAAACAGAGAAGTGTGAGAGACCAGTGACTCAGCAGGAGGATCAAGAGAGAAAGAGCTGAATGTCATTAGCATAATAGCGAAAGGAAAACCTGTGAGTTAAGATTTTACAGCGATAGTATTTAATGTACAGATGCACCTGCAGGATGCCAAAAATAGCCAAAGAAGAAATTAAGAAGACATGTTCCTTGCAGAGAAAGTGACAGGAATAGAGATAAAAGATCACCTGACAGATGAAGTCAATGATGTACGTTACAGTGAAAATCTGGTAGCTTCCTGTTAGCCTTGAGCATCAAAGGGGTTCCACAGTGAAGATGCTACTCTGGCCCAGTGGAGGGAGTCCTAGACTATGAAAAATACTCTGAATGCAAATTGCCTGATGTCTATGAAAACAATGTCAGGCTTTTGTATGCATGCTGCATATGTAGTCTGCAGAATGGAACAGACAACACAATTTTGCCGCAAAAGGGGTCAAAAGTGCATTTTTAATAACAGGCACAATGCCTACTAACATACATGAAAAAGTAGTTACACTGGTGCAGTAATAGGTACAGCAATGCCTCACAATCATTTATTTAGCTGACATTCATCCCCCCAAAGCTACTTATATCAGTAATCAAACTAAACAGCCTTTTTTGTACATTTATACAGCATTCTCATTTTTACTGGAGCCATTTAGGGTAAGTACCTTGCTCAAGGGTACTACAGCAGGAGGTGGGATGTGAACTCTGGACCTCCAAATCCAGAGGTAACCATTCTGGCTACTATGTGAGCTGCTGTCTTTACAAACCAGGCTTTTGTGTAATGAAATGAAGTATCACAAGGCATGTTCTGGACAGATGTGTCCTTTTGCATACACTGGTCTTACAGTGAAGTTAGATGGCCTCATAAAACAAACTGAAAAACCTAAACCAGCTTGGAGTCCCTCTGGCAACAGAACAAAAATGGCACAGCCTCAGATGTCAAGACAGAGCACCTTCCTAAATCCTGTTTTTAATTACTCCCAGAATAGAATACCTTCCTCCTGCCAGACCAGGCTGAGGAAGACCCATCTGTGAGCTGCACGCGGTTTCCACTCACTGTGTTTGTGCTTCCTCATCCACCACATCAATGGACAACTTGGTTTAAGGTTTTCAGGGCAAATGCACAAAACAGTGAAGAGAAATGATGAAGGCGGGGCAAAAAACAATTCCCCATTAGAGGTGTGCAATCTGTAGCTCACTGAGATGTTGTGTTCCCCAAGGGAAAATAAAATTACCTTTGCCATTTCTCCCATGTTGTGTCAGTGTTGGAGTCAGATAGTCACACATGATGTGACTCACAGCAGCTGGACCATTACCTTTGCCAGTGCTGGAGATATTAATCTAACCAATACGCATACAGCCTCTAAAACAAACCCACTCACACACTGTTGCTAGATGCAGCTTGTTGTTGCTCCCACTGATTTTCTCGGACTGTCAAATAACCTGAGTGAAAGAGAGGGAACAAATTTAAGAAGCCATTCTCATTCCGTTAGACAGATAAAACACAAAAGAGGAGTGATTCTGTGCAAGGATGAGGAGTATCTGCTAAAAATGTGCCATTAAAGTGGAAACAAAATACAGAGAATGACCAGATATTTTTATGTCACATTTAACTAGTTCTGAAACACAGAGTCTCATAATGATAAAAGTTACTAATAAAACTGCAATATTGACTGACAATCTTACTTCAGAGCAGAGCAGGATTGAAAATTTTAAGACTGTCTTACTCATGTAATGAGGGTGGAAACCCATGTTTTTTTGTTTATGGGTAAGTGCACTGAATCTGGATCAAAAGAGGGCTATTAAAGCAGGAAAAAGAATATGAACCATTTGATGAAAACCAAAGGTCTCAGATTAACAATGGGATCCTGCCTACCTCCAACTCAGGAGCCTTCCTTATGGCTTATAGACAGCAAATACAGGTAACCCTCGACTTATGACATGCTTGACATACGACTTTCTTGCAAATATGATGGTCAAAATAAAACCAACAAATAAACAAACAAACAAATGGTAATATTTAAATAAATGAAAAGGAGAAAAATTGTTAAAAAAAAATCTTTTTCAGAATGCTCAGGAAATGATTTCAGAATTCTGGTAAATGTATGACCATCTTATATCTAATTAAAACATATACATATGAACATCTTGTAAGGTACAATTTACAATACCTGTACAGCACGTGTATGATATCTTAGTATAATGATAGCATCTGTGGACAACTGTCCAAAAAAGTATGCAGTACTACAAGATTGAACGGTTATAACTTATACTGTAGATGAAAAATGTCATGAAAATTCATTAATACATCAGTAGATATAAGTGCCCTGGCTATGCAAAGCCAGCAACCATCTTCTATAGGCTGCTCCACTGTGCTCCCCCCCTTCTTTCTCTGTTCCTTAAGTGAGTAAAAAGATCACACAACAACAGAATTGTATGGTCTTATAAAACTACGAACACAGGGGGTTAATTTGGCACGTCTTCCCTTTATTGTACATCTCTCAGAAATGAACTTGCACAGAAAACGACCTTCCCACGACCACCACAATATGCACCCTAGCACCACCTCTGCCTGTTCACAAGAGATCATGTTGCTCATGCTTACTAAATCTTGCTGTGACACAGAATACTAAAGCATTTAAAAATGTTATGGACATACTGTACTTTAAAAAAGAAACTCTGGTAAAGAATACAGTATTGAATAATTTAATAATGGCATGTATAATACACTACTCTTTGGCCCTAAATAAAACAAAACAGGTTAAAAACATTGACAAATTTTCAAAAAGAAGGACTACACACAGAAATAATCTCCCTGTCACAACAATGATCTGACTTACAACCGCAGTGTCAGTCCCTAACCTGGTTGTAAGACTATCTGTACTGCAATAAATTCTTTTTACAGCAGTACTGCTGCCCAATCTCTGTCTGTTTGCGTAATATCTGTCCTCCCTTATCATCCTGCATGGATCCCCTGAGTTGGAATCTTCTGGAACAAGATTGGCACTACTCTAACCTTTTCTGACCTCTTTTACTCTGTCTTGGGCCTCCTACACTTCAAGCCTTCCAAACTTAGCTTACTGTTTCTAGCATCTTCAGTACAGAGCTGTGAAGAAATGCTGTGAAACTCTATTCAGTTTATGCAACATTTTGCATGCTAAACTTGACTTTGGACACACCCACCCTGTGTCTTGTTGCCAGAATTAATCTCCTTAATTTGCTTTACAAAAGAATGTCAATTAACCAAAAAATACAGGGTGAATCAAAAGAACTTAAACCTGTCATTAATTTATTATTACCATATTTTTATATGAGTTTTTACAAACTGCACAAACCCCCGTACTTTATTTGCATGAGCATGCTATACAAGAAAAATTTTACGTGTTGATAACCTCCATTTTGTAAATTTTTCATAAGTACCTGGATTAATTTGAAACAAAAGCTGATTTCAGAGTAATCTTAGCAAACCCAAGGTTGACCTACGTCTTACACAGCATATCCAAGGAAATGATTGAGATGAAATAAATAAGGTAAATAGGGCTTATTACGCAGGTGCAGGACAGGACCTACTAGCACTACATGTGCACGGCATATGGATGGGTGCACTATACCAGAACTTTTTTACATAATTTCAGAGTTGCCGCATGTTACAATGAGTGGGTGTGTTATTTACGTGGGTGTGCTATTTTGCGTAAAAATACGGTAAGTGTCCAAGCATCAGTATCTAAGTATAAATATGTAGTCTAAACCAATTTATAGAGTTCAGCTCTCACAGTAATAAACAGTAATCCACTGATGAAAGTAATTCTTTTTGAGTCCCCCTGTATTATACAGGCAGCCTTTTTTGAATGTTGAGTTTCTCACATTTGAGTGCCATTCTGTGATTTCCCAACTGTTTCCACCAAAATGAACACTGGTGGTCTGCACCAAGAAACTGCAATTCATCCCAAATTAAGTGGAACCACCAATGCCCAGATACAAGAGCACGTTTATTTGGAAAGCTCAGAAAGTTCCTTTAATGACACGATGATAATCACTCACTGCAGGGAGAAAATGGAGGGTGGGGTGGGCTGTGCTTCCACATACAAGGACCCACAGGGATGACTGCATCTGCCACTATAACACTCTGGGGACACTCTGTGGTATGCTGCTCCAGTCAATGCTGTCTATAATTATTAAACTCTGCAAACCTATAGTACGATCTATGTTCCGCTTTGCAGTACTTGACTGTCCTTTGCATCACTTTCCACTAACCTTTATTTAATGAGGCAGCATTAGCCATTGCTCATTTACCACTTCATTTATTAGGGGATATTTCAAAGTTTTTGCTCGATTCGTGGAGGGTTGTTGGGGATTAATTTAATCCAGACACAACTGGCAGAATATCTGCTGGTATGACAGCACAAAACAACGAAAGGAGCTTTTTAAGTGCAGATATTGACCTGTCGTAGCACTTACTTTTCAGTCAAAGAATTCTTCATGGTGTCCATATTTGTAACAGTAATATAAAAAGATGACTCTTTAGTAAGTTAACCATCCCAGTTCTTGTTCCACGTTGGTTTCCTGCAGTCTACAGACAAGAGAGCCAGGGTGAGAGGTTAAGTAACGGGGATCCAGTAAGCAGACCTGAAGCTATTCTGATGAGCGTGGGTCACTTTGATGGGCTCTGCTTTAGTTTGTAGGGCAGCTGTTCGATAATGGTTCAATGAGCACCCAGCTCCATCCAGCAGACCTGTCAGGCATCTGTGATTGATTAGGCTGGCCCATTTCTCAACAATTGAGGGGTAGGAATCCAATGAGACGTTGCTGTGGAACACTGGTGTGTAGTCTTTGTTTTTGAAAGTGAAACATGATTAAAGAGGTGTGATGACCAGGCAGGGACATAGGGTAAAACAGAAAACGTGCTGTTAGAAAATGGTTTATTTGGCACAGATTCCTCAACGATGTTCTCATTTGTTCCAAACAAGAGGTTATCAGTGGTGGCCTGCTTTTACACTGTAATCACCACTCCCAAAATATATGGGAAGAAAAGGAGGTCACCATCTGGAAATCAATGTTTTCAGATGCAGGTATGACTGCAGGTGTGGAGAAGGAAGGAGGTCACTGTCTGAAAAGTTTTTTTTTTCTTGAAAGTGGAAATGAATAATTACTCTGGAGTTTCAGTAGGTGTTTAGACGAAAGGAGGCCATAAGTCTCAAAACTGGCAGAACGAAAGACTTGAGGATATAATTCAACAACTTGGAAGAACTATCAGTGTTGACTGGAAACTACAGTAGCTCCCAGGTGTCCAGATAAAACTTATAGTGTGGGCTTCACAAAAGACCAAAAGAGTTCTGTGTGACATGGGAACATGATCACAATCTTTCAGTGATCATGAATGTCAGCTACACGTTTGGAAGTTTCCCCAGCCCAAGCATTCTTAGTCATCTGGCAGCAAAATGTCAAATTCATCAAAAGAATCTACTTTCTCCAGTGTATCTCCATGGGATGTTTCCAGGGTCATCACAATTGTGTTTCAAGTATAAAGCTGCTCCTGGTACTTTGACACACTTATTCTGGGACTGTGACAAAATGCAATATTATTGTAATGGATTTCACTCAACCATTAAAAAGTCCATTAATACAAATTGTGTGAGCTGTGAGGGCTACCAGTGTTGACAGGAGACTACAGTGGCTCACAAAAGTTCAGGTAATATTCATTGTGTGGGCTTCAAAAGACACCAAAAGAGTTCTATATTGACAAGGATCTGATATCCATCAATAAGGAATAAATTAAAATGACATTGAATTAGAATTGTACCACTGTGCAGAGACCCCCTTCCTAGTTGTTACTCAGCTTCCAGTATAATATGGAAGGATATAGTTTTGAAGACCTTAAGTTGCATAATTATGAGATTATGAGAGTCATTGAAATATGTATATATATATATATATATATATATATATATATATATATATATATATATATATATACACACAGTACTGTGCAAAAGTCTTAGGCACCCGTGGGAAAAATGCTATAAAGCGAGGATGGATCCAAAAATAATGCCATGAATACTTATTAATCAATAAACATTCTAAAAAGTGCAGTAGACAAAAAAAAACCCAATCTAATCAATATTTGGTGTAACCACCCTTTGCCTTTAAAACAGCATCAATTATCTTATGTTAAATTGCATGCAGTTTAAGGTAGAGGTTGGTTAGGTTCTTCCAAACATTTTGAGGAACTGGCCACAGTTCTTCTGCAGACTTTGACTGTCTCTGCATGTACTCCCAGACTGACTTGATCACACTGAGATCAGGGCTCTGTGGGGACCATACCATCTGTTACAGGATTCCTTCTTCTTGCTGCAGAAAAGGTCTGTATGACTGAGATTGGGTGTTTGAGTTCATTCTCAGGCTGCAGAATAAATTTGGGACCAATCAGAAACCTCCCTGATGGTAGATAAGAATCTACCTGTTTTTCGTTTTTCTCAACAGACATTGAAATTGCATGCCTAAGACTTTTGCACAGTACTGTGTGTGTGTGTGTGTATACATACATTAACACACACACACACACACACACACACACACACACACACACACACACGTGTATGTGATAATATAACCATGCGTATATTACCAAAGACTGTTTTAGAGAGAGGAAGTTGGAGGCAAGTGAGCAGTTTTTGGAATAGAAGCATCGTTCAGGTATTGGAATATATGCATTTTATTGTAAAAAAAGTATTGTATTCTAACCTACATGTGGATTGGCATGTACAGGTAGTGCAGAAATATTCTGCTCCCCATGGGGCAGTCCAAATACTGAAGAGAAATACACACAACAAAATCAGTTAGTTCTCACTGTTGGGCCTAGACTCCCCTGTGGCAAGGGGCTGGACGGTAGAGCTCCCCCTCCCGGTGATGCACTGTAGGACAATGTGCTCATCCAGGATTTTGTTTTGACTGCCTGGTGCATCAGGAATAAATTCTAAATTAACCCCTTGGAACCGATCTATTACTTAAGATTAAAAATGTAGAATTCTCTGGGATTTTGTCAAGCAGAGCAAACTAAGGAATATAACATATATGGGATCAAGTGAATGTATCATGTGACACTGCCTTTACATTCAGGTTATTGATTCATTATTATTAACTACTTATCTTGAAGAGGGTTGCAGCAGTCTGGAGCCTATCCAGAAAACAGAGGGTTCCAGGTTACAAAACTACCCCTGGATGGGATCACAAGGTGACCACTGACACACTACTAGCAATTTAGTGACCAATTAACCTGCATCAAAAGTCTTTGGACTGTGAGAGGAAACCAGAGCACTCAGAGGAAACCCACATAGACACTCCGCACACACTGAACCAGATTCGAACTCATGCCCGACCAGGCTAGGCACTGTAAGCCACTGTGCTGCTGACATTCAGTGAACGCTAAGAACATTCAGGCAGTCTGTAATGGCTAGAAGCTAATGAAACAGATGCCAGCCTAGGTGGAGTCCAAAGCTTGAGCTTGCTGTGAGCAGTATGGCTGCATGGTTGTCTTAAAGCTTCACTGGTTGTGGATCCAGCTTCACCTCCATTTGTGTTGAGTTTGCAGGCCCTACCCATGTTCAGTTGGATTTCTTTATACAGTATAAACACCCGAATTTTTGCACCAGTGCTCTGTAATGAAATGGCACATAGACCAAGGAGTAAACTACTTTATGTTAAATGTTTCCTGGTACTGACTACAATTACATAAGTGATGATTGAAGATGAACTAAAAAGGCCTTGCTTTTCATGGATTCATCATTACAATTTCACAGTTTCTTTTGAAACAAAATCAAAATCTTTAAAAGAATGATCCTCTGTTATAGCTTAAGTATAGACACTGAATGATGAGACTGAAGTCCAAATCTGTTTTTTTATGAAGCAACCCCCCTCTTTCGACATCTAATAGGACTAAAATGCTGTTTTATGTTCTTAACAACATTAAAAAGGTTGCACTGGCTCTTTCTGCCCTTGCTCATAACCCACAGGCTCATCAAAATAACTTGTTTTTGTAAGTAAAACAGCCGAGCAGATGCAAGTCTGCCACCTGTTATGCTTTAACCAGCAACCCACAGGAACCAGAAGCAACAGCGTCACAGCATCTACATTAGTGTTGCTGGAGTTGCTATGACACCAGTCCCCTAAACAAATTGCAGGACGGTGGCTCATAGGGCAAAGTGGGAGGGTCTTTGTCAACACTTGTGTCCCTTCCTGAAACAATCCACGCAACATTCCAAACACCTGTGAATAAAAATCAGCTGTCACCCTTACAGCTTCAGTTTGATTGGTAGAATTGGCCTCCTTTACGATGTTCCACTAATCAAACCATCCAGACCATAAAGATTCTTAGTTCATTGCCCAGTACTTGGTTATCTGTCCTCATTGCAATAGACATCTGATAAAGTGTGCTATAGTTTGACCAGAGCACTATGATTACTTCATTACCCCATGTTCAATCAGAGTGAAAACAACCTTTAGAAGAACAATAATGCAGGCACCTAGATTGAAAAACACAAAAGACTGAAGGTCTGTGACATCACAAGCAATTATTACCACTAAATTCAGGTAAATTTGTTTCATGGGCTTGATGAGAGTCAGAAAACTTTTATCAGCATTGCTGGCAGTTTAGATTCTACCAGTCTTTGGCCTGATAAAAATTATGAATTACAGAATTCATCTATGTAGAAGCAAAATTGATTTTGCTTTGAAGTACTGTTGTGTTTTTCAAAGATGTCTTCTTGGTGCAGAATTTAAAGGTTGAGTGATGTCATCAGACTAATACAGCTCATGTCATTGTCACTAATGGAGGACTTGGCAGCACCTGAAACCATGTAAATACGAAAATGAAATTAAAAGGATTTTAATGCATGATCTGTAGAGGTTCTTAAACTGTACTCTTCTCCACTAGAGAGAACACCATAAAGCCAGGTCCAGAAGAACAAGCACAGGAATGTCTAGGAATAGAACCATTTCAACGTACCCTGCTAATACCTGGCACACACATAAATGTAAAAAATGTTAGCTCTGTGTGTTGGTCAATTCCTTGCTCATAAATTCATATACTTATACCTGTGAAGTCAGATCAAATTTGAATTCCGTGAAAGTGGCCTTGAGGATGGGAATAAAGCGGTGTCAAATCACCACTTGCAGCAGACACTGTAATATTCCCAAGGTTCCACATACCTGCATGGAAACAGCAGCAGGGTCATTTGGAACATTTAAAAATATGTTAAGTTATATGAGAAACCTAAAATGCCTCTCGACAATTATAATGTGCTTGTGGATTTGCACTTGTGTGGATGGCTGTGAATTGGTGAAAGGTTAAATTCAGCACAAAAGGAAACAGCAACACTAGCTGCTTATTTAAAGCCTGACCATGAACATGACCATTGTATTGTGCCACAGATCAATATTTTTTCAGCCACGTCACCAGAATTTCCCTTATTCCCCACAGACCAAGGTGAAGGTCACTGGGGTCTGCTCAGTCCCATTTTTCATGGACACAGTGCTCTTCCGTTCACCCCATTTTGATGTAGCTTATTACAAAAAAAGTTCTCCTAATCTCCCCAACACAGCACAATTCATACAGATGTGACCTCAATTATTTATTAAAGGCTCATTTAATTTGGCATTTTGCAAGTCCGAGTCTAATGTTTGGTGTTAGCAGCCAGGCTGTCCTCTTCAATGATGAGTGAATACTATTAGTGGTCAGAGCAAGAGAAAAAAAACTTTTCTGCGCTTCCAGAAATAGCAGAAACAAACATGCCGACTGTTCATTGAAACAATATTTATAATTCAGTTCATGGCTTTCTCTAAATGTTATTGTGCTTGGAAAAACTGGGTGAAATACACAAGCCAAGAGACTCATGTACCAGAATTATAAACAGATTATGAGAGCTCAGAACAGGGAGCAGACTATGTGAGAAAATGATTAGAACTGAATGGAAGTTCTACACATTAGACCAGTGAGCAAAATGTGAATATATAGAACATGCAAAAACATTTTACGAAAAATTATTTTAGTATATTTTATTCCTTTAATTGCAAAAAATTCTATAACTAGGTTTTTTGTCCTGATCAAAAAAGACTGTGACTCACAAAGTTTTGCATGCTGTTGTGTGATACAAGATTAAAATCAAGTACAAAACTGGATTAAACAGCCTTTGTGGTGAGCCAATTAGTAATCCTCAGAAGAAAGAAGAGAACAGTTAGGCACTAACTGTTACGCACCATATGGATGTGACTAAGTCAAAACATTTCAGTAAGACTGAAAGGAATTTCTCAGAGACCTTTAAAAGGAATATAGCTGCAGCCATTGCTCTTGTAAGGCTGTTGGCTGTAAAGGCCTTAATGATTCAAATGATGGACTGCACCCACAACGCTGTTTGTCCCTAGTCCAAGCTACTCATCCTGGCTGATATCTTACTGGCTTACTGGCGGCTCATTCCCCACCTTCATGTGCCACTGGCTCAGCAACACTCAGGTTAATGGACTCCTTTTTAACTTCACTTTGTAGTGAACCACATCTGTTGTTCCCTTGACTAAATTTTTAAACTTCAGGGCCCGAACAAGTTCATTTTAAGGTGGACTTCAGCTGAAATGGCTTAAACCAGCAGTCAGAAAAGAATTAAGTTCACCTGACCTTAACTGACATCTTTATGTTTAGTCATTTATTACAATTTCTGCTTTTTTAGTTTTTGCCACGAAAAAAGGTTTGATTTTGAGCCGTGAATGCTGTAGAGACAGGATGCTGTGGCCCAGCTGGGAACAACAGCCTCGTACTGACTGACTCCTTATCAGGCTCCCATGAACAAACAACAAATTTGTTGTCCCTTGTTTCATCGGAAGACAGGGAGATAAGCATCTAGGAGCCAGCCTGACCACAGGCCTCACTGCTTCTGCTGGAACCTGAGCCCCTATGGCTGCTTCTGTTGTGTTGGCAGGGACAAACACTCCTGCCACCGCATTTGTTCTCCGGAGAGCATCAAGTTCCCGGGGTCAGGGAAGCTGATAGTCCTGTTAAATACCCTGGGAATATTAGCTGTCTTATGCACTGTTTTGCAACATAGCCCTTCCACCCTGACCCAGCAGAATGTTCCTCTCACCCTATGGACAAAGGGCAAGGCCATGCTGTATAAAAAAGAATTAAAGGGAAACTTTCCTGCTTCTTGACTCAGGCACACCTGTAGATGGCCCTTTTTGTCAGAGACAAGACAAGGATAGAGAACAGGTTATCCAGTGGTGTGCTGTAGTCCTGAGGGGCCTCTGTGGGAAAGGAGCATGTCTGGCTTTCACTGCATCTCTCACTGGGCGTGGACAGCAGTACTTGCCAGGAAGCAGTGAGATATTGCACAACAAAAAATAGGTTCGCACCCCTCTGCTTGTGAGACAACACTTCCTGATTTGTGTACAGATTGGCTGCACTAGAACCTGCTGTCTCTTGTGACGTACCCCCCCAACATTGGCAGCAAGGTTCTGGCCCTTGGGAGTCCCAGTACACCTGTTAATGGAGCTGTGGGTCACCTGAATCAGCCTGTTTGAACACTGGCATTTTGTCTTGTATCCTTTTTGTTCACTTTCTGTGCAATACATGTGTCTGTAGACATTTAGTACATACAGTGTAGCGAGTGGAGCAGGAGCATGCAGCACGATACAGACAAAACCTTGATTTTATTAAGTTAAAAAACACAAAATTAACCTTTTTCCTCCTACACCCACTACAGATCAGCTACCTTATGTATGGGATATTCACCAACGGCAGCTGACCATCACTAACCCAAAGTACATTTGTTCAGTTTTAGAGGTTGTGTTTCTCTACAAATTCTTATAGGGTATGTAAGTTTTCTCTGCATTCTTACAGTGTTTGGCATTATCTGTGTCAGAATGTCTTGACTGTAGGCCTATGGTGGGACAGTGGATTAAGCTGGTACCTTACGGTTGCTGGGCTGCTTGTTGCAATGTTGGGTTCAGGTCTCAATCAGAGTGCATAGAGCTCCTGTGTATTGCCCTTCCACCACCACTTTTTAGTAAGCAAAAGGTTATTTTGAGAGGAGCAGCTGCAAGGCCTGACAAGGCAGGACTGTCCACTGCTGAGTAAGAACTTGACATTGCAAATGCAAAAAGCATGTTTTCTAAAATCTGACCTTCAGATCTCATTTTCACTGGATTTACATTTCTACAACATAGTCAAAGATAGGTGCTTACTCTATTCAACTATTCAACTATTTTATTCAACTCTACTTTTTCCCCTGTTCATTCTGTTACAGAAATGTGAGTTTAGCATGAAAAGAAAGAACCCCTTTATTTACAAATAGAAAAATAATAATCTTGGACATTCAGGATATGTAACATATGAGTTAACTGGGGTTCCAAACAGCACAGAATTCCTGTCCTTTAATTTTGAATCGATATCCTCCTGTTTTGGTGAACAGTGAACAAGTGTGCCACATAAGGAAATTAAACAGAAACTGACTACAATGAGAAACACAGACATACTCAAAAACCACCAGTACATCCTGTTTGGAACTTCTTTGGGTTTCCAGTAGCAACCGTTTTGTTGAACTATACACATATTATTCATTCACTGTGCTCAGTGGAGTAACAGCAGCAGCAGCTGAAGCTTCTTCTTTCCCACTTTCCCCAAGGCTCATACACTTGGATTCCTGACAGTCCTTAATAGAGCTTTTCCCAAATAATCAAATGTTATATTGCAACAGTTGTAAAAGGAGTTTCATTACACTAAATGGCCAACTGGTATTTATAGTGGTATTTATGATGTTTGATGATAAGTAATATTAGCAGGCTAACTTCTGATAATGTCTCCTAAAATTTAAAAATTTAAATTTAAATTTAAAAATTTAAAAATTTAAAAGCTACACAAAAGGTGCTAAATAGAAAAGGAAAATTTTCACTGGGGTAGTTTGCTAGGCAGCTTAGGATCCCTACATTATTCAAAGGACAAATTAAATAGCAGAATTCTTTCTCTGTGAGATGCCTCACGTTTTTGTTTTACCTTAATTTATCTTTTCAGGTCTTTCTTCTCTGATGAGGTGTACGACCTAAAGACATCATGTGTTCAATGGCAAGGTTGAATGGCAGAATCACAAGGCAGGATGAATTTGCCCAGGAATCTCCACAGCAGTATCAAGTCACCCATCTATTAACCTCAATGCTGAGTGTGTTGCCCTTTTCTAGTGGAGCTCAGTGCAAAGTACCTTCGAACGTTCATCAGTCATTGAGCAGCCCAGAATATTCACCACTCAAAAATCAAAAATCAATTTTTTGACCCCTCCCCAGTCATATATTTGCACTACTGCTTTCTGTCAAATTCATAAATCCTAAGGAACTTATTTCTAAATCTGCTTCATTGTATTACCACCACAAATTCAGTGTGAATGCATTGAGGTGATGAAAAGGGTGATTCTTGGGAGACTTGCTGGTCTCTTTAACATTCCCTACTACATAGCATAGAGTACATGCTTGTGTTAATGTGTTCATAACAACTTTCAGATGGGACAACGTGTATTAGAGAAGAGAGGTAGGGTTTGAAGCAGAGCTCTTTCTAAAGTGAAGCTTCTATGAGCTGCTGCTGCTGCTGCTGCTGCTGCTGCTGCTGTTGCTGCTGCTGTGCTCAGAGATATATTTGTTTACCTCCTCTGGGTTCATCAGCAAGACAATACCTACAACATCTGGGTCTACAGATCTGGCCTGGGCACACATTTAAACCACTAAGCAATCTATACAGGCAATGGTGCTCTAAGCAATCTAGTCCACATGAAAGCAAATAGTTTAATGGATCCAAATCTGTGTGAGTAATGTATATTGCTCTTCCAACCCAATTGTTAGATCAATTACCAATCAGTTAAGATCCATTTGGATTCTTAATTGTGTACGCCACGTGGCAATGGCCTGCTGTGTATTTTTTATTAGCCAAATGGATTCTGTAATACTCTACTTTCATCCAGATTAAATTCACTGCTTGTTATACTGAACTTTACTGGTAGTGGTCCTATAAATACACCTATACCTTGGTATTTGTGTGTAACTGGTTTCTAGAAATGGCTCAAATACCACAACCTTGAATACTAGGAAGCTGTTACCCTTATTTCTTGTGCGGAAAATTATGACTCTTTCCATCTGAGAAACCACAATTAAGTTCCTCTAAAATACCTCAGCCTGATAAAAACACTTTACCAAACTGTAAGTTAATTCATATGTATTTGTGTGTTTATATGCAGTCAGTTTTCTTATTCAGTATTAAAAATTACATTTCTTTCCTTATTAGTAGTAATAGTAGCAAACATTTAACAGTCAACTTTATATAAAAATGAAAAAATTAAATCATAAAAAAGCAATAAAAGTTAGCTATTATAATAAACTGTTACTGAGGTATTAACTGACTGAACAGAACTGAACAAAATCACAGAAGCACAAACTACATTTGAACACAGGCCAAATGAGGCAAAGACTGAGAACGTAGATGCTGGGTAGTGCTGCCACCTGGCTTTTCAAATTTTGAATATTTCTCTGGTGTACATCGGTGGTGCTTGTAAAGCATTCAGTTTTGGGATTTCTTAACTCAGATACGATCCAGATATTAATACATATTTGTCATTATATTGTAAATTCGGAAAACCGGGAGCTCAAATAGCAAATTATATGTTTACAGAGTTATAAATTCACTGCCTGATGATGCCAAAATTTTTTTTAGACCCACAGATGGAATGCTAAAAAATTCCCTTACCATAGCAACTATTTTTTATCCAAAAACAGAAATTGGCATTTTTGTCTATAATTAAATTTATCAAGAGTGATTTGATGATGTGATTTTGGGTGCTTTACATGCTCAATTACCCAGTCGAAAATGGACGACCATTTCTATGTTGTTTTTTGAAAAGGGCAATTCACTTGGGATGCATCATATGTATGCTGTACAATAAATCCAAAATGTTTTCACTGGGGACATTGGTTTTTGCTCGCAGACAGGCCACTCAGGGCAAGCAGAGAGGGATTGTGGGAGTGAGGGAGCCCACCCATCTAATGCCAAAATGGGCATCTGGCAGTGAAAGGGGAAACTGAATGAGTGAATTAATGAAATGGAGCAGAATGGGGTGGGGGGCACAGTGCAGTGCTGAAGGCAGAACAGAAAGTGAAGAAGGTGGAAGCCAGGAGACTGACTAGCAAAAGATGCACATGTGTGAACGTGTGTCTATATGCATGTTTGTATATGTGCTCACATGTATGCATGTGTGAGTGTGTACATCAGGCCCATGTATGAGGATGTGTGTTTTTGTATATGTACCAGGGGCGAGGGAAGGGGCAAAGGATAGAGGAGACTGCGCTGAGGGATGATGTAGGAATCAGTGCTATTTTTATCTCACTCCGTGGGCTGCAGGGAAGAGCCACTATGTTCAAGGAGTGAGTCTGAAAACCTGGCACAGTTACAATAGGATCAGAAACAAACAAATGAATAAATAAGCAAATGCTAAAATAGGGATGCACTGAAATCTCATCTCAAGGCTGAACCAGTGTTAGTGTGCTTGGGGGGGGGGTGATGGCTGAGCCAGTATTCATTATCAACAAAGAGCAGCCTTGGCACACACACATCTTTGAAGTAGGTGACCATGTCACACCACAACTCCACTGGTCCTTTATACTGTTACAGCAGCTGCAGCCAGACTTCTATTCCATGCATGAGCTATTTATACTGTGGCGGCTAAAAATAGCCCAGAACCATCTCCCAAGATACCCTGCAGTAGACCTGCAGTGAGCAGCTTGCTGCAGTAGATGTGGAGTAAAGGAGACAGTAGTGGGGCGGCCAAAGCCCTCTGCACACACCCAACTGAAATACACAAGTAAAAAATGCACAGAAACACTTAGAAATTCCTTTAAATAGGTTTATTTATTTTGTTCATGATGGTCCTTCCTGACATTGGAATGGATTTACAGCTTTTTACAACAAAGCAGGGCAAGATCTTTTCTGAGTGACCAGGTGAATTACAATCCGGTGGGTTAATCAACATAACAGTGACTTTATATTGGTGGCGTTTTTTTATTTCATCCCAGAAAATACTTCTGTATTCCTCACCAATTCTACACACAGCTATTCATATAATGTGTGCTGGTACTCAACACCTGTGTCCAAGACAGTTTACCTCGCTAAGTGCACATATCTTACAATGATTTGCTCATTTATAGAGCAGCATATTGTTAGTGGAGCAATTCAAGGTGTGTACCTTTCTCAGGGCGTATTGCAGCAAGCAAGGGAATTCAAGCCAGGGATCCTCAGTTTGCAAGACAAGGGCCCCAACCATTAAGCCACCTGGGTGACAGTCTTGTTAAATATTGTTCATGCTGAGACTGACCATGAGCCTGCCAGGCAAGAATATGATATGTGGTCACATTTCATGTTACTCACACTAAGCTGAATGTTAGAGACAGATTTAAAAAAAAAAAAAAAACACTAAAATTAGTGCTCAGGATGTGCAACCGTGGAAAATTTCACACATTACATTTGGAACTCATCTCAGGTTCATGGGATTCAAAATAACAAAGAAGAAAAGCGATATCTTACAGACCCTCAGAAACACCTAGTAATAGAGTCTGGGCAATTCTGAATTCATATTAATTAGCAGCAGATGCGAAAAATGTCCATTAAATATATATAAAGTATATGATCCAGTTCTTTTTAAATTAAACTGAGAAAGATGTTGCAGTCATCCTTCACCATTGTCACTGAAAGTCTGTTCAAAATTTGTATTTGCATAAGTTTTATTTCCTGAACGGCCAAGTTGCAAAAATTTTCTGCTATACAAGTTACACAACTAGGGGGAACTTTAAAACAAGAACTCCACTTATGGTTTAATAGATGGCTGTTTAGAAGAAAGTTTATCATAAATCGTATAAAATATTTGCAACGTTTCTTTTATAACTCTGCCATCTAGTGGCCATGTAAAAATTCAGCGTATATATGAGCGTGTGACGTGCTGTGCAAAACTTTATTACAGTAGTAAGTAAAATGAGGAGTGCAGAATAGAAGCGGTGTGTTCGTGGGGTTCCTATTCTCTTTTGTTTCCATATAAATTAAATGTGATCATTTTGTAATTTTCGGGACACAACAAACACTAAAACTAAAAGGATGCTGAAGCTGAATTAAGCTAAACTGAAGTGTTGAAAGGCTTCCCAACACCTGCTATTTCAGCTAAAGTCCCTGTAAGATGTTCTTACACAGGACTTGAAAAACGGTTTTATGGGAACTTGATAAACAAGGAGCTGGTTTATTTGTCCTTTCCTGTGATCGACCTCGGGACTGTATTTCATCTGTTTTCATATCAGTGATACACAGGCAGCAGCAGCATCGTAGTTAGCAGACACACCCGACAATGATATCAGCTGCCCAATATCAGTAACTTTCTGTATTCTTCGTTTGATTTCTTTATGAATGTTGGGGAAGAACACAGTGTTTAACACAAAGCTGCAGTCTCAACATGATAAAAAACAGACATACAGTAGGTGCAGAAATTTTGCTGAAAGCTATGTTCGTGAAGAAGCAGGCGTGTACCCAAGATACCGAACGGAGCTTATTTTGACACTCACCTCCGCACATGCACGGACTTCCTCATGTAAGTGTTAAATGCAACGATTTGCAGATGCACAGCAGCAATGAATTATGGGAGAGAAGTAAGTGTAAAAATAAATTCAAAAAATTAATTTGCTTTGATGTTGGAGACATCGCCTTTTTATTACATATGTGTTACAACCAAGCAACACATATATAAGATAACACATCTTCTGTCCAGACTGGGCTAAATACAAGTTCACCAGGCCAGGCATTTGATAACCGTAACACTTTTCACACCAGAAGGACCTGCAGTTTGCACCCCATACTGATACAAATAAGATTGTGACGAAGAAAGCGCATGGACAGCTATGTTATTTGTTTTCACTTGTTTTAGTGACTGAAAAATCCCACTTGTTCACTTAAAAAAAAAAATTCCGGCAAACAATCATTTATGTACAGCACAGATACCTCCTTTCTGCCTAGCACCTTCCCAGCCCCCCTGTCAGCGTAGCACTGTGAACAAGATCTCCTACGCTCTGGGGAAAGTATCGTGAGATGCAGAAGCAGTGGCAAAAAAAGAACATATCAAAAGAATGCAGCGTATGAAGTTGTTCTAATTTGGGTCACATACTGTGACTTTATTTTTGTTTAGGCTGTGAAGGCTGATTCTCTGATGAAGCAAAAGTACTGATGGAGTTAACGTCCTTTTTGCAACAGGTCTTCGTTTCCATGCAGAAGATGACAACTCATAGCCTTCCGGCACTCACTAAGCGGGTGAGAAACTTTTAGAGGGTGTTGCTGGACCGGATGAATATACACCTATGGTGTAACATTATTGTAGCCATAGGAAATTAAATGCTTTGAACAGCAGTACCTGTTAATATTTGTGAACAAAACCAAATGAGGTTATAAAACTTTAAATACATCTTCACATGGATGTTTCTACTTTTGTCACCCTGTGCATGTTTACAGTACAGTACAATATAGCAAGTAGTAATGGGTTTTCTGTCTTAACAGGCCAAGGAGAAGTGCTCATGTCAGCTGGGGAGAGTTTGTGCTATGACGTCGGTGCTGAAACTGATCTTGTTTTCAGATCATTCTGGGTTCTTTAGAGACTCGATGAGCACGATAAAGACAAAAAAAATACATTTTAAAAAATGATGGTTTCTGCTCAGAATTTTGTCAAGTTCCTTTTGTGAAGAATGTATGGATTTTTATATTTCTGTTCTGTCTTTTTATACATGCTGAAACTTGCCCATCTACTTGTAGCCAAAAGAAAACAGTACACATGTACACACATACTGTAGGGTCCTTCCAACTGACAACCATCTGCCTCCACAATGCCACACACTAACTTCTTAGTTGTTTCTCTATAGCAGAAAGTACCTTCTCACCTTAATGTTTCATAATATAATTATATATTATACTCACCTCATAACTGCCTTTTGTTACTTGTTATACTTATTGGTTACTTATTTTGCTGGAATCTGCATGTTTTTATTATGTTTATGTTAAGCTGGTGTGTGGATTCTGCTGCAGGGATTAATAAAATCCAACCCTAATAACAGACCTAATAACTCCTAATAGGATAAGTCCTATTTGTTAATCTTTGAATATACGACATATATAAAAAAACACACTGAAACTGAAAGACTCGGAGAGAGGGGATGATTTCAGGGGAAGAGAAGATTAATGGTGCCTTTAAGGTCTGTAGAGACTTGGATTTTGATGACTTATCCATAGGCCCATCAGGTCTGTGTAAAGTTTACCTGCATCCTGGAACAGATGATGTTATGAATGCCAAGTCTTCACTGGAGACTCTAATGGATGGTTGCCTGACAGCTGACTCAGTGCCTGGACCTGTACATTGTGCCTCTCTCAATTTCGCATACATGTTTATGGCCAACACAGGAGCACAGAGAGAATAAAACCTACAATTATTCCCTTACCAAGCTCTTGTCACTGAGATGTTACACCAGTCATGCTCAGGATGCTGTGCTTACACTTATGTCATCTCCATTAGCTTATGTGGTATTGAGGAACTATAGGTGTTTGTAAGATACAAACACAGCACTACTGGAACTCCCTTGTTCTCACAAGTCTCTGTAATCAAGTGTGTCATAACACCAGTATGGTCTAAGTACCCTGGTACTGTGGGGATTCCTACTCTCTCAGCTGAGTTGTCCTTGAAGAGGAATGATGTTGGATGTGCAGAAGGCTTTGCTGCCCCCCACTGACTTCACATCTACTGCAGCAGGCTGCTCACTGCAGGTCTATCTATCTTGTCTATCTTGGGAAATGGTTCTGGGCAATTTTTAGCTTCCACAGCATAAGTAGCTCATTTACTGTATTATTATTATTATTATTATTATTATTGCTGTTTTTGTTATGACTACTACTACTACTAATAATAATAATAATAATAATACACTCCAGTTTCTCATTCAGTGCTATGTCTTCTTTAGCCTGCAGTTACTCATTTTTGCTTTTTTTGTTACACTACTCTAATATTCCAGTCTTTTCTGAATCAGAGGAACTTACGGTTACTTTTTATGCTGAAAATGAATAAATTTAAGGACCTGATGCGTTTTGAAATTTTGATATAAAAAGGCAAGATCTGGTTTACAGAGAAAATTCTTTAACACTGACTCTGACACTGGAAATAAAACTGTTATTCTGTTGAAGAGGAAACTTTGCTTACATTATTACACCTGCTGACTATAGCAACAGGACGTGGTTGTTAGAAGAGAAAAAATTAAATGTTTGCATCTTTTGCTTGACTTGCACAACTTGTGAGAAAGGAAGTGCCCTGAAGATTTCACCTCCTTTATGTCATGTGCCTTCACTTGCAGAAATACTTTCTTGATGTTTCTCTGAGAAATGTATGTAAACTACAGCTTTGCATGTGGAAAAAAAGTATTCATAGTGTTGTAATGCCAGTGGAAACTTAAAGAATGTGTGAGTTTCTGTTAAGAAGTACTGGGACACATTGGAGCATGACCGGCCCTCAATGCAAACGTGTAAGGCGCCAATAGCTGGAGGCGTGACTTTTACTATTCCTTTGCCCAGTAATCACAAAAAACATTACAGAAACTGAAAAGTTCACTAAACATAGACAACATGAGTTCAGATTCTACAACAACAAAGTAAAAAAGAAACTACTAGCTACAAACAGAACTGAAAACAAAATTTAACATTGAGATTCAAATCTGAAGCACTAAACTTTAGAAAAGCTGAAAAGTAACTGTTTTTACAACTCTAACATGAACCTCTTACATTGATTCAAATTCAAAGACCCACCCGCATTTTTACATTCAGTTTTACCTGGTGCTGTGATTTTACTGATTTATCAATGGCTGCCTCTGCCCAGGTGGGACTGTCAGTATGAAGAATGGAGGTGGACTGGGAACCTGCTTGATATATGTATTTTAGGAGGTTTAGATCACTGTGCTTTTTTCTTACTAAGTTTTTTTGCAAGCCAATGAAGTAAAAAGAGGGGGTGTACATTTTGAAATCTTATCAATGGAGATAAGATTAACATTCTATGGAAAGGACCAGAAAGCTGAACGCAGAAAGAGTTAGAGCTTAGCAGAATCAGAGAAGCAAAGTCTGCGATACTCACAATTTTTTGCATCCTTCACATTTCTGAGGTCCAGGTTTACCTTTTTTTTGCATAATACATTTTTCATATATATTCTGCAACACATTGGAGCATACATTTATTTTTTTATCCTTTATTTCATATCCAGTTTCCTTCACGTTGAATGGAAAAACCAAATGGTCATAGTGATCACTTTGTGATGTGTGTTTAATCCAAACGCTGGTAAACAAAAGATGATTCGAAAAGAACTGTACACATTCATAAATGTAATACTCGGTAACTAATATATAAACATGCACTGCACCAGTTTGTAGAGCAATTCTCTCCATTTTTTCTTAATCTTACAAATGCTCAGTATGCTACATGTTCATATGATTGTTTGAATGAGTGACACAGGAAATTAGCAAACAATTACAGAAAATTTAGATGTTCCTTTTTTATTACCACAGTGTTGGTTCCCAGCTTCTAGTGGAGGGCATTTTAGAGGTGTGGCTGTAAAACAATGCTGAAGAAAACCAATTAGGGAAGTTAAAATATCTCCACATCCACAGCAGTTACTGCACAGGGCCTTATAAAAAAATTATTTTAACACATTTCACCCAGTGATCTGATTTTTCTCATCCTCTTCTGTGAGCAGGTTTAATTAATGCATATTTTATGAAGAATAATGCATTCAACAATGCATTAATTATTTAGCAATGCAACTGATTTAATGTATGAATACTGCCATTAAAAGTTCAAACGACATTCATAACGTAATCAACCAAACAGTATTGTTGGTGTGTTATGGTGTAAAATCTCAGTGTACTGAAATTTCAGTGAATAGGTCTGTACAGCTAGTACCTTGCAGGACAATCACATTTGTACTTTTTTCAGAGATACATTAAATATGATTCTCTTGAACTATACTTATATTTTAATTCTTGATCTGGTTTTATTCCAGGGGGTATCAGCAAAGCCTCACTTCACATGCATTTCAGTGATTTTTATCTGTAACTTCTACAGTATAATCTTTAGGCTTCGTTCTCACACCTTTTCCTCAGTTTCAAAACTTCACCAGTGATCCTTAAAATAAGGATAATTTTTTTTCTGGAAAATGTGGTCGTTGCTTTAATGGTTCACAAATAGGAACCAGTTATATTCTGTGTCCTTTTTAAAGAGTCATTTTTCATTTGTGTAAACTTGGTGTTTCCAGAGCTCAGGGGTCTGAAAACTTGTGCAAGTGGCATATTTCAGTTTTTCATTTTCTTTAAAATATCTACAAATAAATGACTTTTTTGACTCTGACATTTAGTGTTAGAGCACATGAGTTTACAATAAAAATATACCCACTTTTTTAAACTATTTATCTTCATCTTGTCTTCTTATGTTTCTGTCTACTAAAAAATGATCTCTATCCTTCTGTATTGCTCTATGTCATTCTGTTGTCTGTTTAGTGTGCTGTGCACCATTTTCCAGAAGAAACTACATTTCATTCTCTGTTGTATATCATTATAAGCATAGAATGACAAAAAGTAAACCTTGAACCTTATGTATATATTATAATACACAAACTGGTCAAACCAAAGCTAAAACTCAATAAAATTATATTATCATGTGTTGTAAGAATAATTTGTTGCATGGCCCTTTGCATAAATTTTTTAAACCCTTCTTCCTAGATAATAAGACAACCTCACAATGTGGAATGGTGTGGGCCTCATTTGAGCTGTTAGAGAGTCTGTTTGAGCGCAATATTAATGTTAAAAGAGGTAGCAGGGTGCTCTGTGGGTAGCAATTTGCAGGTGGACGGCCCTAGGTTGGAATCCCTGTACTGTGCACTACATGGTACACAACCCCACCTAGTCCAGTTAAAAAAAATTAATTGTTAAAAAAAAGTTTTATTTTTTCTTAAATAAAAAACTAGCTTTCCCTAGGCAATGTTGGGAACATGGAAATGTTATGTCTTTTGAGACACAAGGTTTTCATTACCATAATACTTAAATGTAGCATGATGTTACACTTCATTGCTAATAACATGATGTTACTACCATAACATGTCACATTATGCATGACAAATAGTATTAAATGAGTACTATTGTGCTGGGCTGGCTTCTTTTTTATTTTTATCTCATTTCATATAAACATCGATGCAATTTAATTTGATCTCACTTTGAATATAAACTGCAACCTAAAGGCAGCTGGATGCGGTGGTTTATTAGATTTGTCACATTAATGGCTGCTACCCACTTGTGGTCACGGGACGTTCACCCTGACTCCCAGTGGTTACCACACTCTTAATATATGTTTGCAAAGCTTCGATAAAGAAGGAATCTTTTCATGGATATTCACCCAGACAAAATATTACCGTCCACAGAGCAGTCATTGTCACCTTTGTCACTACAGCATTTCCAAGGGGTGGAATCTGTGGTGTCTCAGGCTGGTGGTCCTCGGATAGGTGCTGATACCAGTTTGCCATGCTCACACATTTGCATTTTTCATAATTTGCATGTCTGCGAGTTTATATCTTTGAAGTTGCTAGAGTATGAGGAGAATGGAATGGGTGCATTGGTGAAAGCACCGGCTGTGCTGTGCAAATGGATGAGCGCTTTTGCAACTGTTGGTGTGGCCACAGGCTGCACCTCCTAGTCATACAGGCAGTCAACTGTTTCTTTCCTGTCATGTGATGCTTTCAACTTGAACAACGGCTCAGTGCAGGCAGTAAACATCTGTGAGAACGTCTGTCTCTGAGAGGAAGGCTGAGGGAGACTGAGCACTGTGACCTCGGTGAGCACTCTATTACATGGCCATTCTTCCATGTTGCTTGAAATACCAGGAAGTTTATTGTTTGCAGTGTTTGTGAAAATGGTTTGGCAGAGCAGTATCGTAACTAGAAGTATTCAACAAAAAGGAGCACAAAGCACCTACCTGGAGAAGTAGGCGCCAATGTCTCCATGTATATTGTAAAAAAAGGGTGTAATATAACTTTTAATGCTCAAATTAACCTTTTTACATCACTCAGAAAGCAGAATTGCTTAATATAATTGACACTTTAACCTCTATGTCCTTTCTTTTATGGTTGCAGATCTATTTTGATACATATTGTCAGAGTCATTAGATATGTAGTTTGTGCATCGTTTACACCAGATTTTGAATGATCGTTTTGGTAACTGCTACTCAGTACTTTCTATGCAAGATCTGTGATAATGTGAAATTACTATTGTTATGTACATACATAAGCTACAGAATCCAGCTACAGAATTCTTCACATTTTTCTAACTTTTGTATCAGAACAGAGAACAGAAACTTAAAAACAACCACGGGCTGGCAACGGAAATTAATTATACTGTTACACTTTGGTTTTCAGTTTGAGAACCTTCCTGTTTTTTTACCCTGTAGGCAGTATACTTTTCAAATTCTAATTTTGGCATTTAGAAGTTTTTTTTGATGTATTTATGAATGTAATTGTTCAAGTTGTAAAAAATGAATAGACAAAGTACTGTTTTCACTACTTGCTGCAGAAAGTGTATGTTTAATTCTGCAAATTAAGGCTCAGGTAATTCTAAAGAATTTTAAACAATGTTGGGTTATACAGAATTTTTTACATTATCGGTAATAATGAAGACGATGATAGCAATCATACTTTAGGGCTTGCAGCTTCACATTTTGGCGGCAGAAGGGCACGAGCTCATCCAGACAAGAAAACTGGAGGGTTAAGAGGTTTCTGTCTGCATCCTAAACAGATTTTTTTGGTTTTTATTTACCAGTGAATGATATTGAACTGCATTCACTGAAAGTTTGGAAACTCAGTTGAATCTTAATGGAGGATGTGATTAAAGAGTTTCTGCCTTTAGCACCATGTGGCCTGTCTTCACACATCACTACTGTGTTCCAGACCCAGGGATGAGCCACTGAGATGAAACATGAGATATAACCCCTTAACATCCCCATTCAATTTGAGATGAAGTGAAATAACTGAACTTCGGCTTACTTTTGCTTCTTTTCTCACATACGGTATTTCCTTAATTTTCCTATAGCAGAAGTTTCTAGACCTTGTGTTGACATACCAGATAGTATGCAGATTTTAGTGCTGGAGTATGTTTCCACTAGATTTTGATCCGTTTTATAAATCATGTTAGGTTTTCTACACTACCAACTTAAAAGTTTTTTTTTAACATAGGCTACACTCTTAATGCATGCAGTTATTGAGACATCTGTAGTAGTACTGTGAAATATCTGTAACAGGTCACTGGAAATATCAGTGGTAGGAAAAATTCAACAACTGTTTTGTAACATCTTACTGCTTTGAAGAGATGATTTATCCTAACTTATGAACACACACTGCAGGTCATGAAAATCTCAACTTTCATCAGTCAAAAAAATAACCTAATATAGTTCAGTTAAGGCCAAGATTTATCACATCTTCTTTGTGATGTGTGGAGGTTTTCACAAAATTCTGGCTAACAAACTCTTCTCGGGTTTGGAAAAGCCTCTATTTGTTCTGTCCAAAATCTTTATCATAGTATGTATCTGGCATTTAGGCCATAAACATCATGAAAAAGTTCTGCTGAACTCAGATTTTTCTCTTGATGTTAGATCAGCTGTTCTTCAAATATAAGTTCAGTGGAATAAGTTTATAGTGTTGTGTGAACCATCAGCATTCTAACACTTTGCAGTATTATTAACAGCATCAACCTGATTGATCATCAAGATTAAATCAAGGTGTGGTGAGATGTAATTCTTTATCTTTCTTAGCAGGAGATGTGCCTGTCTCTGTACTACTGCTTCTTGTTCTTGTCTTTCCTGGTGCTGGATAAAAATGGTAAGTGCAAAACATGCCAAAAATGTGTTATATGGAAGAAATTTTCATATCTTAATTCCACGAGAACAGTCACAGGGAAGTAGGAACCCTGCAGTGCAGTTGGGCAAACTCTTGTCCATCTTGCAAGAAACCTTTGGCTGAGAAACCTATTTTTAACCTCTTACAGTAATCAGAATAAAGGTGATGTAGTTCTGGTACAAATAGCAGATTCAACGGTTCATCATTTCTGACACCTAGGTAGGCAAACACAGCACTATGTAGAAATTTGCAAAAATTAAGTTTAATGCTGGATCAGTTATCTTATGGACATGCTATGACAGATTTTATTGTACCCTGAACTTTAAAGGTCAACTATTTTTGTCAAAGAATCTTAGAAAGTTAAAAAGCACCAGATGTCCTCACCAGATATTGCACAAGGTTGCATTGCAGCACCATCATGTGGTTATTAAAACTATTTAAAACAAAGACAGGGATCATCCACCCACTTAGCACTGCACACCAGCATTACTGTGTGTTCGGCATGTATATGTGTTTCAAAAATCACACTGGGGTGCCATTGACTTTCTTATGTTTGTAAGTATCTCAGGCTTTTAGACATAGCACAACTCTATGAATTCATAGCTGCTGTAAGTGCGCTATGGTCAAAACAATTTTGCCAGAGTGATTCACACTGTCCACCCATTATTTTCGTTTTTGTTTTATTTAGTTTTGTTACTGACATGAGGAACTCAGAACTCCTCCTTTTTGACAAATTGATAGTATGTTCTTATATTTAAAAAAACAACTGAAAGCTGAAGCAGTGCACAGTGTTAGAACCACTGTTAAACAGCTTGCTTTATGCCAAGTGAAGTAGTTCTGTTGTCCCACTTTCAGTCTTGGGCAAGGAGGAATGTGCCAAGGCGCTTGTCAAGTCCTGTGCAGACTGCATTCGATCTGGACCCCGCTGTGCCTGGTGTAAACAGCTGGTGAGGAAGCTATGAATATGAGCAGTTCTAGTGCCATTCATTTGAAGTATACACTACCCACATGGACATGTAATGGACTAAGTAATACAGAAAACTGCCGGATGTCTACAAATACTTGTATAAGAAATTATTGTTGGGCACATGAAAGAAATTTGCACAGAAATTGCCTGTCACAGCAGTTGTAATTGCATAATTCTTTTTGCTATACAGTGTTAATTTAAATACAGCCCTATATTTCAAGGGTCTGCACAGCCAGATGTGAAAAGTGCTGAGGCTGTGCATTATATACTCTGCTGATGGTGGTTCTGTCTCTCACTCAATGCCTTGCAGGACTTTATCAAGCAGGGTGAGCCAGATTCAACACGATGCGACACCGAGGCCAATCTGATAAATCAAGGCTGTGGGGAGACAGACATTATTTTTCCCAAGAGTAATGACAGGCCATTGGAAAACAAACCCCTGAGTAAGGCCAAATCATCCACCCAAGAGGCAGTTCAAGTGAAACCTCAGAGCGTTCATCTAGAACTTAGACCGGGTATGTATTCTTCTAAAATGACTACCTGACAGATTCAGTATTTGGTGCTTGACTACAGAAATCTGTTTTAAAGTTTTCAGCCTAAAAGTCTGCACTGTGTAACAGAAGACTTGTCTAGCCTTGGATTTTTATAATTCAGTGCTTCATTTTCAAATATAATCTTGGATTTTTTTTGTTTTTGTGCAGGCATGCCACACACTTTTCAAATAAATTTTAAACGGGCAGAGGACTATCCAGTGGATTTATACTATTTGATGGACCTCTCCTATTCCATGAAGGATGATCTTAATAATGTAAAGCAACTTGGACAATTGTTGCTGGAGACTTTGAAAAATATCACCAGTCGTGCACGGATAGGTAATGTTATTCAAGGAATGAAGGAAATTTAGAGTTCACAAAACTGTTTATTTGTCGTTAAGTGTGACTTCAAACTTTAACCGCACATGCCACTTCCCGCAGGTTTTGGTTCATTCGTTGACAAGACTGTTCTGCCATTCACAAACACCAATGCAGAGCAACTTAAGAAACCATGTCCTCCTGAGGAGAAAAAGTGTGAGCCGGCATTTGGCTTTAAGCACATACTTAGCCTCACAGCCAATGGAAAAGATTTCAACATGAAAGTGGCTGCTCAGAAAATCTCAGGGAACCTGGACAAGCCTGAAGGAAGTCTTGATGCTGTCATGCAGTCAGCAGTCTGTGGGGTGGGTTTCATCAACATGCAGTTCTAACTATTTTTATGAAGGTTTGTACTGTCAGGTGCTCAGGCTTTTCACTGCTAGAATAGTATATGTTAACCCCTAAAAGAAAATGAACTTTTTGAGTTCCTTATTTTTTAGTTCTCTTTTTAGTTTCTTAACCAGATATAGAAGACAGTTCATATATATAAAAGCCTAAGGGTACAGGTAAAATAGTTTGCAAAAATATTGACCAACGAATCTAATGAAAGTGGTCTGCCAAATTGTGAGAAAGAAAATCTAATTGTTTACTGAACATCTTGTCTGTAAATTACAGGACGAAATTGGTTGGGGGAACAGCACTCGACTGCTTGTCTTGACGACAGACGATGGGTTCCACATGGCAGGGGATGGAAAACTTGGAAGTATTTTCCAACCCAATGATGGGAAATGCCACTTGGATCAAAACTTTATCTACAACAAAAATAATGAAATGGTTTGTATTACAAAGCCAGCTTTGAAAAAGAAAATGTCAACCTGATGGAAGCTCTCACTCCAGAGTCATCTGGTTCCCTGAAACAAATTTCTTGACTTTTATGCTTATAGCTCAACTCTCTTTCTTTAATGATTCCTAATCATTACACAGGGTTTGGGGCACTGTGGATATTTGATTAGGATGGAAATGATAAGACTGAGATTTTAGGAACAGCAAGTATTCTAATGATTAAGGGCACAAAGCTAGTTGGCAAGAGGAACCTTTCTGTATTATTCTTGAAAACGGTGTTTGAAATGAATTTCTCAAAAAAAAATCTCCATGAAGATAAAGCGCTAAGTTTTTTGGGCAAAAATATTAGCGAAGCAATGAAATAATACTAATTATAAAATAAGTGAATTTTCCAGGTCAGAAAAATGTAAAACATATTCTCTGTAACTCAAGAGATTTTATTTTAAATACAGTGCGGTAAAGATTAATCCTTTCTTTCCAGGATTACCCATCTGTCGGACAAGTAGCCAATAAGTTAGCTGAGAACAACATCCAAACCATCTTTGCTGTCACCAACAACGTGGAATCTGTCTATATGGCAAGTTTTTCAGCCCTTATAGTGGAAGTCAGTGAGAGCACTGTCATCAACATCTATAGCAGCTGAAGCATGTCAGGAAACAGGTCATGTCTAACACATGGTTGCATGTGTTCATAATCATTCACAGAGACTAAAGGAAATCATCCCAAAATCTGAAGTTGGGGTACTTTCAAATGACTCCAGCAATGTTGTATCTCTGATCAAGAATGCCTACATGGTAAGTACCATGCAAATAGCAATTGCATTATTATTCTCATATTTATCTATATTTTAGCAGAAACTAAATGCAGCACTGATGAAAAATGCAAAGCAAGTAATAGGTCTACTATTCCATGGGAAAAAAAACTTATTTGTACAATTAACAGAAAACAATAAATGGTCTGTTTTTGGTTTATGTTAAGCAAAAAAAAATGAAAGTTCCTAAAAAATTGTCACCAATGACATGAATAATACTCTAAAGTTGTACCAAATATTGTTTTTATCACATATACATTTACACTTGATCAGAATATTGTTTGTATAATAATGGATGAGCAATACTATACATTGTGTTAATAACAAATAAGACAAAATAGTGGCTATTCTATATGTTTAATTTTTCTGTAAATGTTAACACAGAAATTGTCTTCCAACGTGATCCTGAGCCATGATGAACTTCCAGATGGCGTCACAGTCACCTACACATCAAACTGTGTTGGGGGAGAGAAGCCCAGCATACAAGGGATCTGTAATAATGTTAGCATTGATCAGGAGGTAAAAGCAGCTTTTTTACAATAAGAAGAGCATCTAGCAGTGAAACACAGCAGCAAAAAAGAGTAAATAAAATGTTATCTGGTACTCAATATGTTGAACACTGAAGGTGGACTGTGTTCTGAGTGAGTTTTTTTGGTTGTTTGCTCTCTTGAGGTTGTTTTCAATGTGATAGTAACTGCAGAAAAGTGCATGGAGTCAAAGGTCTTCCACATTGGACCTCTGGGGTTCAGAGAGAAAACAAAGGTCACCATGACAACACGCTGCCAGTGTGAATGTGATGACGTTGTGAGCAAAAATAAAAAACAATGCAGTGGCCAAGGCAACGTCATCTGTGGTACCTGCAGGTGTGTTCTGAGCTCTGACAGACTTTGATAATTACTCAGCAGCCACATTTTAACTTTAAACCTAACGTGCATGTGTATATGTGAATCAGCTTATTGTGACAAACTACTTCTGATCTCTTAAATTGTGATGATACCAAAAAAAACACCCAGTGTATAATGTTTAACTACTGAACCGCAAGTACAGCATAAAATAGTATTTAGCATTGGTCACATTTTGATTGTAAATATAAGGTATGCAGTTATATGCCTTGCATCCTTACCCTGCAAAAACAAGGTCACCCTGACAGCTTAGTTATTATCCCCAGTAAACCTTTCTTCCCACTCTCTACAGCTGCAATCCAGGCTTTGCGGGTCAGAAATGTGAGTGCAAGGTGGGAGACAAAGACGAGAAGCGCCTGAAGGAGGCATGTCGATCAGACAATGTGACAGAGTGCTCAGGCCAGGGAGAGTGTGTATGTGGCCAATGTGTGTGCCATGCTGGCGCTGATGGGAGGACCATTTACGGAAAGTACTGCGAATGCAATGACATGGACTGTGAGGTCCACAACAACAAGCTGTGTGGAGGTCAGCTCCTGCCACTCTCCTGCTTACAAATAAATGAAAACCACCTTGTAGCCACTCTGGCAGTGTGTTTTTCCCTGTGGTCTGAAGGAGCTGGTTCATGACAACTCCAGGGGTCTGTTTCTGTTTGCAGGGAATGGAAAGTGCCACTGTGATAAGTGCTACTGCAACGAGGGGTATGAAGGCTCTGCATGTCAGTGTAAGACATCTATTGAAGCTTGCCAGAAAGAACCAGGTGGGAGTGTGTGCAGCAACCGGGGCAAGTGTGTGTGCAACAGTTGTCAGTGCCAGCGTGGCTACAAGCTCTCCTTCTGTGAAATCTGCCCTGGATGTCCATCGCCCTGCCCAGCATCAGTGTAAGCACCTCATTTCAGCTTTGACACTGTTCTTCTCATCTTCCAGCCTCACCTATATAAAATGTTTACATACACAACACTAACTAAAGTGGGCCAGTTTAGGGGGAAACAGTACTTAACTGTCTATTGCACTTATATTCATACAGATACAGATCTCAGCCACATGATGAGTTGCTGTTTGAATGTATTTAGATTAAGATTAGGTTCTGCAAAGGTAATCAGGTAGTAGAAAAGAATAGGACATGCATTTGTTAGCTAAATATATCATTTGTTTGAATCATAAAGGTTAGTCTGGTCCATTCATAATATGCACTGATCTGCTTTCCAGGAGTTGTATAGAGTGTCTGGGCTTTCAAAAAGGCCCATTAAGCAAGAACTGCAGCAATTCATGTAAGAACATCCAGTACCAAATAGTGACCAACCTGCCGACCAACAAGACATGTAAAGAGAGGGACTCAGAGGGCTGCTGGATGATGTTCTCCATGGAAGAGCTCGATGGCTTTAACAATTACAGTGCTAAAATCCTAGACAAAAGAGGTTAGAAGGTTTTTCTCATATATGTAAATGATTTATCTGTCCTGGTGTAAAGCATTCACTAAAGCTAAAGGCTTTGTCATATTACTGATCTCTTTGTGTACCCTGTCACTTACAATGTTTTAGAATGCCCAGAGCCTCCGAACATTGGCGCTATCATTGGTGCGGCATTTGCTGGAGTGGCCCTCATTGGATTACTTATAGTGCTCATCATTAAGGCCGTGTTTCACTATCATTATCTACAAGAATACAAGAAGTTTGAGCAAGAAAAGTCAAGAGCAACTTGGTCTGATGTAAGTGCTGCACATTGTGCTACTAACATTTTGCCAGTCATTACAAAACTCACAGCAGTTTTTTCAAATAGATTTTTCTGATTCTTGATGCATATTGGTAAACTATATACTGTATCTAATACAACTGCAGGATACTCCTGTACATTGACCTAATTCCAGTGTTTTCTTCACTTTACAGAACGTTAGTCCAATGTACAAGGCTGCAACAACGACTGTTCTAAACCCAAATTATACTGGCAATTGATATGGCTACCAGGATTTTGTTAAAAAATAAAATATTTGTGCAGTAATAGGTATATATGTAAATAGCCTTACATTTCCGAAGTCAGCACAAGAATGTACTGTACATGTGATCCATATTTGTGACGTCAGAGATCACTATTTAGGTTATAAGCAGTTATTTCAGAAATTACCTCACTTTTAAGCAACATAAGGTTACCCAAATAGACAAGATTTTGTACTTGTTTATACTAAATTGTTTCAGGTTAATTAAATTTTAATGTTTTGTTCACTCTTCACTCATTTGACATTTTAACAGATGCTTTGTATAGTTTGTCAAAACAACAGACTAGATATCAAGTTCGTACAGCGTTGTATGTGAAATCTAGTTCATGGCTGCACAGACTGTCGTTGATTTACAGCTAGATTAGAAAGTGACAGCCAGGCTGTAAGTGCATTTCAGTTGTACTCATACTCATGACAGAGTGAGCATTTCTAAGACTGTGGTGTCCACCATGGAGTATCTTCTTTTCAAACATTTGTTGATTTTTGTTCTTACATATTTAGTTTTATTTCTGGCCAGTCTAATATATTATCCATACCATTATTAAATAAGTCACTACTGTATTCAACACTGTGTGCTTCCAACACCGTAAGTGTGTGAGACACGAGAAGATGGTTGCTAGCTGTGTGTGGGCAGGGCAGGTATGTAGCACAGTCTCGTACGACGTTCACCTCATGCAGTCACTATTCTGCGTAGTCACACATCCATACTGTGCAGCTAAATGTGTAATTTTCTAATGGATCTTCATAGCATTTTCATAACATATTCCATCTACAGTGTAAGCTATAAATGCTTGGTCATACTATATATATTTTTGTACGGCTATTGGGAGGTACTATCGATCCGCTATGATGTTGTATATGTGCTGTACAGGTACTGTAAATTGTAAATTACAAGATTTTCATGTATACATGTTTTAATTAGTATAAAATTCTAAGTTGCTGCCAGAATTCCAGAAAATCATCAAAAATGTAATTTGTTTAACTTCATTTATTATTATTATTATTATTCACCATCATTACTGTGAGTCATTATAATGGCATGATGGATCTGTGTAGGAATGGCCTGGGAGAGGGAAACACAACCATAACCACTGAGGGCTTCTCAGCAGGAACATCTCACATTACTGCTGAGCAACCATAGAGGGGTGATCACTGTTCCCATGAGCAGTGAGTCACTCCTCCATATTTACACGCTTTCACTGTTCAGCTTGCCTTGGGCTGGACTTTTTCTATACAGCAGCTACTAAAAATAATAAGAACAAAAGATAAGCATCAAGGTGCTTCAGTCTTAGGCTTTTCTACCTGATATACAAATCATTTAGGAACAAGCTGAAAGAATCTCAAGGGTAGAAGCAATATAGAATTATAAAGTGACTTTTTAAAGTGCCATTTGAACTCATTCACTGTCAGGCTTGTGACTTAAAGTGACACAGCTGTGAAGTCATTTCAAAGCAGAAAAGCGCACCTCACAGTAGTGGTCCACGTTTTTGAATGAGACCAAAGCGGGGGTCCGGCTGCGTTAGGGGAATGCACGTTTCTACAACTAGTTGCTTAAAAACCATATAAAGAAAAGCCCTGACAAATTTAGCCCTGACTGTAACCTAAACCACTGGCTACATGAAAGAAATTAAGAGAATAAATGTAACAAGAAATTGAAGGTACACCAGGTTCTGCAGCTCTGTTCATTTTTTGATAATTTCCAAAAATTTTAATTTCTCTGTATAGTTCATTATAAATCCTGTGAGGGTCACAAATTACAAAGGGCAAATAATCACAATTACTTTACATTTTTAAAAACAATACATTCATTTACACTTAGATTTGTATGCTGTACTCAAAATGGCTCCTTTAAGGTACTTATTAGAAATACTGCAGGAGCTATTGGATGGATGTTTATTTTCCCTTTTAGTTCGAGCAGTTTAGCTTGAGTTTTGTTAACTAAAAGCAATTTGAAAAGCTTTAAAGAAATGGCTCAGTTACTGTCCCTTTCACACACACATCTCGAGAAAATGTGTGGTTAGTTTCCATAAAGAGTTTCCGATGTGACGCACAGCTACTTCCTCAAATAAATAAAACGCACAGGGTGGAGTGCTGTGACGCCAACTTTCACAGCGCACAAAGAGCGCCGGGTTCCTTCTTCATTTGTCTCCACCCTGTTGCGCGTTCCTGTCACAGGACTGCGCAAAAACCGCAAACCCGCCACGCCACAGTGCAGCCCGACACGAACCGAAATGTTTCACCAGGTTATGCGTGAGACGCAAAACCTCTCGGAAATCTTTCCGGAATTAAGCCCATTGCAGCGGGCTAAACGGAGACACTTACTTCGCGCAGATTAAGCAGCAAAGGTGAAACACACTTGTCAAAAAGAAGTGCAACTTGTTGCCACTATAATACAGCGGACCAGCAGCTACTCAGTGACGTCACTGGGCCCCTTAGCTAGCGGGACCAACAACTGAGAACATGTGACACACAGCGCCACCAGCATTCAACACACTCAGGAGGCAGGCAGACGTTTGCAAGCAAGCACTGCAGCCTCGAGTGAAATGAAGCCATATCCACCCAGGAATTATCACACCCTGTAAATTGCACATATTCTCCTTCTAAGAGGACTGAGACTGCAGCGGAACCTGTGAAAAATTCCAGCACATTCTAAGTTGAACTGTGTAAATATTGCGGAAAATCTGGAAAGGCGATTTTATGATTTATGAAAAGATTTTTATGAGTGTTAAAAAAGGTTCAGTATATTTTCATTGTCAAAGAAAACAGTTTTTTTAGATAACTTTTTTCCTCTGGATGAAATCATGAAATAGAGAGAAATAAGTGAGTTGTAATGTGTAAGAAGTAAAGTGAGAACTGCCATTTTTCAGGGGAAGGCAGGATAATGCTGAATGCTGCTGGGACTTTATTAGTTGCAACTTTATATCATAATAATTATACTGAAGACAACAGAGGTCTGGAGCCTCAATTTTTATGGCTGCATCTATTAAAATACATTATAGAACCCAGAACCGTTTATTGTGGAATACCCTGATGCAGCAGCTATACAATGGAACATGAAATGAAGATGGTGTACAGAACAGGGGGAAAATATTTAGAGAATGACTAATTAAAAAATGATAAATATAGATAAAGGTATATACAGTATTGTGCAAAAGTCTTAGGCATGCAACTTCAATGTCTGTTGAGAAGTACAGGTAGATTCTTATCTACCATCAGGGAGGTTTCTGATTGGTCCCAAATTCATTCTGGAGCCTGAGGATGACCTCAAATACCCAATCTTCAGCAAAAAAAGGAATCCTGCAACAGATGGTATGGTCCCCACACAGCCCTGATCTCAACATGATCGAGTCAGTCTGGGAGTACATGCAGAGACAGTCAAAGTCTGCAGAAGAACTGTGGCCAATTCCTCAAAATTTTTGGAAGAACCTATCAACCTCTACCTTAAATTGCATGCAAGTTTGCATAAGAGAATTGATGCTGTTTTAAAGGCAAAGGGGGGTCACACCAAATATTGGTTTGATTGAGGTTGTTTTTTTTTGTTTACTGCACTTTTTAGAAGGTTTATTGATTAATAAATATTCATGGCACTATTTTTGGAACCATCCTTGCTTTATAGCATTTTTCCCACAGGTGCCTAAGACTTTTGCACAGTACTGTATGTATATAATATATATGTATATACTCTATATTTGAAAAACATTGTATACATATATTATAAATATAACAAAAAAACAAGTACACATATATGTACACACACCCATATACAATTGTATACATGCATGCACGTACACACATAAACAAAACTTACAGATACACACACACATATATGTTAATACACTTGGTCCTCATTACATGATCACAACTGGGACCTGAAATCTATTCCTAACTTTTTTTTGTAAATCAAACCATAAACACAATCAAACAAAAGCTTGGCAGTATCGCCATCCCTCAGCTGTGAGTTAGGTTCTGTAAAAACTGGGCGATAACCCTCCTCTTTATATTTTATTAATTTGAAACAAAGTGCAACATTTTTCCACATCAGACTGATTTGTTTCATTTCCATCAATGTTTGCAGATTAGTCCTACAGTGGCATAACAAAAGGAGGTGATGAAATATCATTCTCCATCCATTGCCTCCATCATTCGGCAATTTTCTGTTTCTGTTTCTGTCTGTCTAAAAGTCTCCATGCAAAATTATGAAATAATGTGCCACCATCTGACTGATTCCCTATAACAGTATCTGTGAAAAATGGCCAGGGGAAGCTAAGATTTCCCTGCAGATTCTGCGTGATGAAATTTACTGTGTCATTATGGATAACTAAACAATTTTGATTTTGCACTAAGGATTTTCCCATATAATTAACAGATCTGTAGAAAATCAGCTTACTGGTACTCTGCCAGCTCTTAGAAAGTCAGTATACTGAAAAGAATACAGCTAATGCAATGGTGTTTAGAACACTTAGATTGATGATTAATAATGACCATAGGCATTTCACAGAGCAAAAACGGTAGAAAATTAGCTACCATCATTAAATGACTGACTAACTACTGAATGAAGAGAACCGCTTAAGTTTGAGAAAGTGGCAGATACACTGTTGTGGATGTAAAATTGCCACACAACAGCCAAAATACTGATGTTATTTGCTATAACACTGTATGAAAAAAGTTATACATTTTCACAAATCGTCGTTCCCATCTTTGATGTATGGAACTTTCAGTTCATTATCACTCTAAATTGCCCATAGTGTGTAAATGTATGTGTGTGTGAAGCCACCCTGTGAAGGACTGGCATCCAGTCTAGGGTGTAGTTTCATAGCCTCCCACCCAGTGATTCTGAGACAGGTTTTGGACCGTGACCCTGACCAGGATAAAGTGGTTAAATATAATGGGTGAATGGGTGGATGTACAAAACCCCAACAGAGCTGAGTGAAAAAGACATGCGATACCAAGTACAAATGTCTCAAACCATAATCATTAAACTCAAACCTTCAGTCCATGCTGACTGAGCAAGTTGTCCAAGAATGGGTCTCCAAGGTAAACTGTTGGGAAGAACTCTTCAACAAACTGCCTTCTCCACCACTGCTTAGAGGGTGACCTGAGTCATTACAGTAAACGTATTTAGACTTAATTTAATATTTTCACATGCATTGTCATTTTCACAACTACATTTAATAAAATGTTTTAAACCCGGAGCATAATGTTATCCAGTTCTGTTACTTGGTCCTAACAGTACATAAGAAGGACTAGGTGCTCACCCATCCGTGTTGGGCTGTGTTAACCAGTACTTGTAGCGGCGGGCCTGGATAAACATGGGAGGGTGCTGGCTGAAGGGATACTGGGACTCCGCCAGCTGGATCAACTCGATTACTGGATAGGGTGTGAAAAGAAATGGTCAAGCACCACTAAAACAGAGAATGAGCATGAGCTTCCTTTGTGTTCCTCCCATACCTCCTCCTCAAACTCCTATGCAGCACATTCCCCATGATCTCCCTGTTCACCATCCCTCTTGCCCTGCAGCAATTGATGCATGAGGCTATAAAACCAGGGGCTCTGTTCATGGGGTCCCAGGGCAGCAAACCACATCTGCCAGTCCAGCCGTGGCTGATGGGGTATCACGACTGGTGGGGGGCACTCAAGTTTCCAGGCTTGTACATGAATTCGATCTCCTGGGATTGAGAGATATGGGCATCGTGTTCAGTCACTCTGAGTGGTCATGGTTGTACATTTTACTCTGAACAAAACTCAACAGGAAAAACACTAACCAGGGGTGCAAAATAGATCAATATCATACTTTAACCATTCTTTCAAGATAGCTTCTAAGGGAGCAAAAGTTGAGAGTGGAGTTTTATTGTCTTTGCTTCTGCTTTGACGTCCTGGCATACAACTCTTACCCTCCAAGTATTCTTGTCCATGCTGCCCTCAATTACCACTTCTGGATGGCCGTCCATCCCTGTCATTCTTCTGAAAAGGCCATAAGAGTTGACCAGATGGTAGCGGTCCACTGCGCTATAAGCCTTTTTCACACTTGGCCAAATGTTGCTGTTGGACTCATACTCAATGAAAGTGTATGGGACCTGCAGGCAAAGCCGAACATTACACAAGACTGGCCAAAGTAAAAGAAGCCTGTATTGATTCCTGGTCAGCCTTAATTAAGCTTTATAAAGCTGCTAAAGTAGTCACAAAAAATGCTAGAATGAAAGAACATGCAAAAATCCAGACAAAACACAGTAAAGAACAGCAAATCGATTTTTATTGTAGCTCCCAAAAGATTCTATTCTACGGGGTTCTGAGGTTGATAAAATCAATAATTACAGACTCACTATTTTATGTGAGTCATAAAACAATTTTATGACGAAGAATCATGGGGTCCATGACAGGGTCCAGGCTATTAAGAACAATTTGCAGACACTCAGCTTCACAGACTGCCTGCTTACTTTTCCACAACCCCGTCCCCATTCAAAAATCTTCCACCATCTTTAATTCCTCCAATTAGGAACGGCCTCTTTTGCCATTCAGTAGGGACAGAAAAATCCAGCGTTCTTCTTGGAGATCAGCTTCCTGACAGCCAGCCATTGAAAATGAAGTCTACCTTCAACAGGTTGATAGAATTATCCATGATACCCCATGCATGCTAAATTATTGTTATTATTTCTCAATTGCAAGTCCACTATAAGGGGACTACAGGTCACTTTGGCAACAGTTTGATAGTTTTTTTGAGACACTGTATCAAATGTTGAAATTTTATGCATCAATAGTTATTTTCTCAAAAACAGCAAAACATACTCTATATTATGCATAAACAATTGAAGAAATCTATTTTAAGATCTTTCATTTTTTTCTATACTGAAATATTCATAGAATCCAAAAGCCATAAAATCAAGGCCCCAAAATCAAGGATCGACTGATTCAACACTAAGCACATTTGTGAGCTGTCATACTTTTGCATTTCATCTTCCTTCTGTACCCCAGCCAAAAGCTGACATGGTCATCATCCAGCAGGGAGAAGTACAGGACGATGGTGAGCAGGTTGAAAAGTTGTAATTTCCTGTTAGTATGATGAGCACTTGCAGCAAAACCTAGTGACAAAGTGGATGAATTTAATCATATTGGGGGCACACAGAGAGAGATGCAAACTACAGAGCAGGTATCTAACAGAGTGAGCAGGTTGACACACCTGCAGGTAAAAAGGTTTCTCCTCAGGTTTTTGACTGGAGCAAAGAAGAGGAAAGGAGCTGCAATCTCGATAACAAAGGTTGCCACCACGCTGAGCTTCTGGAACCAAACAGGAAACTGGTGGTCGTACCAGGCCAGAAGAGAAGGGATGCACTGAGTCTCATAATGGTACGTCAGAGCTGTGGATGTGCACCAGTGAACAATGAGAAAATCCGAAAAACAAACACCTAGTAAATCTTCTAAAAATGCAGCCGCCCTGCATAGAAAGCTAAAAATTACCCATGATGGGTTGCTAGTAGGAATCCTCCATCTACCTGTGAGGCCCCACCAAGCTGGGCACCGGCTGGTGAGCTTGACAGCCCCAGATGCAAACATGAGGCGAAATAGCAGCCAGCAGATGAACCAGAAGGTGATGGTGTCATGATGCTGGGAGGGAGTCCGTCTGAGCAGGTTCAAGGGGGCAACCAGGACTGTCAAAAAGCCCACCTCCAACAAGAGACTGTCCCTAAAACCCACAAACTGCATTTTGCAGACTTACTACATTATGTCCCATCACCTCATAAAAAATTGAGCTGGGAAAGTTCTGTCAAAAGAAACAAAGAAGTTACTAAACCAATGTGCTATCTGAAGCAGAAGCTGCACAGCTACAGCCTTGCAGGGAGCTTCAGCACGAATGGCAAGATTTAGGAATAAAACTCCTTACTTAGAAGTGGTGGAGTTAATTCAAAATTAAACTGCTAACCATAAGGGACTAAGGTGGGTAAATTCGCTTGCTTTCAGGGAACCAGAGTCCAACATTCATTCTTGCCTGTCTAAATAAGACTAATACTAGCAGAACAGGAGGGATATGTAATATGTGCTACAGTGCCCCCTGTAGTCCTGTCTACCACCCTGTGGAAGAAAGGGCAGAGAATTCCCTCAGGACGGGCCCAGCTCATGCTGCACAGTCTCTGAGTTATGTTGGACATTTTAATATACTATGTAATGAGACATTTTTTGTGTCACTTTCTTAAAAATTCAGCAAGCATCTGTACAATAACAATAAGACCCTCATTAACATAGTTAATGTGCAATGATGCTTGTCGGTGATGTTAAATTTATCAGTATCCAGTGTAAATCATCCCCGAAAAAAGTCTCGGATTCCTATTTACAATTATTTTAGATGGAAAAAAAACAAATGTGCTCTCAGCCCATCTAGAAACATATATACAACTATCAACCCATTATTTCAGCAAGATAAAACACTCTAAACCAAAGTTACCTAATGTATATGCTTGTAAAGCATGATACAGTATGAACTGTACAGGACATTTTGCCACTGACATTTAAATAAATAGGTCTATTAAAAAAAGCAGATAATTTACAAAAGGCTAATGATTTACTGGGTACTCACTGAATGAAGTGAAGAAGAGAGACTTGTGAGGTTTGCTGTGTGTCAGTAGGAGGCAGTTGTGCCAGTTTTCTCTGTTGAAAGCAAGTAAAACAATTATATGGGATAGAGGAGGAGTTGATGGAATTTTGTTTCTCTTCTTTCTTTTTTCTTGTACAGATTGGGTAGGATTTTGAGTTGTGAGAAATTCCTTCCTCCTCCTCCTCCTCCTCTTCCTGAGGACCAATTGGCATCCAGCTGAATTATCCATCTTAAATCCCAGTGAACGTGGTGATGCTGCACAAATATTTTGAGGTAACGCAAGCCCAAGCCTCATGAGAAAATGAGTGGAAACAGCTGATAAGACACCAACGTGGGTGCATTTCAAACTTTCACTTCAGATAAACTTGTAACAGTTTACAATACAGTATACTAAAATACATAAAGTATTCTTTTTATACACTGTACAGTATTTACTGATTTTAAATTTATTTAGATTTTCATTCGTTTCCATGTAAATGTTTCAATTTTCATTTCATTTTTACATTTTGGATAAGCTTTTGCAGTTTCCAGTCAGATGCTGATATTTAAGTATTAATTTTCAGGAGTTGTTATAGCAAAAATTTGGATTTAGAGAGTCCAGATACAGAGGGTTTATTGTACCAGAGGGAAACGGTGCTAAAAGAGCAGACTTTTGAATGAAGAGGCATTTTGTTTAAGAGTACGGAATTGAAGAGGGGGTTGAAACAGATTATAATTTTCTCATTAAATTTTCCTCGTTTACATGAACAGATTAGGCATTTAACCCAGGGGACAGGTGTATCAAAAATTGTGTTTTAATCATTCTACCAGTTACAATAAATCCATACTCATAAACACAACTAAATATTGAAACACATCAAAAGAAGAAAATAAAGCCTACATCTACATATTATATCTAATATAGATGTAAAAACAGATGTAATAAGAAGACTTGGGACTTACCACTGGAAGTACAGAAATACTTGGCCAACCTACAAAAGGCAAATTTTTCAGTACTTGTAAGATACTTGTTATTGTTTATTCGCATTCCTACATAAGCAAAATAGCAATATATGCTAATTTGTAAGTATTAAAAATAAAAGGTATCAGATTGCTTTTTTATGAGTTCTTTACATGATGAAGCACAAAGATGCTTTAGTTGAGTATTTACATAATAAAATAAATGTTTTCTGAATAGCCACTACAAACTGGCATCACTGTTTAATTCATAGTGCAGAGTTACGAGAATGTATGATAACTACACACCTGGCAGATGGACAGATATAGGGCCCATAGGCAGAAGAACAAAAGGCTGTCCCGAAGAGGCCTCAAGACCATGGCCCCAAAAGCCAACAGCACCCCAAGCAGGCAGATGAACTCCATGCCTTGCTGGGTATCCAGGCCAAGGTGGGGACCCAGCCAGAGCAGTGTGGGGGAGTCTCTGAGCGGTTCCAGCAGAGCCCTCCCCGTGAACCGCATCTGCCAACGTGCTGGAAGGATGCCCTCATTGCCATACAGACCTGCCCAGAGATGAGAGCCAGAACATCATGGCAGGATCAGGACAAAGGTCAGAGTTATGCACAGGAAGAAATAACACTTACTGTTAGTAACTGCTTAGTTCACCACTTTTTTACTGGGAACACATAAACCTCATAGATAAGACATCAGATTCAAAGACAGATAGATAAAAATTTAACTAATCATGAAGGAAATACATATATACTCAGTATAAAAATAGAGCAAGTAATAGAGCTCAGTAAAAGGTCACTGCCAACTTGACAGCGAAAGACATAGGCAAAGAACAAGTATGTAAGTCATCCATCCATTTATGGCACAAGAAATGACAAGGTTGACAAGTTATGTTAAAAAAATGGTTGAAGTATTATTTCAATTTATTTATTTATTTTGAGGGCTTACTAAAGACAAAACAGGCAGTTGGCAGCCAAGAATAAAGACTAAGGAAGGGTCCTTTATGGTCCTGTCAACATTTTCAGAACTTTAAGGCAGCTCTGAGACTTGTCTCTGCCCATAGAGGGCAGTACAGAGTAACCACTTCCCGACTAGCAGCAAGCACGTCACTGTTTTTTTTTTTTTTTTAAAAGAGGGTTTATAGTCCCCAGTCAGTTCACAACTGATGGACTGCGTCATAAAAGTGCATTTTATACCGTGTTCTTAATGACCCCTGATGAGACTTGGAATCAACAAACTTTAACACTTCAGGGGGGCAAAAAAGACTCACGATTAAAAAAAGCAAAGTTTTAATGTAGGTTTACATAGGACTGGTTGTTCTCAGGTTAATAAAATCTCGGAGTTTACCTATTTTTGTAATTAGATTTCTAAAAATTTTTTGCAAGATTATAAACTGACAAAATTAAATGCTTTGTAAAGCAAACGGTAGTTATATTAACTAGGGATGCGAACAGAGCAAATGTGATATATAGATTTATTTCTACTACATATAAATAGTGATAAACTTCACAGTAATAATTACCAGTTGCAGCATGAATCTCCTTCGGGTGGGAAATAAAAATAATTTAAAATATGCATTTATTCCTGCACTGCAGAAGGAAACGTACAGTGAGTCTCACACACATTCGCACCACTGTGTGGTGGTTTGTTATGCAAATCAATGATTTTCCATAATCTAACAAAAATGTCGGAAAATTTACTAAAATGACAGTGAACACAGTACGGCCATCACGGTCGACATGAACTTACCACTTGATGTGACCGCAGTGAAGAAACTCAAGACACTTTCTCACAAGCTCAATGCAAAAAAAAAAATGTCAGATTATATCGGAAATATGAGGGAAACCATGCAAGTGTAAATTTTAAACGCTTACTGAACCAAACGAGGTGACGTCACGCTCCCGTGTTATTTATAAATTAAGCGATCATGTTATTGATAGACACTACCATAAAAAGGCAGGTTTAAGTGCACATGTGTTTTCATAGCAGTTTGGTCCAGAAAGCGGGCCTTGCAAACACTGCACATCCACACTTCATCGGCCAATTGCTGTGAAACGCCACAACCGGTGCTGGCCAGCGCGCGCGGACACAGCCACCGAAAGCCGCCGGAAGTGCGCAGTGGCGGAACGTCGGCGCAAACCGTCCATCCTACCTGGAATCTGGACGTAAAGGGACGCAAAGGCGAACAGATAAATAACGGACAAACTCCACAAGAACATGTTTCTCAGTAATGTTATGGACCCTGTTTCTGTGCTCCTTCACCACTCAGTCGTAAGGTTGTGCTGTTGAAGGACGTGGAGGATCGTGACCCCCCTTCTAAGCTTGCAGAAGCGGCCCTTTTCCTACACAGACACCTCCGACTTCCACCCCCGCCTCGTTTTTACGCTTTTCCTATTCCTGTTTTACGATTGCTGGTTTCCGCTCCTCTCACACACGCCGTCCGGATTTTTAATCCTTAGTTAAATACGTAAATAGAAACCGTCACAATTCCAGAACAATCCAGTTTGGCAGCACTTCACACTGAGGGTGGGTGAGGGCGTGTCACTTCCACTACCAAACACTAGATGGCGCCAAAGGCGGTTTAATACACGCTTTTTCGCCGGCTTCGTTCATTCTTTTCGGGAAGGAACAATAATCACATTTTCCGGTTTCGGCTTCTCTTTTAGCCCCAAATTTGTTTACCTAAAATTTATATTGTATCCATATATTATAGACATTGAGAACAATTTCATTTCTGAACAATTTCAGATTATTTGAACAGTTGGACTGGTTTCATTTGACATGCTGACAACACTAAATAATATAACTTCAGTTTTTAAAATGAAACCTGTGTGCAAAATAGTACGCTTTTGCAATGTAAATAAAATACATCTATCCTCTAGTATATGTCCTCCCTATTTACATCCTTCTGATAAAATGTCCCTTGTTTGTCTATAACAAAAATTTGGTGTAAGTTCAGCACATCCCAATATAATATGTTTTTTAGCAAAACCACATGCAAAAAAACCCCTGTTTACGTTCTAAAAGCTTGATATGTTTTCCAGGCGAAACCCTGTTATAAGATGGTGATGTTCACATCCAAGCCCATGGCATAGATTCAGTACACACAATATATGGCAGTTTCATCACTTTCAGATAATGCTGTGTGGCTCACCAAGTTAGGTATAGGGGCAAAGAGACAGAACTGGGATGAATGTTGCCATTACTGGTGAATTCTGATCATTCAGTCAAGCTGCTTGGTTTCTACTGGGGACAAAGGCAGTTGTGTGTTTACTTACTGGAAGTCTTCTGTGTGGTCAGCTCCAGTCAGATGCATCATAAAACCAACCACAGGCTCAACATTTTCAAAAACCTGGAACTACTGTGGATCACAGTTAAGCCATTAGAATCAGGGAACCAGAAGACTTCCTCTTTTCTGTTTACTAAGAAAAAAGCAAAAATCATGCATGTCCAAATCCATCAAACATTTATGTAAATATTTTTCACTTACAGGCCAACATTTGAACATCCAAATTTGGTCAAGGTAAATTAACCTGTATTAGATTACATTTAAGATATGTAAGGGTTAAGTGTGTCAGTTCAGTAGGTATGACTCTAAGGTGTTCTCAACAGAGGCTGTTTTAGAGAAAGAAAGAAAAAAACTCCTAAAGGAAAATAAAAAAACAAAACTGCATTTGTGGTGACTTTAAATTGCCCCAGTTGTGTGCATGTGTGAGTGAATGAATATGTTTCATTGCTCTGAGATTGCAAAGTGGTGCTAGAGTTTTTTGGTGGGTCTGATTCAGAGATGAAGAAAAAACTTAGGAAGGAATGGAAGTTAAAAGATTATTAAACAACATCTGTGTTTTGGTGAGTTTGAATTGCTCCTACTGTGTGTACAATTAAGTGAATGAATGTGTGTGTGTGTGTGTGTGTGTGTGTTATTGCCTAGATGTTTGGCTCTATGGGTCATGCCATGATATCTTGAATTTTTACAAATAAGAATTTCAGCCTGCTGCCACACATAAGAAGGCATGTTCTCTACTTCGAGGACAGTGAGTGTATAGTCTGTAAAGCCTGTCATGGTTCTTAAACAAAGAGAGGTGAGATGTTCCGCTCAGCTCTACTGCCACTGGCATCTGGCTGCAGGGTGTAGTCAGCTGTGCAGATAACCATCTGCTTATTGTTGACATAAGAAATGGTGAAGGACAGGGCTGACAACACAGACATGGTGCCATCCTCATTCTCCTCTAGCATCCGCACACCATCTCCCACCAAGGGTTTCCAGGTCAAGGTCAAGGGCAGGCCAGGACATGGGGCTGGACCTTTGTATATCAGGGTCAATTGAGTCCTCTCCTTTACTGGTCCCACTGAAGACAAATTGAGTTTCAGAGGAAAGATGAAAAAAGATGAATGTGCCATAGTCATTCATAGAACCAGGAAGGATGTGGAATTTCATACAGTGCATGCCACAGACCCTGCCAGCTTGCACTTTTAAATCATCCATCCATCCATCTATTCATCCATTCATCCATCTATCAACTGCTGTATCCTGGCAAATTGACAGTATTTTGGAGCCTGTCCCACAATCATTTAGCACTAAGATATTAAACTATTCACAGGATGGGATGCCAGTCCATCACAGAAATGTACACACCCAACCAGTCTTAATTCCATATTTTCCATGAACATGCGCTATTCACAGTAACATACTTAAACAGGAATTGAGAACAGTAAACAGGCACTGCAATGAACAACAGACAGTTGTTCATACAGAAGCCCTGTCTTAAATAGGGGCTTAAGCAATTCTAATCATAGTGAACACAGAATGGCTCTTTTTATATTTTTCATCCTAAAAATATCAGTTTCCCAGATGCCCTGTTAACCTCTAATTGACAGCTTGCAACAGACCGCAAAAGAATGCCAGACCACTTCAAAGTTCAAGGTTTAAGGGTTACTTTATTGTCATTCTGAACTTATCCAGATACGCAAGAGAAAACAAAATGTAATTCTGAGTAGATCACAGTGCACAATACATTAAACATCAAAACGACAACATAGTACAACACAGACAGTTTAAGGTAGCTGGCGTTAGATATGTAGATAAGATGAAGATAAAAAAAGTGCATAGATAAATAAATGGTTATTTACAGTAAATGATGTGGCAGTCCAAATATAACTGTGCAGCTGTTGGTAGTAATGGTGGTGAGGATACAACTGGATGGGTGGTCTCTGGTGGTGGTGGGAGAGAAGTCTTTATGTTGCCCAGAACTTAGCAGCCTACATGAAAAAGCTTTTTTTGAACCAGGGGGTGTTGGCCTGATAGTAGACTTGAAAACAAACTGCAGTAAAAGCAAACTGTGAGGAGGATGAGAGGGGTTTGTGGTGATGGCATGAGATTTCCTGACACCCCTTATTGTAGGTGATCTGGATAGCAGGTACTGAGGTCCTGATGATGGTCTGGACAATCTTCACTACTCGCTGCAGAGATCCCTGTTTGGAAATAGTGCAGTTCCCATACCAGAATGTGCTACAGCAAGTCAGGATGCTCTCTATGGCACATCTGTAGAACCTGGTGAAGATGGAAGTCCAGCTATTTTCAGTCTCTTTATGAAGTGGAGACACTGTTGTGCCTTCTTCACCAGATAAGTTGTAATGTGGTTCTTGGAGAAGTCTTTGGTGATAGGTGTACCCAGGAATAAAGCTGTACACAGAGGAATATAACTGACTCTAAACCATCTAAATTCAACAATCATCTCCTTGGTCTTACTGGCAGAAAACTGCTAATGACACCACACTTATGGTTTTCATCATGAACAACAATGAAATTGAATACAGAGGAGAAGTGGAGCAGCTTGTAGCCTGGTATAAGGACAAGTTGGGGTGCCATCAGCATACTTCATGATGTGGGTGCTGCTGTATTTGGTGACACATTTGTGGGTTATAAGGATGTTAATTAGTGGTCTGAGGACACAACCTTGGGCTAGTTCACTTCCACACATCTATACCTTCTGAGTAGCCTATCCATAATCCCTTAGGTCCCCGAGGTACCTTGTGGAAAAAAAAACGCTGATGAAATAGCAGTTAAAATTGCCAAAGCCTAGAAGTGTTGCAGTTCCTTGACTGTAAGTGGTGGTGACTACCTTAACTTTTACGGGGTCCAGAGCTACCCCTCGGCAGGCTAAATATGAATCCTAAAAATGCAACCGATGATTGGTTAAATGGACACTTTTCACCTTTCACAAAAAATTATTCTCTAACGGGTGAGTGAGGACTTGACTGACATGCATGGAGCTTGAAAAAACCAAGAAATCATCCTAATAAACCAAAAAAATCAATTGACTATGTCCAAGAGGACATCACTGACAAAGGCCTGAAAGACAGTGGCCACATTAGCTAAAACAAAAGGCATAATGAGATACTCTTAATGCCCCAAAGATGTACTGAAAGCAGTCTTCCATTCATCTCCCTCAAGTACTCTAATCAGATTATATGCACTTCTGAGGAGCCTGTAGCTTCATTAACCTGTTCTAGTGCTGCTGTGATTAAGGGCAGAGGATGTGGATATTTGATGTAATATCATTTATACCTCTGTAATCTAAACAGGGACAGAGCCCACCATCCTCTTCTGTGCAAAAAAGAACCTGACTACAGCTAAAGAGGTGGAAGGATGAATTATACCTGCCTCTAAAGCTTCAGTGATATAGGACTCTATAGTATACTGTTCTGGCCTCAAAAGGGGATATATCTGCCCCCTTGGGGGGCAGTACCAGGCAAGAGGTCTATTGTACGGTTCCATGAATGGGGGGGCTTTAGGCTGCTAGGGTGCTGAAGTGCAGTGCATATTTGGCTGCTGTCCTGTTCCCTTGCTGGATTGTGATCAAATCATCTCCGGCTGTACACCCTGCATCCAGATGATGAAATGCCTCCTTTAATTGAGTTTTTAAATTGCTCATAAGTGAGAGTAGCAGTTTCCTGGCACTCCCAGGTTGTGGTGGTCTGTTCCAGAGCAGTATCTGTAAACAAAGCAATTATATACGTGATGTGACTGGTGTCTATGTGGTAATCATGGGGTAGGCTGGAGAAAACCAGCTTGCATTGCAGTAGGGAACCCTTACATTTGTCCAGCAACCCATCGGAAGGGAAGAGAAAGGAGGTGCGTGCAAGGAATTGTACTGTTCTTGAAACATGAGAGATGAAGAGACAAATGGTACAGGGGTTTGGATCACAGACAAACCAGCAAGGACTATACTCAGGATAAACCGGCTTAGCAGACAAAAGGGGCCGACATGCACACTTTTTCAAGGTTCTGCATGTTTGTGTGGGTGCTCCTTTTATGCTTGGCTTGATTGAGAATCTGTGCAGGTGTGTGCTGAGGTTGACAGCATTGTCAGAACTCCCGCACTTGATGGCCTGACAAGATGTTTGCCAAAAGCATAGTTTGCATTTCACCTGACACATTATAATCTCACTCAGATATATAATTATTTCACAAAAGCAAAACTGATTTTTTTTCAATCAGTATTAGGAACACCTCTCTCATCAGTGACACCTTTCATCTGTAGTACTGCCTTGGACTGGAATGTATTTTTTCATGGTGTTATTTTCTGTTAGTGGGTTAAACTGTAGTGTACAAAACTCATTCAAACATGGTCTTTTCACTCATTTTGGCCTTTCACTCTTTTTGAGCTTTTTTTTATGCTCCATCTGTGAAGACCCAGGAGTAGCTGAGCACACCCTTGGTCCCCCCCAGCAGGACTACTTCTTTCATACTGATACAGACTAAACATGATTAGATTTTAAACAAGGGTGAAAGCAGTGGCTCTCTTGTACCATCCCCTACCCTGCTCCAGTGCTCGGTGGACTTCAGCCCTCCCCAGTCTACCACTGCTGGACTTGTCACCACACTTGAAGTGAGGAACTAAGATGAACCGCTTGGTGATGGTATGGACAGCCTTTCCCACAGTATCACTGAAGAACAAGGACATACACACACATAATTACACAACATGCATGCAGACTCATTAAACTAAAGGTGTCTGGAGCATTCAGAAGTCAGTGTAACCTGCCAATAAAGCGAGAATAGAATAATGATAGGCAGTCATAGACGGTCTGTAATTGGTGTTTACTAAAGAAGTATTAAATCCAAATTTTGTTCAACTTGAACAGTCAGTATGAGCTTTCAGAGAACAGTATTTATATTCAATTACAATTCAATATATAGAGTTTCTCTTATTTAAAAAAATCTTGAATAGTCCTATTGCTGTAATAACTGAGGAAATTGAATAAAATGTGTGTGACGGATGCTTGATACCTGAGAACAGATCTAAAAAAACAGTAGCAGAAAGCTTTCAATGTTATCTGTGTATTGCCCTAACAATCAGCTTATAATTTCTACAAGATTAGAATCAAACCACAAATTTTGATGGTTGGTATTTGATTCTAATCAGTCCAATTTTTAATGCTTTTGGTTTTATATGTATGAATGAAGATTGAGCTAAAAAGATTAAGTTGTCAATGGCATAAGTAGTGAAATAAACTTTTCTGAACATCACAGAAAAATTTTTCATACTCAGAAGCAACTGAATCTCATTCACTTTTAATACCATAAGTAAAATAAATATGTAAAGAAATAACATAAACGTCTTTTCTCTCCGAACCACTAGAAAGCGCTTTCTGTGCTGCCAATTTAACCATAGATTTTAAACTACCATGGTTTAACCCTCCTCCACTTTATCTGTAACCAGAAATGAGACAGTGTAACAGTTTAATTTGGTTTACTGGCACAATGAATCTGTACATTTTTAATCAAAAGTCAGTTTGCAACATGTGGGGCTGGTGTATCTCATTATTTACTGTACCCCTCAGCCATGGTACAGTCTCTGGAAATCATGTCCTGTTTACCTTCCTCAGCAGAAAATAACATCTCACTGAATACTGTATTTTGATTTCCACTGTATCCACCTATGAAAGAGCTCAGGTTTTGTCCAGATGTGCAGTTAAGATAAAATTGCAGAATGATGTTTCATCACTTCCTTTTGTTATGCCACTGTACGACTGAGCGGTAAACATTGACTGTTCAGCTTTGTTCTGCCTACTTTCTAAACCAGGGTGGGAAACGGGCCTGACTTTGGAGGACATGTGGTATTACAGTGGAGGACCTCGTCAAAACCCCATTTTTAGCAATGCATGGTGCTTCCTGCTTTTGTGTTATGAGGAATTAAGTTAGCAGTTTTCAAAAATACAAACATTATATTTATATATAATTACATTTTCTTCCATTTTCATTAAATTATTTTTAAGCAGACCTCACTTGCATTTCTGCGTAGAAACATTAGTTGGCAGTAAAAAGCCCTGGATGAGCAGAAGAGATTTACTAGAATAACTCAGCTCACGGCCAGTGTTCATATGGCTCCTGTCTGACATTTACTTTGTCATCCCCTCAGTTTCCTGAAGTTTTACTTACACAGAACTAACTTCAGTGGAATGGACTAAAAATCTTTTAAAAATGGACCATTTTGTGTACTGATTGATTGGGGTTATTTATATTCTCCCTAGTTACTAATCTCTGTAAGAAGGTTCAAGGGTCAGAAGATCATCTATCTTGTCATGAATATGCACACATATTTTCTACACTAAACCACACCTGAGTCCATTCCAAACACACTCATTTATATAAATTGTTGATGGAAGAACTGAAACCCTTTTAGAACCCATTTTGAAAAAGGTGGAAATTTAAACTTGGAATTCAGAAATGCATATTTGGACTTGGTCAAGCTATTTTTCAGGATCTGGCTGGTTATGGTGATATGCTGCCTTCAGTGTTTAGCTTCCTTCCTTTTATCACTTGAATCGAACTAAAGTGGTGTCACTTTTTTTTTAAATAGAACTATCTGAAAAATTTATTACATTTTTAAGTGACTTTTTTATTTCAGTGTTACAATGGTGATGACACACTGTCTTCCCCAACCCAGCAAGAGCATTCTTTTTAGTTGTGTAAGAGTATCCTTATACATGGTCTTGGATAAATGTGTCAGACAGTGAATAATAATACTGACAATAATCCTTCCACAGATCGTGCTCTGCATTACAATTACGCCTCAGAGTCCAACACTGCTTCCCCCGGTATCTTTCAGCTTATACTACTGAATCAAAAACAAATATGTGCACTATTACTTTGAAATTCTCATCACTGTGTTTCTAGTTATATAATCAAGATACACTTTTCTGAATACAACCCTAGACAGAGGATCTTTGATAAGCAGTGCTGGGTCTTTGCAAATATAAGACATCCTTTTCCCTTCACTGTGTCAGTTGCATGCTGACATAGATGGAGTCAAACAGCTGATTAGCGGGGGATAGGATAACCATCAGCTTGCATAGTTGCAGAGAAATTTGATCACAGGAAAATAATGAACACTGCATGGACTGCAGCTTTGAAGTACAATCTGAAAGAGAAGCAGCACATTTGGAAAATCATGTCAGATTTTCCTAAAATTTTTGCTGTTAGACTTTCACCAGTAGAGGGGGACAAGGTCAATTCTAAACTACTTAGCCCACTAGTATTAAACAATTATATTTATGAACAGGTTTCTTTAGCTAAATGATACCCCCTTTTTATCATATTAGACTGAAGTGACACATCAACTTGTCAGTAATTATTGGGAGCAATAATTAAAGCAGGTTGAATGTTATTAGGCCACCACTGTTACGTTTATCTGTGCTGGCATTTTAAAGGCAAAATCATAAATGTCTTTCTCTAGGCATTTGTGTCATGGTGTAAGATTCAAATTTTCTTGAGGCCACATCTTGGATAGTTTTCATGTAAAAAGAGCTGTGCCATTGGGGGCAAAGAGGGATTTGAAGAGTGATCTGGAAAGTGAGTGAACAGAAGATATGATTTTAGTTGATCGAGAAACAAAGAAATCTGAGATACTCGTTTAACAAAACTTTTTTAAATACACAAATTCACAGGTCAAACATAATATATCCTGCTGTATTTCAATACCCAATATGACCTCACTTTATAAAAGAAACACTCCTTTTAAAAGTAAAATAGAAACAATAAATATTTTATGCAATATATAAGCTATGAATTTTCCTAGTTCTTTCATTTATGAAATTTGAACTAACAACCTTTTTGGTGGCAAGTCCTTAATCACATGTCTAACTACAATTAGCAGAGGTGACAGAGACATGAGAAAAATGTCAGGATAAAAAATAAAAGCAAATAATGAAACATGCAAGGTCTAACAACAATTGAGAAACTTTTGTTTCTTTTCTGTTCATTTTTTTACCAAAAGCTTCTTTTTTCATATCTACTGAAAAGCCATTCTTTTACCACAGTTTACCACAGATTTAAGTTTTTATTGTCACTCTTTCCATGTTCCATCCCCATAATCAATACAAATGTCCTTTGGCCAAATGTATCCCTATAAACTCCCTCAAAAACCCAGGGATGCTGGTCATCAAGAATGTCCTGAAGACAGTGATGTCCTTTGCACAATAACAATTGATTTGCTGGTGGTCCTGCAATGCCTGAAAATACTTAAAAAGGATATCCAGATCAGAATATGGAATCTGTACATCCAATGTGTGTACACAGGTCTCCACCGACAGTAGTTGACTTGCAAGTGTGGAAAACTTTTTTATTCAAATATTATCTAATAAACAGAGAAAGACTCTCCCTCCACTGGTCAGTGCATGAAAAAATGAATTTATTAGGAGATTTAAAAAGTAGTGGAGATGAAGGGAAAAAGACAGCATGGTGCATGTTTCAGCTACACGTGATGGCTCAGTAACCACATATGTTTATTACCCACAATCAGTGTTTGCTTTAAGCACAAGAAGCTTTCAAAATGTTCTCTGTTAGGGTTCATACTCAACACAGAAGACAGCTATCACAGGAAAGCCTCCCTCTTCCAGATAATAATGCCATATCTCAGAGAAATTGCCTCAAACAAATATCTTATTTATGTTTATTCTTCCCATATTTCACAGTATAAATTGTATGAGGCACTGCCTACCCAAAGGCAGCCCAGATTTTTGTAAATGTCATTGGTGTTTGCTGAATAACTGTTTACCAGGTTAACTGCATTTCAAGTGTTCTGCTCAAGCAGGGAGAATGTGGGACAGAGTACACAAGTGTAGTCTGGATGGTTCACCATTTGTAACCCATGGGAGTATTCGCTCTCCTCTATCAATCGCCCTACCTACCTCCCTACCTAACTACCTAGCTAGCTAGCTGTTTCCCTGCAAAGCTGTTGTGTGTAGTGCTTTCATGAGAGTATGACATCAAGGGAATCTGTCACTCACAGCTGCGTTTTTTCAAAATGGAAAAACTACGTGTCGAGCCCTACAGTTCCCACTGGAACTAAATTGACATGGTAGACATGTGATACCTGATCATGAGTCATTAGATTATTTTTTTCTTTTTATGTTAAGGCTGTTAGAATTGAACTATTCTTATTTTCAGTTTTTGGAGGTTACCAGAGAGAAGAATATACTGAGATGGAAATCTGTGTGGAGATTTTAGATGTGGAAAGCAGAATCATGACAGCTGCAAGATTCCTCTTTCTTGTCCAATAGAATATGGTCTTTCTCTCAGCCATACTCTCACAATGTTTCCTTTCATCCTACAAATATCATTAGATTTCACACTTCCCTCCCTCTGAGGGATCCAGTCCATTTCTGCATTCTGTCCCTAAGCACATGCTCCATTATGTGCTTCTGCTTGACTCATAACAATGCCATCTCTTTCTGGTGTCTAGAAAAGGACTGACCTGAAGGTGGTGACCAGTGAGATGACCAATGTACTCAATGTGAACTTGATACCCAGCACTGTAGGTTTTTCAGCGGCCCTCTTTGCACTGCAAAAGGCCAATGCCTCCAGATATGAATGGATGGAAGGGAAGTCTGAATTTTTCTAAAGGGACACAGATTGGAGATCCTGAACAAGTTCATAGGGCCTGTAATTGCTGTGTTGAAAGGGACCCTTGTTTTCATCCTTATCATACATCAAACAAAGACCCTTTGACCCAAAGAAAATACACACCATTCATTTATAAAGAGGTTAGCTAAAATCCCAGCAACAGGATGAGTAAAAATGGCAACTGAATTGATGCCAGAGTCAAATCAAGAACCAATTTTCCAGCATCTCAACCTTAATGAGATCAAACTTTGGTAGTTTTCTTATTAGTGTTACAATTCGCATCCCACCAAGCATTTTTCACGTAAAAGTATTTTTATGAAAAAACCCATTTGTGCCAAACACAAATCTCTCGAGTTAAAGAAGAAACCCCAAACTATTAATTTAAAGGTGCAAACATGATCCTGTCCCATTATTCTGAGCAGAAAACTTAATATTGCCCCATTTTCTTTCAAACAACTTTCTCCTGGTGTCCAAAATCAAATCCTTTACAAGGAATGCTTAATAGTCAGTTTTTCCTTATCGAGTGACCTTCTGGTGCAGCTGTTCATCTGGGGACAGTGAATGGCCAGGCTGCATCCTGCTGCTGTTATATTATTCAAAAATATTTCAGATAAAATAACATAAACACATTATACTTTGGAAGGATTCTCAAGATGTAGGCTCTGACAGAAATTATAGCCACTGAAATATTGCTAGGGATTTACTAATAGTACTATTACTAATAATAGTTTAGTATAACTACTAATAATCTAATAATGTGAGAAATACAAAACTCTTTTTCTTCATTAATAACATAGCCATTTGAGTGCTGGGAAATAGGCCACTGTAAATAATCATTTCATGTCACATTCTGTTTCTGTGGTTCTTTAATCTCTAAGAGTGGTTAAGTGAATACAATTTGAGGAAATACAATTTATTCCAGCTTCACAGGATATTTAGTGCATGACATTTCAGCTGGGGTGATGACAGCCATTCTTCATTGGGGATTCTTCACTTTAATGAGCAGCTCTCCTGTGGACAGATAAGATGCGGCCTTACCAACTGGGCCATTTGGAATTGGGAGTCAGTCCAATGTGCATTAGTGCCTCCAAATGGCTTGTCCACCAGCCAGTCTCACTTCCTCTGAGTGCAGAAGATGTGTGGCTGAGGCGGCAGCTGGCCAGGTGGAGACACATCTGCAACACAGCCAAATGATGGAAGGAGCATGAAGGAGAAATGCTGACATGCTCAGATTCCAACCCTGGATGCTCCTCAGAGACCTGTCCTCCTGCTTCAGTACACATTCTCCTACTGCCTCACTGCCTGTGTCATGCATCCAGGAGTGGTGCTCTGCTATGTCCAAAGCAATAACAAGCTGAATTTAAAAGACTCTACATCTTTTAAGAAATCTTCTTCTGTTAACACACTTTGTTATTATTATTATTAGTTGTTATTGTGGTTTTTATTGTTATTAACCTTCATTTTCTTGACACCCTTGTCCAAGACCACTTCATTGCAATGCAACACTTAGTTTTCATACAATACATTTACTGTACTATATTATGGACTCTATTCCTCTCATTACTTGCACTCATTACAGTGTCTAGGGATGTCCAGAATGACCGTTTACATCGCAAACCATTGGTACTTCTATTAAAGTCGCATAATGAATGGAGAGGGAAAAAAAGGGCATTCATTCAACCACTTTCTAGATTCACTGAAAATATGTTGTGTCAGCAAGTGAACTAGTTACAGCTAATCGGTATTAATGTTTGGATTGCCTCATTTGCCAATGTCCCATAATGACCAGAACATCGAGGTTCTTAGTGCTGGCATGTGGAAGTGGAGCAAAGTTGCACGGATTTAATGACTGCCTTGTTCCCAGCCTATTTATCGTGTAACTACCCAGAAAGTTCCCCATCAATGTTAGCATACTCTAAGCAAGGACAGAGAATATCTGACAGAATCCAATAGCTCTATTTCTAACATAACGTGTTTAGCATTGTTTTAAAAGAATGATTAAGTTACAGGTAATGAATAAGCATATGCAGCCCAGCAAAGTGAAGAGTCAGCATTAGTGCGCAGCTACATATACAGACATGTTTATAACAGAGGAATATTATATGGTAGTGATGAGCTCAAGTCTTTGGGTCAGAGAAGTGACATGAAAGGGATATCGCAGGTGCTGAATGGCCACTTTTTGCTGCTCTGTATCCTATGACACACCAAGTGACCTTAGTTTTGCATCTCAATTTTGTCATAACACTGACAATGATGTGCTTGTACGTCACTGTGCTGAGAGAAAAAAAGACATGAGTTGGTGTGTGTAAGGTTGCAAAATATAGTGCAAGAAGCAGGCTACACACTAACCTATTTGACATTAATATTTTAACAAATGTTGCAACATATACAAACAAAAAAAATCTTAATGGTATAATTTTGTATGCAACTTAGTAATGACTTAAACCCCTGGAACCCTTGAACCCCAAACCCTAACCCTAAGCCCTGAAAGCAGACAAAATTATAATTTAGGAGGCTGGCTTGTGGCTTGAAGTTGCAAGCCTATAATTTCCAGTAGTTATACTGCCTGGCTGCTGAACCCTTACGAATCCAGATGAGTTCCAGAAAAAATATTTTCCTCTGGATTAATGGCAAAAATCACAGAATAGCAAAGATGCTAACTAAAAAAACACATTAAATATCCTTGTTTTGATTTGCACTTGACAATTTTAACTAAAGCTACAGAGTTCAGGCAGAATGTGGGGAAGATAATACACAGCTGTAGCTAGCAGGGAAGCCTTGCAGGTAGTAGTGAGAGCCTCATTTCCCCTTCTTCAAAATAACTTGGTTGGTTTGATTGGTGGTCTGCAGCATCTCCATATAGCATCTGTCCTGCTCAGCTGCATCTGGACCACCAGGTAGGGTGAGTGGTGGGGGACTGCAGGAGCTGGGTCAACATTTTTTATGAGCAGAAAACTTTCATTGTTTGCCTTTCAATACCTGTTTGAGGTCTACTCTCCTCTTAAGGCATTAGGATTTTCTTTCCTTTTCGTCTTGTATTACCCATTCCTGGAACAGCACTCTGCCTTGGCGTGGGATGCTGAAGCTGTATCTCCACACTTCCTCTGTCCTGTGTTTAAAAAGCATCAATTATGAGGCACCTAGAACTCCTTGCTCTTCTACTGACACATTGCCTTCCTGTCACAAGCTTGTCTGGCATTTTACTCCTTCTTTCAGCATTTTGGGTAAATAGGTGTACTAGGTCAATACACTTTTGGTTATATCTTTCACATGTGTAATTTTCACACTTTCACACTGTTGTTAGGCTTGGTAACTATAAAGTAGAAACGTGATGCAGTTCAGAGGAGAAAGATAAGGTTCATCATTACCATTATTCAGTTCTGCATTCGTCCTAGAATTTAGACTTTCCTGCAATAAGAGGAACTCAGCAGGGCAGCCAAGGAGCCCTGTTTTTGTCAGTTCATCATTTGTCAGAGCACAAAAAAGAAACCTTTGCCCATTTGAAGAAATGAACAATACCAAATATACGAGGCATACTGTGGCATTCTCTTGCCTGTTGCTTATCCTTTGGAACCCTGTTCAGCATACTGTGCTGCCCTGTTGAGAGGAGTGCTGTATAAAAATAAATGGAACTCAGTTGAATTGAATATAATCAGAGGGTGAGCACATAGATAATAAAGGCAGAACGCCACAGGACAGATCTTACCAGCTCAGTGTTATGAGCGCGTTCAACAGTAGAACTATGTCTCTGACAGTGCTTATCATCTCTTCTATATGCCTGTTGCCTTATTAGAGCTGAGCGGAGTTTCAACAGTTTGTCAGGAGAGTGAGTGTTCAGTGATGTGCTGGAAGAGTACAGAGGCCTTGATCTTTCATAGAGCCTAAGGCTTGGTGCCAAGAGTCCTACAAAAGGGAAAGCAACCAAAACCAAGAAGGAAATAAAAATAATCAGTTGGAGAGAGGGCATTTTTAAAAGTGGCAACAGTTATAAGTTTTAGTAAAAATATGTCACCTATTAAGTTAAATATTCTGAGTGCTCCAAAATATTATTCAGTCTTCATAAGACTGAGTTCTTTCATCTCTCAGCTATCCACCTGTTGAGAACTCTTTTTCAGATGAGACAGTTTACATGTTTCATCTGCTTCATGGATCAAGAGCTTCGGAGGACCAACTAACTCTGAAGTCTCTGCATCGCCCAGCACATTGAAGTTATATCCTGATTTTGTAGATGTCTCATGTATAACATGTAAAGGACCTGCTCGTATCTGACAACACACTCCACAGATCTCCTGTTCAAAGTCACAATGACAGCCCAGCTGGATTACTGCAACATACTTCAGACTGGTCTTTTGACCTCTGTCAATAAATCTACATGAATTGTGCTTGACTGGCTGAAATATTCCCATTTATCTTCCTTTCTTGTCCCTCTCTACTCCTGCAGCTACCTGTATGAATTTGAAAGCTCTGCTTGCAGCCTACAAGATGGTCAATGTATCTGCATTCAAATACAAAATACAATACAATACAATACAAAAGTCCAAAGGTTATTGGTTTTGGAACCCCTTTCAACATTCAAGATTTCAAGCTTTGGAAAATCCATCTTTTTCAGACCCACATTGCTAATTCTTATTTGATTCAATTCTCTATGCAGCGACACACATAAACAGCAGAAACAGCGATATTTGGGAAACTGACTTCTACCAATGTGTCCCAGCATCTAAAGCTCTTCACCTGTTGTTAAAGACACCTTTTAAAAAAACAGCTGCCAAATGAAACAATATTAATGTAAATGTATTGTTCATTAATGACAAAATGAAGTTGGCTACTTAGTGCAGCAGTTATTAGTGCTGTTGAATAATTAACACATTGTAATTGACAATGAATGAATTTCCCATAACGCTGTACTACTGATTTATCAAATGTGTGGTAGTAACAAATAGTCCTAAATAATCTTTCTATAAGGAAAAGACTAATCCACAAACCTACTTTTCTGTGGCGGGGATTTAGAATGCAGATTTGTGTGAATCCTTCTCGGGCTGCCTTAGAAGATGAAGGTGGATCACCAACCAGGGAGAGTAGGAGTGAAAACTGCTTTGAGTCTCCTGGCCTCCTATACTCAGCTGCAGTGCACATACTGTAATTCCAGACGGAAATACTGCTATCCCTGGAGACATCGCTCCCTGAGCCCTGAGGAACAACATCGCACTGTGCCTCCACTGAAAAAAAAGTCTTGGCAAGGTAGAGTCAGGATGGAATAACCAGTCTGTAATATCCAGTCGTAGCTGCAATTGAGTCATGTGTCTACCTGGCAGGAAAAGAAAAGTGAAACGAGTCTGTTCTGCACCTGAGTGCGACCTAAAATTAGAGCGCATTTGTAAACTGACACCAGACCTTGTGGGAAAAAAGTTGCATAATGGCCATCTGTGAGTGTGCAATGCTTATGTCTTTATAGCCAGCAATATTGAAACAAGGCTGACAGTCTTCAAGTAAACTGATGGTAGGCTAATCGTGGTATGTGTCACAACAACTGGGTTGGTTTTACACAAGCTTGAATTGGCCACAACCACAGTTGAACCAGTTGTGTCCATTTGGTTACCGTAATTCCCTTCTACCACTCAGTCTTCTGAAGAGTGAACTGTTTCCAGTGGTTTAGAACAATCTTGCTTCAGTTAACAGCCATGAATGAAGTTGTATGAGCCGTTATGCTTGTTTCTTCATAGCTACTGCAACTACTGACTGCACACACAATGCGCCAGTCCTTGTCCCTGGTGACTTGTGTCTGAAGTTTACTTTATCATCAAACATAAAAACTCATTTACATAAACAGCTTTGTCATACTTTATATGTATACTGTCAGCTCAAAAATTGACTGGGAAATGAGGATGACTGTAAAAATGGTTCGGAAATCCTTGGATGGTAGGCTATATGGAGTAGATGTGAAACAATGTCAGAGCCCTTAATTAGAGGATGAGCCAACATGCAGCCCCATTTGGAAAATGTCATTAGTAGCTCAATTATTCTCTCCTTATGGAATGTGAGTGTTTCTTTAAGAATCTTTTTTTTCGTTTGCTTCATTTTTTTCAAATATTCTTCTGCTGTTAGAAGCAGCCTTTCTGTTCTACGTAAATATCCATGCCCTATTGGGTGTGCGTTTTGTTGTTCGGCATCACAGCACGCATTCATTTCACTACCTTCAACGCCTTTTTATGTGCATTAAAAATATGCTGAACCTGAACACCAGCTGAAGGAAACAAAATGTCCTTCCATAATGCTCCTGCCTCCTTCACACAATAACAATATTTTTAAAAGATGCTAGGGAAGAACAGCTTCTGATTTACAATCTGAAAATCTGTGCTGTCACAGACGGTGATAAGCCTGCATCTGCTGCTTGCTCATTTATATCCTGCAGCTAGAAGCCTTTGTTGCACTGTGAGCAGGTGGATGTTATCCTGTGATGTCACAGAGCTCCCCAAGGTCCCACAGTGACCCCGGCCACAGCTGGGATGTGTAACGGGGACTATAAATATAAAAGCAGACTCAGCTGACATCAGAGCTTCTGTCCTCTGGAATCATCTGTTTGTATTCTGCAGGGAAGTGAAGGGGCTGGGTAAGGGGGAGTGGCATTAAATGAACAAAGTTTTACCTTTAATCCCATACCCAAACACATAAAAGAGTTTCTGGGTTAGTTATTAATTTTATTGATCATCACTGCATCTAAAGAAGATATTTTCTCAAAAAAAAAATCAATACATGCATATCAACCTATCAAAGTGGGAACAATATGAACAGAATTTTAACTTTAGGCCTTGTTGAATCTTTCAGTGAAATAGTAGAAAATAATTTCACAGTCATACAATAATCAGGATACCATAAAAAGGATGGTGCTAGGACTAAACCCTATATTAAATTGGGAAAGTAAATATGATCTATGGACATTTGGCCATTTTCCCATCCTTTATCTGTGCTTTAATAGCACCAAGTTATATATTCACATGCAGATTTAATACACTTAGTTATTTGGCATTGGTCCACAGATTCAAACTGATTAGCTAAGTAGTTTTTTTTTTTAAACTAAGGGGTACTGTAACATTAAGATGGATGGTAATGGGAATGATGGCACATTTCCACAGATGTTCCAAGGGCTGGATGTAATGTGGAGGAGATGTACGCTTGAACAGATCGGACATGGATTTTCTGCAACACTGTTGTAATAAAATTTTAATCAACTTATCAGATTTGCCGTTGCTTTTTTATACATTACAAAGTTTTAGACTCAATGAAGTATGAAGGGCAGATAAATGTACCAGCTAGGGCTGAGGACAAATGGTACATCAATTCTTTCAAAGAGCCACTGCTTGATTTTCCTCATGTCACCAGCAGGGTCAGAAGCCATATTTTGCATCAATATCCATCTAAGTGAGGTTAATCTGAATGGACTGGCACTTTCTATCCTACTCTATCACACTTTCTACCCTGGTCTCAGAGGGACAGTTTATTGATCTTTGTTTAAAAGCCCAGAGATTCCTTCAGCATACTTCCAGCTCAAGGTTTTAACCACATTTGTTTGTGGATGCCTGGTGATGCAATAACATGCAAGGTCAGTATCAACATATAGTATTATTAAATACGTCACATTTACTGTAGTGTTATTAATTTCATATGAAAATACTTTTATACAATTTCATGTAATGAAATATACACAGTCAGATAACTGAAACTCAGGTTCAGCAACTAAATTTTCCATTTTGTGGTAAAAACCTGCTATCTTTTCAAACTCGGTATTTCAACCAGTTCTGTCGCACCAGCTGTTCTGATGTACTAATTTTTTTCATTAATCCTATTTTCATTGTGTTGCATCATCACAAATAGTGACGCAGACAGTGACTTATTTGATTCTTCTGGATACAGATTTGAGGGTACATTCTTTTCCTAAAGTGAGATGTGTCTCTGGGTGTTCCTCTCAGACAACAAAGTGGTTCTATAATCATCTGAGCAGTGAATGGCATGTGAAAATACAGGACAGGGAATTTGAAATGAGGCTATCTTATCCTCTGGAGAGCAGGCACACACAGAGAAGCGAGCGTTCAGAGATTATCATATCGTCCTCCACTTCTGTTGGCCCCACAACAGAGGGAAAAACAGAGTAAGCAAGCAAGTCATTGCTTTATCAGCAGTAACTTCCTGCGTTTATCAATAACCAAAGACCTGGCACATGTCATCCAGTGGCACCGAACAAAGCTACCCCTGTCCTGGGATGCATGCTTTAGTTTGTACCATTTCTAGGGGCTTAGCACTCTATTCCACAACACACTGTTCCATTTGTTTTCGTTACTGGATTAGAACTGTGCCAAACTGACAAACTAATTAATCTTATTCACAGTTGCATTTCTATTCACACTATCATTCAGCAAATTTTGTTCATTTTATTATGCTTTAAATACAGATCCCTATGCAGTTAAATCTTTTCTAGTCACAAGTTCAGTGAGGTCAGTGAAGGGACTAAAAGGTTTTCCCTTCCCCAGCTAGAGTCTAGTGTGGACCCTGTTTGGCTGTTTCTTTAACTTCCTGTAGAATTAAACCCATACTGTATAATAAGGGTTCCTGCCAACTGATCCCCCCATGATAAGGAGATGGGCCATCTGCTTTGTTGAGAGTCATCTGGCCCATACTATATAGACTGCAGTCCTGCTGACCCACCAACTGATGTTGATTGTTTGCTCAGGGGTGCCACAGATCCGAGAAAAATGTGAGAAATAGAAAACAATAAACAGGAGCCGACTGGATCCGGTGCAAAATCTATGGGGGTGGTGGTGATGGTGGTGGTGGGTTGGGGGGGGGGGGTACAGTGTTGCTCATTGCCAGCAGGCAGATGGGATGTCTAGTCAAACAGTCCTTCTAATTCTCAAAGGGGGTGCCCAGTGCAGATGGCCCTCCTCCTGAATTATTGACAACCCCCCCCCCCCACAAAACCCTTCCCCCGCTCCAGCCTGGCTGCAGTGCTACCCCGCCCACGCTTTGTGTGCAAATCCTTCCCTTTCAGTTGCACATTCAAATGCTGCCAGCCCTGGGCTCCTTCACACCCTCTCCTTTGAGCAACTGAAAGCTATAACCAACATCATGTCAAGTACAAGAGCTAGATGAGACAAAGACTTGAAATGGGCTGTGTGGGGAGTAGAGAGTCCAGGCAGACTGATCCACGTTGCTTAGTGGTTTCCTGTGGCTTTTCTTCACTATCTTGGCATTCATGAAGTGAGAGAGTAGCCTACATGTTAATGTGTTAAACACTGTTGAGTGACAACTTCCTCCATCCACAGCACTGCACAGGCTCACCCATGCCTATCTGGTGTCTGATGAATTGCATGTTTTTTGCAGTCAATAAAAACATCAATCTGGTGATGTCCTCCTGCTGACCCCCAAAGACCTATAGCCATAAGATTATGTGGGAACCTGGCTTCCCAGTCAGGCCAAACATGAAGAGTACTAAGATTCAGTTCTCATTTTCAAGGAGCATAAAGGGTCTTGGCTAACTGCAGCTAAATAAAGATCCTTTAAGCTGAAGCAGAAAGTTGTGCTGTGCCATATAAATGTGTCTCCCCAGAAATTGCAGGTTTTTCAGGGCAACAGAATGAATTTCAGTAACTTACTGAAAATTAGAAAAGACTGTTAAAGGAAACTTAACAATAGGTGAAAATTAGCAGGTATAAGCAAAACAGGAAAATATTCTAGTTAATCCTCAAACAAGCATTTTAGACCCTGTATAAGTAGATCTGAATATCAGCTTTTCTTCATTATCCATGTAGATGTGGCAAAAAGAGTGATGCCACCATAGATGGGTTTCCCCTTGAAGTAACTAATTTTATAAGTAAGTGTGAATATTGAATGGAATCAGAATATAGGTGCTTCAGTGGCTTTTTGTCTGTGTTTTGCTCCTGGCACAGCTCCTTGGTCCAGCTGGTCCCAGCATGCTTGAGAAAGCTTTCAAGGCTCACCCATCAGCTCACTTTGAATGGTGCTTTGCCAAATTTTGCTTTTACTGTTGTTCTGAGGAGAATATCCCACTTTGGCTTTGATAAAGAAGTGTGGTATATACACACTGTGGTACATTTTCTGCACTGATGCACTGTTTTTCAGCCTTTAAAACAATCAGTCAATTTAGTAACACAAAGTTTGTTACTATGAAGCATGACTGTCTTTGGAACTGGAAAATGCTCTCTGTATTCAGTACTGCAAAAGAACAATTGTTTACAGTACAGTAAAGCACAAAATGTTATGGCTGAGGATGTTTCGCTGTTGCCTGAGAGCACATGCAGCACAATACTAGCCAAAAGCTGCTTTTGCCTGTAGAGTTATTTTGGTGCTTCAGTATATTCCTCTTGTGATTTCCTGTTTCCTCTTCTCTGTTACCCAGTGTCCTTGTCCTAGGTGACTTACAGAGAATGCATTGCAGCAGACATCTAAACAGCAGGGTGGAGTGTTGGAGATAGCAACCTTTTAACCTTCAAACGAAATGCTGCTTGACACCCTAATTTTAAACATAACCATAACCCTAAGATCTTCAAAAAGATCAGTGCTACACTGATTCAGCATAACCATACGTAAAAGGCCTTTCTTACTGCAGCCAATTCTGGCAATTATTACATGGATTATTACCATGGAGGTGTTTTCTGAATGTGTGTCGAACTTATGAATTTGTGCACTTTTGGTGACCATTGAAACACGTTACAAATGAGGAATAAAATACATTCTACACAGTTTGTGTTCCTTAAACTAAACTTATCAGGGAATTCCCCTGACTGCACAACTATAAATACTATTGGGGCACAATCAGTCAGTAATGGAGGATATTAATTCAAATGACTGCTATCTGTTCCAGTTTTTAGCTATCCTTGTACTTGTTCTTTCCTGTATTTTCCACAGAGCTGTTTGTCATTAACACGTGCAGCTAGAAGGCTTTCTTTATTACTGTCAGCTGAAGATGAGCGCATCAGGATCTGTTTTAAGCAATGACTGATATGGTGCAGTCTGGTGGTGTAAATTTTGAAAAGGTTAAAGAATAGGTCAAGAGGCTTCATATTTCCATGCTGCATCACATAATGAATGAATATTTACATACCTTCATAGTACTTTTGAAAAAAAAACAAAAGCTTTAATCTGTGATTAACCTTTAGTCTTTTTATTTACAATGCAAAATGAGTGAGACAGGGATTGTATTGTTTTCACTGCCTCAGAGGATTGTCATATGTTGAGTTCATGATACAGCCTCTGACGAAAATATCGAAATGACTTGGTTTCTTGGTTTGACAACAAAATGCATTTATATGTGTTCCTCTTTTTCCCTGTGTCCTTTGGCAGCGGGAGAAAAACTGTATATCAATAGAATATTGTGTATAGAATACAAACCATTGCTTTTACATTTATTTATTTAACAGGCACTTTTCTGCAAAGCAATATACACCTTACTGTAAGGAAAAATACATTACACAACAAGTGAAGATCTTTATATACAGACACAATTATTTAAGTACAGTCAAACTGTCCAATACCACTATTTTTACAGTCTGATAAATACAGAGGTGATTGTGAAACATGGTTTGATACAAATTTTTGGAACTCTTGGAAGATCATAACACTAGAAAAGAGTCATTTTGTAACTTTTCTCGAATACTGAAAAGCATTCAGTAACTCTGAGAGAGAAAGGAAGGTCGTTACATCACATCAGAGCCAAACCCAACAACCGACAGACTTCTTTTTCTGAACCGCTCATGTGTGGGACTGCCAGTTGGCCAAAGGTTGAGAAGTATAGACCGCTTTATGGGCTATAGAGAATAATCAGGCCTTGATAGTATAGACTTTGACCATTGTGTGTCACATTTCATACTCTTGTGGTTTAAAAGTGTTGTGAGTTGACTTTTTCAATACTGTTTTTGCCTGATTATCAAGTGAAACTGGAGAACAGTGTGAAGAAGGCAGGAGAGCCAAAGAGGCCTAGAAAAGCCCAAAAATTAGAGGAAAAGTTGGAAGTGATAAAGTGTACAGCTTGTCTATCCACACATGCTCATCTAACATGCATTTTCTCTGTATGACAATTTTTTTTTTAACTTAATTTTTTATTTTGCAAAGTGTTACATGCGTGTATATGTTTTTATTGTTTACAGTACATCTGTTCTACTATAAACGGAAAACATTTGTATTCAGCACTATATGTATTGTTGCATGCTGCACACAGATGTACTCCCCTAAGCAATAGTTGAATAATTAGGTAATTGGTGTTTTAAATGGATTATTATTATAAAGGAATCCTTTTTGGACTGTTATATACGTGTTTTAGTATTATAGTGATATTTGGAGAAATTGGTTGGGGTTTTTTGGATGGACTAGGTAAGCATTATGACTTTTCCCATTGAAAATAATCAAATAACAGGTTTCTGATGTCTGAAAAATCAGATACATTTCTAGGAATGTTTGGTTTGATTCAGGTAACAAGGGACGACTGTATACAAATTAATTCATAAAAAGTGTTTGTATTAACACTTTCACTAACATCATCTTTTAACTCCCTGACATATATAATTGTAGTATTCTCAGAATATTTCCCAAATTATTCCCAGAACAATAAAACGGTGCTCAGTGTGCCCTCTGCTCAGGCTGGTGTCTGACCACAGAAGACCTTTAGCTTTAACAAGGAGCTTTATTTACATCTTTAATTCTCTGTCTTGTACCGCCTGCATCCCTCTTGAGGTATTCCTGGGAACAAAAGTGTAACTGACTGGAAATGTCTGTGAGAGAATATTATTGTCACTCTTAATTGTGTTCTTTGGAGTGCCAAGATAAAATAATATATCATTACACTAAAAGCACAACTGAGAGCAATTCCTCACTCTAGGCTTCTGTGTCTGGTCGTATTTTTATGTCTGAATAACAGCATTCTGTGGTTAAAGTGAAGCCAACATTCCTGTTATCCTGAAATGGTACCTTCTGTTATTTAGATCATTACCCACAGTGTATATAAACAATACTTTTACCAGAGGAACTCGTTTCAGAGGCAAAATCTAAGCACAGGAAATAAATTGTGGCTGATCTTGGGTTATCTGCATACAGTGCACATTGTAGACTTTTTAAAATTGTGCAAAGCGTAAGATATCCCTTGACATAGATATGACTCTTCTTTGAAGTACCAAATTTCATTTCTCCAAAGTTAGCTATCTGAGGAAATAAGCATCTGAAGGGTAGCCTTAACCTCTGAATAGTAAAACAATAAAAAAAACTGTGCTGTGTCATGCTGGAATGTCAGGTTAGAAGAGTGAGGTGGCAAAGGGTTCATTCATAATTTCTGTGCCTCATAATACCCAAATCCAAACACTGAAAATAAATAAATAATTTAAAAAAAAAGATCTTTCCTTTTCCCTTGCACAGCCACCAAAAGGGTTTTATGATGTTCTTCTAATGGTGTTCGTGTCCTTCTAAAAAGCCTTTACAGTCTGCAGCCAACATTAAGAAGATGGAGGTCCGGCTTGTACTACTCTTTTCCACACTCCTCCCCTGTCAGATTATCATCAGAGCCTCCCCACCACAGTCTAAGACACTCCTGGAGATTTTGAAGCAAAATGGGGAATCATAGAAGGGCAGAGGTGCAGCCTTTATGCAGTTTTGAAGCCCAATTCAAGATGAAAATTGAAAAGCTGTCCTCAAATGCACAGTGTGAGCCACAATGAAAGGTTTGTGTGTTTTCAGGGGGTTTAAGACTGCTAGAAAAGAATAATAAATGGAATTCTTAGGACATGCCATCACTCAAGCCTGTGCATTATTCTGTACCATTAAAAACCCATAAAGAATACAGGAATGCAGAGGTGTAATGGTGTTCTTGTAAGTGCTAGAACTGTAGGGCTGTTGTTATCATGGACATCAGTGCTGCCACTCACAGGAAGTGTGGGTTGCTTGGTGTATTCAAAGTGGCATCTTTTCAGCTGACACAGCATGAAGATGAGGAACAGTGTATAGACTGGACATTGCACATCTAACCCCCTATCATATGACAAAGACACACATTTGCACGTATACACACTCAAAGATGCACTCCCTTTCGCAAATGCACACAAAAGACAAGCATGCACACATACACAAACACACACTCTAAGACACACAAACACCCCTCTTCCATCAGAGACCAAAAAATGCCCTCTATCCAAATCAAGCATGAGCAAACCCAAAATGCATTTGTCTCCATTCAATATTTTTTTTGTACCAAGACCCTAAACAATAAAAAAGAAAAACTTTTAGTGATCTGCTTTGCTAAAAAGATTAAAATGATATATTAATATTTACATCTTCAACAACTCTTTGAGGTCTTCCTCAAACCTTTCATATCTTTGTTTTCTTATCATATTTCCAAATTAATAGTATGAAAAGGCCCTAAAGCCTGTGTACTGTGCTGGTGGCATAGATAACCCTCCAACCACAGCTTAGCACATCCTCTATCAAGCAACAGCAGAAGATGAGGCTAATTCAGACCTCTGAGCAGGTTCAGATTTTGGGTGCCAAAAAAGGGGGTGGAGTCTGAGCCAGGGGGCGTGACAAGTAGATGTGTTTTACATGTCTTTCAAACATTTGTGTTAAAAGTGTTCTCCTTTGACAGACAGGATGGCTGATCTTTGAAAACTGCCCAGCCATTCCAATCCTTGGGTTATGACTGCTGTCTCAGTTCTGATCCATGGTGTGCCTTATCTTGACACTGGGATGACAGAAACACACATCTCGAAATGCCGCAGAATCTAATACCTCTGAAGAGGTTCTTGCTGCTGACATGACAAACCCATGGAAACCCTGAAACATATCTGTCTGTTTGCACATTGGTTCACCATCAGGTAATAAAGTAAAACTTTAAAAGGGAAACCAGTGCAGACAGGCTGTTTTTTTTTAGCATTTCTGTTCTTGGTCTTTGCCTTTAGCTCTAAATTAGCTTCTCCTCACTTTAAATGAAACTCTACACTTGCTGCCCCATCATTCTATGTGTTTTTGCCAGTAATAGCAAACTACATAGACAAATTTTCTTCCATTTTTCTATCATTGCACTGATTTTGGTTTCAGTCAAAAATCTAAATCTGATTATAGTATAATTCACAAAAAAAATTAGCACAGTTATGTTGTGCTACAAGGCAAGCCAGCTGAGCAGGCCAGTTTAGCTCTCATATACCGATTCTGTATAATTGCATGCATATTCAGCACTCATTATTGAGGATTTAAAGTCAAAGCTTATTGTTGCACCACAGTTATATTGCAAAATATTTGGTGAAATGTGACAGTGCAGACAAACTAATAATAGTATGTATAGAAATGGGAAATGGAAACAGGACAGAAGAGGCAATCTTGCTGAAATACAATGCAGCTGAAAACCACAGACTGTTACTCTTCCTAAGTGTACTACCGGGTGGTGGTGACTGAGGCTGCAGGTTCATCACACATATTTTAATCTGATATTTTAACATATTGTCATGCCCCCTGTTCCGGACTCTGCCTTCCCTGATGATTAGTCCCTTGCACTGGGTTCCTTGTTTACCCCACCTGTATATATACCTGTGTCTCCCAGCAACTTGTGCGAAGTATTGCTATGATCTAAACCAAGTTCTTCTGGTTACGCCTGCACGCTTCTGTGCCTTGCCTACCATGTTACACATATTTTAACTTTAAAAGCCAAATGTCACCTTTAATGAACGCCTCAGTCACTTTTGCAAATTGAAAGAAGAAATAATGCATAAAAATACATTTTCAATCACTATATGTCATCTCCAAGTCACATAATCACTCTGTAATTAACACACAAGCCCAGTGCAATAGTGTCAACTTATGCTTATTCATAATGCACCTAACATAGAGATGCACATATATGAGTTTTAAAAAATATTTAATCTCTATTATGTGGTAGAGGGAACATTTATCTGATTACACAAAGAATGTGTCAAAAATGTGGATAGTTTACATCTGTGACACTTAGTAGACCTTATTGTGGGTTGAAATGTTTGTTGTCGATAACATGGCATGGGTTTAATGTGCAACTTAGACAAATAAAACTTGCAGATATCATCAGATGGTTTCTCTGTAAACCCCTGCAGAGAGAGAACTTTACAAGTCAGGATAGCAAACCAAAGTTATTACTAAGTTTCTAATAATCTTATTTGAAGATGCTCACAATTAAATATCCAGCTGGTTATTTTTGCAGAGCAACTCAGGGGTTTGAGCACCTTATGACAGGCTACAACTAGAGGGTCTCCAAAAGGACCATACAGATGTGTGTCCTTGACCAGTACATTACCTGCTGCCTACAGACCTTTCCTAGGGGTAATTCTGTTAGAATGAGTTTGCTGAAAAAAAGGAGATATCAGCAAGGGGCACCCTTCAGTAGGTACCTTCTCTTAAAATGAAAACCGGTGGCAAGACTTTTCAGCTGCTGCAAAAAAATGTTAAATGCAAACAGTGCATCTTCACACTTGAGACTGACTCTGCAGCACATGGAAGTGGTTTTGTTGCCTTTTCGGCAGCACAGGAAGTGTCACATTTTTTTTCCTAAGTATGTTGCACCTCAACTAAACACTAAGGTGGCAAACCATCTTAACAAAAAATGGTGTTTTCTTAAAAAATAAAACCACAAGCACTGCTAATAATGTGTTACTTGGTATATGGTGTATTAAGTATACATATCCATATGTAATATTTTCAGATGATCAATCAATTTATATGAATTTTTTTCAGTACACATTACAATGTCTAATTGAACTGTATTGCACCAGTTAAATTCCTGTTATTTACAGCATAGGAAGCTAATCACAGTCTGTTGTAAAACCAAAATCCCATGTCCTCAGTTTGCTTGTAACTGGTGCCTAGGGCAGTGATAACATTTTACACATTAGCTGTATTTGGGGAACAAACGAAAACACCCAGGCAGTGTATGGTTGGCCTATGTGAACTCAAATCTTTCATTTCAGCAGATTTGGGACTGATTTTCATGGCACATTGTACTGCAGATTATCAGGACTCATCCTCATTACTTGTATTTCCCTGCTCTTTCCTTTAGCCTTTAGAGAACACTACAGTACCTCTTAACATGTAAACTGAATACCAAAAAGTCCAGCACATTGCAGGCAGAACCAAGCCATAATCTCACTATCATTCCTTTTCAGAGGCTGTGAGTGATGAAGGTTTATAGCTGAGACCTGATCTACTGTGATCATTGTAGCAGCCAGATGGTTGGTGGAGCCTTCAACTTCACCCTATGGTTGTGGAAGCTGAGGGACCAAGCAGGGCCTCCAGTGTACAGTCTTCCCTCAATAATTGTGAGAGTTAGGGGCGCAAGACCCCTGCGAATGTGGAAAACTGTGAATAACTCTAGGCTCCCCTAACCCTTTACTGAATTTATAGTAAATTTCTTTATGTATGTATGGTAGTACATGATAAAAAAGATTAATAATGCCTATATTTTATGCATTTATGACTTACTAATTTTTAAAAACATTTTCTTTACATATACACATCATCTGCAATTTTTCGCCAGTACACTGCAAATCTCCAAAAAATTCCTATTTAATTATCAATGGCAAACCCACAAACCGCTGAATCTGTGAATGTGGAACCCACGAATATCGAGGGATGATTGTACTAAGCCCATCTCTCCAGGAAAAAAAAAAAAAAACTCTTTTCAACACAGTCCTGGTGGCACTTATAATTATTTTAAAGTTTTATTTTTTGTACTTTGTTTACACATTTTTTTTGTCATGGAAAGTCCACCAGCTTGCTAGAGTCAGTAGAACTTGGTGGACATACACATTCACAGTATCCAATTACAATTCAAGAAATGTCAAACAAACAATTCTCAGTTTTCACCTAAAAAAAAAAAAAAAATTATTATTTATTACGTTACAGCAATGCTGATATTGTACTGGCTCAAATTTTCAGTACATTTTCTTATAATGGTCACTTACTCTTTCTTTTATTTAAACATGCTTGTTATTGTGAACTCCTGCTAAAAAAGTCATTGGCTGTAGTTTTTTGATAAAATGGTTTACAATTGGCACAATCTTTCAGTTCAGAACTTCTACTGAAAATACCTTAAACATAACATAGCAGTAAAACTATTAGAAAATAGCTAATAGACCTTGTATTAAGTTAGCACAGAATATGCCTCTCAAACTGAATGAGCTGCTATGCATAAAGTCTACAATGTTGCATTTTAAAAACAATAATTCAGAAACCTACAAAATACTTTTTTTGCCTTCATATGTTTAATCTTATCAAAGAAAAGGCACTCAACCTTTTTAATCTCTGAAAAGACAAACAGGTGAGGGAATACACTGACACTATTGGCATATAATGCCTTATGAAATTTTATATGGTCTCCATAGGGGTCTGGCACAGCTGAAAGTGTATCAGGAAGTGGATATAAGAGGTCTAACTGTTACATACACATCACATTTACATTGAATGTAAACATTTGTTTACACACTGGCACTGAGAATGGCACAATTGCCCTGGGAGACAAGTGTGGCAATGTCCTCCATCTTGTTGGTGGGTCTGTGCACCCAAGTAGCTGCTTTTACAGAGCAGGTGGAGACCGATGGAATAATACCAAATCAGACACCTCAGGCAGCAGCCAAGGCCATGTCTTCCTCTGAACCAGAAAGACATAGTGGTCCTTTTCCATCTCAGAAACCAGATTCTATGCTCCTGCTTTGACTACAGTACACTACTGAAGGCTACTTTGAAATTCATTCTGTGCCTCCCTCAATCTGTGTGCAAGTACAAACATATTTGCTTCATAACGAAGTATTTTGTAAAAACCTTCCTGTGGAAAAAATGCAGTATTAGACTGAATTTGATAGCCATCGATTGATTGCTGGTGTTGGGTGACACTTGGGGGATCTGATGGTTCTTTATAGCAAAGAGCATTTGTAATAGTTCTGTGGCATATAATGACAAAATGCACTACACTGAGCATGGACAGCTGGTTAAAACCATGGTTATCTATGGCTATAAGATGGAAAAAACCAAAAGACATAGCTTGGTTGATTTTTCTGCACTGTAATGCTTAAGAAAGCCAGAATGCCCCCATTCCCCATTCTGACTGGTCATGGATGTTCACAGAAACAGCTCATCACTACTCACAGTCAGACTATCAGGCTGTGTTCTGATAGTTGGATCTGCAATGGGCTTTTTAAGCCTGTACCTAAATCACTGACACACACACACACACACACACACACACACACACACAAAATCAAGTGCAAATTGCCACTATACAAGGCCACCCAAACATTTCATTTGGAATGCAGTTGATTTGAAGGCTGAACAAGTCATGGCTCAATCCTGAAGGCTCATCCTCCACCGTATCAGAACATCCATAACAGCAGTTTGAAAAAAATCAGTTAGCAAAGATTGAATGCCCATTTATCTTCTTTTCTATTGTTTTTATGTTTTTAAATACTTCAGGTAACTCACCTATGACAGCGCTCCACTTTTAGTTATGCTTTTCATGTAAATGACAGTAACAAATAAAAAACACCAACTTTCCTAAGAGCAGAGCAATTCATAACTTGCATAAATCAGCAAGAATGTTTATTAAAAGAACGTTTTGTTGCAGAAAATCTTTTATTTCTTTTCTTCTACACCAACTAGTATGGAATGTGCACCTAGTCATTAAGAACCTATATGGATTTATTTTTGAAGATTTTCACTATCTATGAAACCATTTTTCACCATTAATTTTCTCCCTTTTTTTCAAAACTTTTTTCCCGATGCAGTATTTCTTGGTGGGCACCACACCTCTCAAGAAATGAAAGGCATATACAGCCCACATTTTTGCTCTTGGGAACCCTCCCAAACAATACAGAAGCAGATAAAGTTAGGTGCTCCAAGTAGATCCCAGCAGCCATTTGAAGGTGCTGGGTTGAGGAGGAGAGGCACTGGAAGCACAGTCAGGTGCGCTCAGGCTTGGGTATGTTTCCTGCCGTCCCATCGGAACACTCGCCAATGCACATCCGCAGAGTGCCGCTGTTGTGCAGCTCCCATAGCTGCAGGAACTCCTCAGGCATGGCATGGAAGCCAGAGAAGGGGAGAATGTTATCATAATAGTGGTGGCTGACAAAATCCTCCTGCAGGCCCAAGGAGAAGGGCCAGAAGCCATAGATAGTGACCTCCTCACACAGTCCCAATGCCAGAGTCACCAGGAAGAGGCCCGTGGACAGGCGCTTGGCGTGGATACCCCGATCCTTCCAGAACTTGCTCACACTCCTCAGGAAGTCCGGATTAGCGAAGAGCACCGTCTGGTTGGATCTGCAGTCTGCAAGGGCATGGTAGGCCCGCAGCGAAGGCTCTGTCCCTGGCTTCATGGAAAAGGCTGGCATGTAGATGTAGCTGGTGCCATATGCCTTCATGCTCTCCACGAAGGACTTCCGTGACCACAGCAAGTTCTGAAACCTGTTGTAGAAATGAAAGTGGAAATCCTGATTTAATCAAAGTGAAAGCTTTTATTTATATTGTGAACCATGCCAACATTTTCACTGAGTAAATTAAATTACAGAGAAAAAAAACAAGACAACTGTGAGTTATGTTTCACTTATTCAAACCACGGATTACTGTGCTGTAAGATCAGGCTGGATAGAGACAAGGCAGAGAGCTCTTACACTACATATGAAATGAACTTCAGAAATCATCTACAACACAACAGTACACTCTGCAAACAATGTAGAGATAATCATATGGATCCTCAGAATCTCATGAGTTTAGTCTGAAATGTAGCTTGAGAGACGATAGTGCATATATGAGACCATAACCAAGATGTTTATGAGCTAAAGTTAAATATAATAAGGAAATATTGTACTGCAAATTGCAAGAAAGGAGATCAACAGAATGAAATATAGAGCCCTTTGATGCTGGGTGAAAGCTTTCTAGCCAGGCAGCACCATCATATCCATCACAGTGTTCATTATCAGTCATTCAGCATCAGCCTGAAAGCAGACTTGCAAAACTGATTTGACAAATCACTGTGAAGACTAAAATAAATACACTCTCTTGAGGAAAAAAAAAGTAGAAGACAATACAGTAACTTGCCCTCTAATAAAAAGGTGTACAAGTTCACTCCTAGGCTTCTAATGTTCACAGTAGTACTATTTCCCATGTTACTACATGAGAAATCTAAATTAGCTATTTAACAGTCTTAAAGTTTACAAATATATACAATAGAGTTTTTAAAAAATAAACACATGCATTTTTAAATTTCTGGGGAATTCTGTGCAATTCAGGTCTCCACCTTTTACTTTTTATAGCATTTGCCCCCTCTACTGAGCTGTGCCCCACTTTGGCAAAAGTGTTCACAGAAGTGTCCTTTTTGACTCAGAGCTGCACCTCCAGCTACCAGCAACATGCTCTGAAAAGGTTTCTTCCTTTAATGAACCAAGAAACAGGGCAGATGCTCAACAACTTAAGCTGCAGCACTTGCACCACGTAAATGAAGAACCAAATAAGATCTGTTGAATTTCCATTTTTAGATCAGAACATTCTTTTGTGGCCTATGCTGTGGGCCACATTTAAGACAGACGGTGCATTATGTTTTCATGTATAAAGAGTTTTATGTTCCATTTGGTAGGGCTCTGGACTGCCATGACCTTATTTGGAATAAGTGGTTAGTGAAAATGGATGGGTGGACGGATGATGTTTCATCTGGTCATAAGGTGCTCTGCTGAATAACAATTTTCAATTTTCAACTGAACAATTTTCTTTATTCCTTTTTATCCCTGTGTTGTTAGTGTTATGCAGTAACCCAGGCAACCCACTTCTCCCAGACTAAAGGTGATGCTTGGCATGGCCATATTATAAAAAACTGAGCATCATGCAAATTAAACTAATGCAAATTATTAAAAGAGGAAAAACTCACTCACTCATTCACCTTCACTTCAGTGACATTCTGTGAAAACATGCACAAACACCCACCACACACACACGCACACACGCACACACACACACACACACACACACACACACACACACACACACAAGTTTGGTTCCTTGAACCATCTTTGGTCCTTCTATCAACTTGTTCTTTACAAGTTGATAGAAATGATCTTTATGAGCAATTTCAACTTGTTTCAACTTCAGTTTACTTATACAGAATAAATAATATTGGACTTAAAAATGCTCCTGTATATAAACAATATATGAGCAATAAACCACCCTGGAACTAATGACTATTATTTTGTGCAAAATACAGTTAAAAATTGAGTTTAGAGTTTGTGTTTGGTGGCTGGAATTAAATACACATTTATTTCCTTTTATTGCTTTTTCTCTCAATTCTTACATCACCCACTCAGAAGCACAACATCCAGGACCCTTGGGTGGGATGGACACAAACACACACCTCCTCCCATGTGCATGCTGTGTAACACCTACCTTTTTTAAAACTCAACAGGCTGGTGGTTTTGCTGGGCAAATGCAACCCACATGAGTCCAGAGAGTTATTTGCTCAATTCACCCCCAGACCTGCAGACACCCAGCTGACACAAGGTTTCATTTCCAGTAATAAGGTGGTAACAACTACAGTGGCGTCACCTACCCAAAGGGCACACAGATCCCGGTGATTCAGCACTGATTCAACCTACACACTTAATTTTTTTTCACATCTATTCAGTTTCATAGTAGACAGCAATGATGCACAGTGAATAAATTTTTTGTCATTACAACTTTAGGAATTTGGGTTTCCATTACAGAGGTACACTCATTACATCTATACTCATTATATATACATATATATACATACATATATACATCTACTCATTACTCTATATATAAAACATACACACAGGGTTGAAAGGTTCAGGTACTGTTGGCTTAAAAAGCACAATGAACAAGACACATGATTTAAGCAATTTTGAACCTAGTATGATCATTGCCACCACACATAGTGCTTCCCAGAATCTCAGAAACAACTGCACCACTGGAGTTTTTATACAGTATAGCATATATCCGCCTTCGATAAATATCACTCTCAGGGGACACATGCTGCTGCTGGACGGATGTGAGTTCAGGGCGTGTGACCTGATCTGATAGCTGCAATATAATTGGAGAGCAGAGACAGAGAGTGAACTGCCTCTTGAGTGAATAACTAGGAGCCTCCCCGTCAGCAGAAAAGTTTGTCGGGTCACATGGAAAGTGAATGATGGGAAAAACCGAAAGCAAAGGCATGTCAGGGAGGCTGTTTTGTCTTAACACACCACCATCTTCTGTATACACCTCCGGTCAGTGTGAAAACGTAGAACAGAGAACAAAGCAGAAAGCATAAAAAAATGAAAACTGCAGAAAAATGAAAAGAAAAAACAGCACGGTTTTAGATAGAGAAAAACGAGGGTAAAAAAACAAAAACAAAAGAAACAGGAAAAATAGCACCATGATGGGCTAGAAAGGCTGATGCTGCATACCACCATCTTTAAAAAATGCTGATGGTAGGGTCAGAAGTTAGCATCAACAGTATAAATCCATGGATCCATCCAGCCTTGTGTCAAAGATACAACCTGATGGTGGTGGTATAATGATGTTGGGAATACAATATTCATGCACCTTAGGCCCCTTAATACCAACTGAGCATCATTTGAATGCTGCAGCATACCTAAGCATTCCTGCTCACCATGTGCATCCCTTTGTGACCAAAGTCTACCTTTTCACAAGCAGTTAGAAAAATAATATGCTATGTCACAAAGCACACATTTCAAGGTGGTTCCTAAAACATGAAAGTGAGATAAGTTTATTTCAATGGCCAACAAATTCCTCAGATCTCAGCCCATCCCTTTGGGATGAGATAAAATGGGAGGGGTACAGCAAGAATGTGTGAGAGGAGGATCTGGAGGACATGTGAAAAGCTATTAAGTCAGTATGGACCAGAATCCATAAGGAATTATTCTAGCACTTTGTTAAGTTCATGCCCTAAAGACTCCTTCCCATTCCAAAGGCAAAAAGGAAAAATACCTGCTACTTTGTAGGTAAAATGGCCACCGCATTTATCTTTCCATAGATATTCTGAGCCATTTCAGAAACCCAACATAAAAAGGGAAACGCAAAACTAAACAAAGGTAAGCTGTATCAAATCTGGACTGATTGATCTAATCTTCTGAAAATCAGTATCAGCCACTGGTTGACAAAGCTCAACAAATTTTTGGAAGTGATACAAAACATGCTGCAGAAGCTTTTGCCATGCTCGACTGCAGAAGCTCTCCTGAATGTAATGGTTCCATAAACATCTGAATGTTTTTCTTCCTTTTTCTTTCTTTCCTTCATATAAAGCCCATCTGTGCTCTTTGGCAGTCTGTACACTAGAACTGCAACAGTACCATAACCTCTGCCCCATTTTCCCCGCTTCCTTACACTTGCTGGGTAATTGTGACACTGTGGATGTTGACTCAGCTCATCTCCTTGCACCTGGGCTGGCCAGTGCAGTGAACTCTACCTCTTTTCAATGATGCTGGGATTTGCAGTCACCAGGTGTGTTCTGGTCCCAACGTCCTCTGTGTAATCCTTAGACAGTGGAGGAAGGTTGCATCTACGGACACAATTCATGCAAAGTTAAAAAGTTACAATGAGCTAAAGAAAGCAGCCATAAGAAAATTCCATCATTAACCTCCTGGTGTTAGGCAAGTTTAGGAACATTGTGTTCACGGTGGTCCAGAGCCTATGCTGGGATCATTGGGCACCAGGTTCCAGATGGGACACCGGTACATTACATTAGGGCAACAAACACAAGTTCGGAAGACCAATAAATCTGAAGCATAAGTCTTTGGACTAGGGGAGGAAATCCACACAGACAAAGGGAAAACAGAAAACTTCCACACAGACTGAGCAGGATTCAAATCCACACTCAACCAGCACATGGGCTTGGAGGGAGCCACACTATTCACTGAGCCACCATATTACCCTACACAAAGATTTGTTTGTAGACTTATAGTGTATATTTCACTGAACTTTTCCCTTGCACCTCTAGCTCCTGGTAGTTATTTCACAATTTCATGTTGCTTAAACGTGGAAGACTAGGAGCAGTGAACATGTTATTTTGTAGCAGTTAACAAAATTTGCTGCTACATATTCCCCAAAGCAAGGAACATTTCTTAAATTATTCATGATAAATACTTTTCAATGTAATATAATGTTTTTGAGTTACCAAGAAGAGTAGGTACTGACTTTAAAATTGGTTTACTGGTCCATTACAAACAATTGGCCACCTACCTCATTATGAAGTCGGCCCGGTCGATTTCCTTGCCACAGCCGCTGTTCTTCAGGATCCCGCCGTTGCCGACGACAGAGCACTTCTTCAGGGGGAGCTGCAGCGGCGTCTCCTAGCAACAGAGAGCACGTGCATGTGCATACACACGCATGCCATTGATCACTTGCCATGCAATGGTGACTGCGAGGCACCCTGTTGCAAACAAGAGCTCTACTGCAGGTTGCTCAAAATAAACCTCGAACCTTCACAAACAGCAGCAGTTTAAACAGACCTACTTTACTGAAGCGAGCAGCCACCAAGGGTTATTTTGCATTGCTTACTGCAGTTACTTAATTTGAGTGGTAAAACAACTAATAATAATACGCTTTTTTGTTGCAAATAAAAATTACAGCAATACTTTGAATAGCACTACCTCATATAGTGCTGCTTCACATTAGTGCTATTTTATTTTAGCCCTTCCAAAGGTTTATCATAATAATTTCCAAACATATTTTTTTACAATTTCCAAACATATTTTTAAACTTTTTTGGAGTTTCATATTTGTTTTTTCTGGCTGTTCACTATTATTAAGGGTATATCTAAGCAATTTTGTATTATGTGTATTATGTTGCATATGAGCAGTTTTCAAGCTCCAACGTGTTATATACAGCATCAAAACCCACGAATACTAGGGCTGGGTCAATTTGGACTCCACACCTCCATAAAACAGTAATTTCAACATAAATGTTTATAGAAGTTTTTTTTTTTCTTTTCATTGTATTTTATCTTTCTACTTTCATTTAATTACATTTTCTACAACTTAAAATTAATTAAAAATGCTTGAACTGAAAATCAAAAACATTCTGAACATTTTAAAATTGACTTTAGTCATTGCTTTTGGCAATAATAATGATAATGATAATAATGATTATATAAAATTTTGAAATTGGTGAAAAAATGTTGACGTTAAGAATGTTTTCATTTTTATGCGTAAATTTCCCCACATTAGAGTGCAGGCTCTGTATTTCCGTTTTTGACCACAACTTTGTCTTGTCAGACATTGTAATCACTGGGACTGAGAGACACAAAATGATGTCTCTTTATGTGGTGCTGCCTGTTTTTCCACTTCAAACCCACATCCTTTTAAAGAAAAGGTAAGCTACTTCATAGACGAAGCCACACGTTCTGAGATGACATTGCCAAACTGGATTACCAATAGTCATAAGGACACCTGAGGCCTGAGTCTGGCCCAGCCTCTATGGCATATTTTCCTGCACAGAACTTGGCAGGCTCTCAGTTACATACTCTCAGTTACATAATTTCTTCTTAATTATATGAATATGCTTTTACTGAGAAAAGAATGTGTCAAAGGGGATCTAAGAAGTAACTATATAATGAAAATATAAGCATGCTGTTCCGGGTGCCATTTTTCAGTCAGACAGAGGTAGGTGAAGAAGAAGGAGCTATAAAAAGAAGCAGCAGAAGGGGATAGAGGAAACTCAATTAAAAGCAGAAGCTGCTATTTGAGAAAGGTACGAAAGTGTGCCAACCTGGAGCAGCTAGGATCAGATACAGTGGCTGGATATGAGCCCTGTCAGTGATTGGATATCAACACAATGCCCCTGTTAACCCCTCGTTGGCCCCCATAAGGCCCTGGCCCTCACAGCAGGGTCTGGACTCTGAGGATGTGGATGATGGGCAGACTTCCAGGGTGCTGAGTGACTCTCCCTTGTGGTCTATTTTTGGCAGCCAGTGGCTTAATGTTCATCATTTCTCTGATGTTCTGTTTTTTGATGGCACTAAAACCAGTGGGTAAAAACGTACATACGGTTGACATATTGCATACTTCTGTTTCAGTTTTACCCTGGATGTCAAAGAGGTTCTGGGTCAAAAGCTTTTCAAAAAATATTTTTAGAGAGGCACCAAATACCACACTGACCACCGCAAGAATTTTAGCAATGATGTCTTTTTTAGAGCCAGAACTAAGAACAATTCTTAGACAACTGCAAGTTATAAATAATTTTTTTCATTTAACAGATGCTTTTCTTCAGGGTGGCGTACTATGATTATTAATTAGTATGAAGTTAACATAAATATACTGGCAATTTCACCAGTTCACCTGAAATATATGTCTTTGGACTGTGGGAGGAAACCAAAACACCTAGTGGAAACCTACACAACTCTAGGGAGTACATGCAAACTCCACATGTTATGGAAAGGTTAACCTCGCATCCTATCCCGGTATGATGACATACTAGTATAACAATAACAGTAAATGTATACTAGTATTGATGCACTTCATTTACTGAACAAAATGTGCTCTATTGCCTTTTAAGCACCATTTAACAGATAGAAAATATTAGTAAACAAACTTTATTCTGTTATTAGATCTTCCACATTTAGTCCAGTTCTTAACACTGTCAAGGTTTCTCAAAACAATCTCCTCCCAGCCTAAATGACCACAAATGAAATAAAAAAATAATTTGGTATGACTGAAACAGATGGCTTACAAGGTGGCACAGCAGGTAGCACTAGAGCCACACAATCACTATGCTTTGAGTTCAGACATGGTAGCAATTCTGCTGCAAAAGTAAATCTTTTTTTACTTCCTAGAGGTCCAACATCTTCAGAAGGGAGACCAACATTACCAGTTGGCTGATGAGGTAGAAACAGACAGACATTGGATGGTATTTGGCAAAGCCTGTGAATCAGAAATGCCATTTTCTGGTGTCGGGAAGTACTGATCCTTGCAAACTGGCTGAGGAACAATGAGTTTTCATACTAATATATTCGATTTATGTGATCACAGCAGTGCAGTGCTTTCCATCAAAATGCCAAACAAGGTTGAGTAAGATCAGCCAGGATTGCTCTGCACTGCTTTACTAAATAACACTATTTTTCTAACTGCATCAGCAACATATACTGACCTCAGCTGAGATTCAAGATTGTAAATAACTGAATTACCTAAATGTTATTTTTATTGTACCTATGCTGCACAGCTTAACGTCAAACTTTGGTGAACTTAAATGAAATATACATGTAAAATATTATTCTGCGTTAGCTTGGTTCATGGATTTCCTAACCTAAATTACTGGATTTATCATACTCCTTCATAGATTGTTAAGATTTAGACCACATTAGTTAATATAGTTTACTAGTTACAGCTTACAGTATATATAAGTCTATCTAAAGGACTATTTAGAGCCCATCTAACAGGCAGTCACTGACACTTAGGCTCTGAAAGGCAAATGTGCCTCATGATTTTTACTGCACCAAGGCAGTAAAATGAAATGATCATTTCAATATTGTCTACATTAATAAAGTGGTGGCAAAATACCAATGAAAGAGCAGGTCTTGGCATCATTACAGAAAAGCAATGACATGTGGCATGTGACAAGACCTCCAGGATACACACATTTTTATATGATTAAGGCCGCACACATTCACACTTATTAACCTCTAACAGTTGACTAACATATAAGAGCAGTTTAAAACATAAGGAAAACCAATGAATCACAGACTGATAAAATGATTAAATAAAACAAAGTCTTTGGTCAGGCTTAAATTTCCCATGAGCGTGTCATATGAGAATTTTAATCAGAACTGGCAAAGCTTGAATCGGCTTTCAAAAAGCTACTCAACAGACAAGTGAAAAAGACGAAACACATTAATTAAACAGTATAGAACTCTGTATACAATATACTTGGTTGCAATAAAAATGAGAGATGATCGACAGATGAAGAAGTTCAGGTCAGTGCTACAGGGGACTCACCTTCACAAATAGAGGGAAGGTTTCATTGTTAACTTTGTGGAAGTGGTAGAGCTCACCATCATACCAAAGAATCTTTCCAATGGGAGAGTTCCCTTTTGTCACCGCAAACATGTTCTTGGGGTCACAGCACATTTGCAGCGTTTCTCTGTTGACAAGAACCAACACTTAGTGACAGATCTGTACCTACAAAGTCATTTTAAATCAAGGCCTGCAGTCTCAAACAATGTCATTTTTTCATTTTAACTTTAAGGACATCAAATAATAAAATAATGTCGAGACAGAGTTGGGCAGTGTGTTCGGACATGGACTCACTTTTGGCTCAAACTATGCATCGTTGGCATGTTCTTCTGATATTCACATGGGGATATATGTGTCAAAAATGTAGTTTCCAGTGATGGACTAGAGTCCTACCCAGGGTTTACCAAACCTCATGGCTTATGCTTCTGAGGCTGTGGACAACTGAGACCCTGCAGTGAGCAAGTAGTTATTGATAATGGGTTGAAGAATGGATGGCTGGGTGGATGGATAGATGTATGAATGACTGCGCTAAGAGGCTGGACTTTCTACTAATAGGATTATAAACTGTATGGACTTTGGATGAAGTGTGGTATTTTAAAGAGAGAGGTGGTACTATAGGGTCAATACTGATTAATTAAGGTCCAACTGACAATTACAGTGTCCTGGAGCTTGGTGGACTCATAATACTGACCTAGGCTGACCTCCCCTGCTGAATGAAAATAAGCTATTCTGTATAATCAACACCAAACGTTACTGCAAATTGGTTGCTTTGGCTGTGGCTGGGAATGCATTCAAATTATATCTAGTCATTGTTAGCACATTTTCATATAGAGTGTGACTGAGCCACCCTTCCTGTACAAAACAAGAGTTCAGAAATCTCTCCAATCTCCCACATTTTCCAATCTTATTTCTACACTAAGTGCAAAAGAACAATTACCTGCACTTCCTACAGTTGCTGGAATAATTTTTGGTGGTATTATTAGTGAAAATGAAGGCGCCAGGCAGTATCAGGTTGAAGATTTCGGATGGTTACACTCACTCTATTCTATCATTATAGATGCAGAACTCTAGTTAAAGACTGAAATTCAGGAGGTGACTCATTCACTTTCACTGATGGTGCATTGAGAGATGTTCTCAGGGGTCTGAGATTAGTTCCTGGAAGAACATGGAGAAAGGTGATACAATTGCCTTCAATTGCAGGGCACTCACACCAGCACATACACCAAGATCAGTTTAGAGCAAGTTGCTCAGCAGCATGTGTTCTTCGATATGTGGGTGTAAAGCAGAAAAGCAGGAGAAAATCCATCTAAACATTACACAATATATAAACTGTGTACGATCTGATGACTCTTGAGCTGTGAGGATGTAGTGATTCCTTTCAAACCACAGTGCTGAGGAAGTTAAACGCCGCCACTGAGAAAAGTTGAAACATGAATGATGCAAGAAAAACACTATGCAACCTGTAGTATCCAACCTCCAGCTGGGCTGAATCTAGCTGACACGGGAGGACAGTGGACTTTCTCTGATAAAAGGGTGCTTAGCAGAGCCCAGGAACTTGCACTTAGGCCTGGAATACAATCATTGTAACTAGACCAAAATGCCATTCTGAACTTCCAGAGCCATAGTCATCATTAGATGATTCCTGGGTTGTCTGAGGTAAAACAATGGGACGCCAGTCAGCTCAGTCTGACTGTGCTAATGTCTTGTTGCAGTGTCTCACTACACAACATAGCCAAAGTATTTTTGTTATACATAATATGAGTATGTATGTTGTTTACATTAATGAAGAAAGCATTTCTATTCAACGTAGACCAAATGTTTAAACTCAGATTGATTGTTGTGAACACCTGCTATAGAAACCGCTACCAATATAACTGGTGTAAAATGACAACTGGGCCCTGCACATAACAGTAACTTATGCATGTGCTCACCTTTCCGTTTCCTGGGTATTTGAATAAGTAACACATTACAAAAAGGAGACTAGGCCGTGGAAAATAGGAAAATTCTTGGATTCAGTTCAGTAGAGACTCCAGGTGTCGATGACAAAGAAAATAGAATAGAAAAAGAGAAACAGCAATACACAACCCGTGAACTTTGTCTTATCAGGAGTTTAATAATTCGGATTCTGCTGCCTATTAACCTTGATTTCAATCTCTGATAATAAATGAACGGCACTAATGAAAAATCTTAAAATACCCTTAACCTATAAAACTATGGGTATTTACTACTTCAGCATGAGCATTAGTTTTGAAGCGTGTGCTTATGATTGTAATAAGATTTGTAGTGCAACTGTAAGAATTACCATTTGATCTAAAACTGGTGACACAATATGAGTGACATAATAAGCCTGTTATACACCCCAGAAATAAATACAGGAGGTCATGGGCATCCTGAAGTATTGAGCACCCAGCAGTACACTGTGGTGCAAAACACTAACACCGGTAAGACGCACCGACTTGCCTGGCCCTAGAACATGTTTACAGTAAGGGAGTCAGCAAATACTTACAGATATGCAGCAGCAATGAATTATGGGACCAATTTCCTGCAAACAATCATTTCTTTACAGCCCTGATACCCCTTTTGCCCCTGGCAACCAGAGGGGATCCCCCTTCCCCCACTTAATATGCAGCTGCAGTAGGTTAACTCAATGTAAAAGGATGTGTATAATGTATATAAAGGGCACAGTGTGATGTAATTTTGCCTGTATTATTTGCATAATTGTTTAGGGGAAACATTTTAATAGTACATAAATAATTTACATTAGGGAGGTAATGTACTTACACCTGTACATTAAAATATCTGTTTTGGAAGAAAAATATGAAGGTGCCTGTATAATTTATATAAGTGAAATAATGTGATGTTTCTGTTGACATTATTGTTTTCATTGTAAAAGTACCTGTATAATGTATATGGCTGTTGGCGAAAACTGTCTATACAAATTGGAAAACAATACTGTATTATCTATAGCCCCTCCTTTAGTGAGACAATAGTTCGTTCAGCACGTATAGATTGTAGCTATTTTATAAAGGTATCTGCACGATTTCTAAAATTTTTTTGGGGGGGTTACATTAATTCAAATGTTTTGGGGAACAACATAGCGCAGCGTATACAGTATAACCTCTACTAGTGAAACAATTGCTCCTTTATCATTTGCACACTGTAACGGTATAAACTTACCTTGTATTATGTATACGTGCAGCTCACATGAGCGAACCAATGTCAATGAATTTCATTAAGCGCTTAAGCTCCTCGTTATGGAGCGTTTAATTTACAGATATATGTATAAAGACAATGTAAAGGTACCTATACAATTTATTCAACTGTTGGGGGAGGGGGGAGTGAAACGGTTCTTGTATAATTTCCATAACTCTTTTGGGAAACAATAAAACTGCTTAACTCTGTTATTGGGACAACAGTTCCTGCGCCATTTACGCACAATGACTGTTTTTGAAGATAGGTTATAAGGTACCGTTATAATTTACATTAGTGGAATAACAGTTCCTGTATAATTCAACTGTTTTTGGACGCAGTGTAAGAGGAGCTCTCCAGTGTACACAGCAGCTGTGTGTGTGTGTGTGTGTGTGTGTGTGTGTGTGTGTGTGTGTACAGTGCGAGCGGACCTGGGCCGGACCTGTACTGACGAATGCTCGCATCATCTTTCATCCAGTGCTTGTGTCGCTGCTGCAGCACCTTGCGGACGATGTCCTCCTGGCTGGGCGCGCGCTCCACCGGGTACATGTAGAGGCAGCAGATGACCGCCGCGCACAGCGCCGCCAACACGGGCACGGGCAGCCTGGCCCGCGGGCATCGCACCAGCATCCTCACCCGGCAGTAGCTCATCGATTCATCAGCTCGAGTCCCGTTCATTCATACACTCACTTGTCGGCCGATGCAATCTCGTTTTCTCCATAAAGCACAATAGGAGGGACACTCCGGGAACATGGGAATGTACTTCCGTCGAGGCGCGCAAACATCGAAGCCCAGATTTTTTTGCTCCCTATTTCATGGAGGTAGAGGGATTTTCCAGCTGGTGCCACCGAAATACGCCATGATTGAGAGCCGGGGGGAATGGGATGGGCTCTAATCCACGAGGTCGGATGGAGCGTCTGGTGTGCGCGCATCCCGTGACACAGCTTCAGCAAAGCGCATCCGCACACCCGGCGGCTTCTACACCGGATTCCCCCACATGGTCTGCAGATCGAGCACCACGTCCTTCTGCGGTCCTCCTCCTTCTCCTCCCTCCCTCTGCTTAGGAGGCATCTGATCTACCCACACACCCGTGCTGAAGAAGGGTCCGCGGGACACTGCTGCCCTCAGCTGGACTCCGGTATTCTGCTGGATCCAGCGCGCTTCTCGCAGAGGATAAAGTCTGGACCTAAACATTCGGTGGAATTCCAGAACATAAAGTCGATGATGAAAGAATTCCCAAAATACACTTAGACCGAATAAATAAACATATGGTTCAACTTAAAAGGCAAAAATGTTAATGTAAATCCTTTTTTCTACCCGAACTGGTTCCAGTCTGATTCTCGCTCAAATGAACTGGTTAGTTCTGAGCCAACAGGGTCCCTGGGATGATCTTACCTTGATGGTCCATAAACCTGATCTCATATTTCCCCTTTTTTATGCTTTACTCAAATTAAATGCATTTTCTATCCAAACACCAACTGTGCCTTGATAAAGAGCAAATGGAAACATAAATTATCAATATTCCTCTTGGCTTTTCATAAACTTTTACCCATTGTGCTATTATAGTAATACTGTATACTGCTGGCCTGAGTTTTTTTTTTTTTTTTAATAACGTGGTACCAAAAAGAACCACTGAAGCATTCACTTTTTTACCTTATCTCAAGTGGAAGTAAGATGGGTGAACATTACAGCTCCCTTAATAGGTATTTAAGAAACCACAAGAGCAGCTTGAACTAGCAGCCTTTTTCTGGCCATTCTCACCATATGTGTCACACTGCCGAGCAGTTATGAAATACATGACAGTTGTTTCCTTTTATTGGTTCTCCTTGCAGCTTCTTTTTCACATCACCAGGGTAAATGACACCCGATTCAGTGATATTTCCAGGTATTTGGAGCAGGGATTTCAAAATGACATCCTGAGCAGCTGTTATTGTGTGTTGGTTTTCATTTTAGCCCATTTTCCCAAATTAGCAGTTTATTAATCAATTGCTACTACAGTAATTAAGATAATAGTATTTGATTAGGTAGATATTTATTTTCTTCAAGATGTACAATATTGTACATTCAGAGCACTTAAAAGCAAATTAAGAAGGGTTTATTCATTTAACTGAATATTGGTTTTGATTTCTGGTTTTGTATTATTTTTTAAACATTTTTCCCTTCACAGAATTCAAAAATGATGTGCCATGTACTTACAGGTTCATCAAAACAGTTTAATAACACACATAAAACTCAACACCTTACTTCATCAGTCTCTTTTTATTCCTCCTGTTCTGTCATCTTGCAGGACTCCATCTCATCGTTTGTTACAATCGGAAACAAAAGCAGATAGTTGTGACACATTCGATGTTTCAAATAAATATTTGTTCTCTAACAAGCAGATTTACATTAAAACCATCCACTTCAGCTCGCATTTTGATTGTCCTCATTTTTAGCATCTGTAACAACTCAAATGCTAATTCCATTTCAGCTGAACATGAAGTGAGTTACTGTCCACAGTCAGGCCACGGTTGCTGATCATATTGCAACAACTGAATTTTGTTTATTGCTCTTATCAGTTCTCTGGTCCACAGTTGATCTTATGTTAGCTATAGCAGTATTTCATTACATATTATCATACTTATCATAAAACCTTTTGAACACTTATATACGATACAAAAATAACATTGCAAACCAACTCGGACAAAGGAATCAACTAAAACATCTGTTTCTTTGTACACTGTAACACTGTTTCTCTGTAGATTTGGCCCAGTGTTAATCATTTCAGATAATGGCTACTGTATATAATTGTGTCTTATCTGGTCCTTGAAAAATTAGCCAAAGCATCCATATTTAAATATTCTGTTTACATTTAGCTTCACAAGTTGGATAGGTGTGCAGTAACAAGCATTCTGTGCTGTTAATGAACTACAGATGTTGCTAAGAATTTAGCTTGTTAGGCTGAATTCATGCAGAAATACAAGCAGAATAGAACATTCTCTCACATTAAACATTTGTTCCTTAGATTAATATTTGCTGAGTTACCTGGGTCAAAAAGGTGTAGTGAGTCAAAAGGCAAAAAGAGATAACATATTATATAACTGTTCATAATTAATGCAGAAGAAATCATTGGCAAGCTGTGGTGCCATTGAATTGGTTGCATTTAGTATATAAGTATTGTTAATGCTGTCAGACAGGTAGATACCCACAGAGAGTTATATGCATCAATTGTGGAAAAAAATAGAATATATCACCAAATTTTAATCACCTTATCATTACTAATGTGTACAGTGCTGTATATGTCGTGTATCATTTCTTATTCATTTTCACATTTTCATTTGCTTACATAAAATAGTCACTGACAACAACATGCACACTAGCTATAGTGATGTACACACAATTCTTTTGTGTGTTTGTGTGTGTGGAGTGAGAAAATTGTCAGCGCTACATAAATCCACTGTGTGTGATGTCACCATCCCTGCTTCTTCAAGCCTTGTCAAAATGGAGTTTTGGAATTTAATGAAATTGGCTAAACAAAAATCTCAGTATGAGAAGTATGTGTGCCAAATTTCAAGTCTGTGGGTTGAAAAACTAAGTTGTGCATGAAGAACAAACATACATACAGACAAACAATCGGATAAACAGATTGAGCTTTATAGATATAGAGGTATGCAACCTATAAATTGTTCTCATGAATTAACTGTTCCAGCATAGACTAACAAGGACTCAGACTTTCACATAACTTTATTCTGTAACAAATAAAGAAAAGCCCAAGATGTTGACAGATGTGTTTCAAGTGCAAAGTTGCTCCTGGGCACTTTGATACACCTATTCTAGGCCTGTGATAAGATATGAGTTGACTCAACCGTTCTAAAGACCTTTAATATAAAGATTGATCAGTAACCTAATTTGCTGTTAAACCATAAGGTAAATGTTCTTTTTGATGAACTTGTGGAATGTAGGTTTTTCACACTGACATACCTGGCAAAGAGAAGCTCTGGTCTACACCTGAAGTTTCTTCTGTAAATATGTGAATGTCCTAAGTGTTTAATATCCTCCCACTTGAAAAATTAACATTTGACCTGCAAGATAATTTTAAAAAAATTTAGAATGTATGAACACCCTTCTGGAACTTACTAGATTGTGCTGTATGATCCTACCTGTAACACTCTGGAATCCTCTGACCCTCAGTCTCTTGCTCTATATAGATGAATGTATCATCTTTCACTGTGCTGTCTTTGCTTGTAATATTCTTAATCTAATGCTGCCAATAATTAAAATTTTAAAAATAAAACTCAAAGATGTTAAAATGGGGACTTTGTGCAAGTCTATTCCAGCTCATTTTGCTGACCTAATTGGTCCAAGCAAATTTTAACTCTACTGTACTGTACTATTTTTACCAAAGCATCCCTCAGAATGGCAAGAGTGAATATTGAGTATTTCCTGAAATCAAGCCAAAATAGCTGGGGAGATATTTGAAGGAATAATTATTTTGTCCTTAATTGCTTTTTAGGTTAAAAAATAATTTTTAAAAGAATCAGAAAGAAATATATTCTATTATTCTATTAATGTTTAACTAAATAAAGCAGCAACAATCTTTAAGAAAGGAACCAACTACAGACAGAAGGTGTCTTGTGGACTATTTGATGTCCCTGTACAAAGTAGATGTCTGAATAGAAATTTGCCTATTGCCTCAAGAAGTAAGTTTAAAGACCTTTGGTTTGCAGATGATGTCACTGTTGTGTTAGTGGAGCAACATACCTCAATAGTAAAGACCTACTGGACATAATGGCAAAGGTATAGTGAAGATGGAAACTTCACTTTAAAGTCCTCTTTAGACCAACCACTATGTCATCAACACCATTATTACTGTTTGCACTAATTTTACCTATTTATATAGCTATTCATCACCTTCTTGCTTTTTTATTTATCTATGCCTATCTTTGTCTTTATATTTCTGCATCAATACGTCCGAATTGTCCTGTGCTGTCATGTTATCTGTTAGTACTGTGCACCATGATCCAGGAGAATCTACATTTCTTTCTCCAATGTACATCTGTATAAGCACAGCGTGACAATAAAGTAAACCTTGAACACAACTTATCTGTAATGTTTGAAGAGCACTGATAGATTTATGGGAAAAAGCCAGCATAGACTAACAAGGACTCAGACTTTCACATAACTTTATTCTGTAACAAATAAAGAAAAGCCCAAGATTTGCATCCTTTAAAATGGTCAACATCCTGCTAATAAGGACAGCATCGCTGGTATGTACATTCAAGTCTTACATGGATTTAATCTGCATGTTCTGCACTCCTCACTGCACTGACAGATTACACATTTAAACTTTGTATTTCAAATGGCTCATGCAAAATAAACAGTTTACTAACCTCTTCCTTTCATGTTATAAAAATACCATCTGATTTTAGTACACATTTACACAAAAAGTTTTATGTAGTTTTTTAAAGTTTAAAGTTAAAGTTTTAAAGTTTTAAAGTTTTTTATATTTTTAAAAAAGTGACAGAAAATTTCCAGCATTTGACAATTAAAAATATACATCAAAGTAGTCAGTAGTACACAAATAAAAACAAATTTGCAACTGGTTTTATTTACCAGTTTAACAGCTGCTGCGTTGAAACCAGCACATATATTGTGTGGTTCTTCTGTCAGTGAAGAAATTCAAGCATTTAACTTAAAATGACACTGAAAGGGTTGTAAGAAAGCTGTCAAGTGAGAAAAAAGTTCTACTGCAGGTGATATAGCAAAGATGCAAAGTGGACATTTTCAGAAGAACGCAGAGCTGCCTCAGCTTTGTTGAAAGGAGCTGGAATGTGGTACCGCCTACAGAATTGGCATCAATGAGAGTCTTTCAGGTGAACGGCCAAGAGCGACGAGACAGCAAATCGCTGATGCCTAAACGCATTACAGTTCCAACTACTGGATACACACACACAAACTGAGCAATGGCACATGCAAATTATTTTGGCCACCAGGTCAGTAACCGACGATCTGTACAAGCCACTTTTCCAGACTCCAAGCATGTAGCCTGAAAGCTATGGCTGCATTAATCAGTTCCCTCCTGTGATTTGACACAACTGAGGGTTAAGTTGAGAAAGCGATATTAAAACAACTTGTTGATCCAGAAGCTTCTGAGATAGGTGGTATGGACGGTATATATTACATGAATGTGTGTGGGAGGGGATGTGTTCATTTTCTTTATGTGGTGCCATCCACACCGCTGCCGATGTTTTGGGCAACGGAAGTTTGGGGCTGCATGGAAAGGGCCTCCAGCTCAGACTCCCGCACAAAAATGACAGCATCACCACTAACGTTGATAAGGCACTGTGCCTGTCAAAGGAGAAGCACAGCGTTAAGGCGGGGAGGTGGCACACAGCAGGAAGGGGAGGTGCTTGGGGGGGGGAGGGTCACCCTATATGGGGCCAACCTGGTTTTTGTTGGGATTCTCCATGAAGACACATTCCTTCATGCTGTAGGAGACCACAGCGTTGCCTCCCAGAGCTGCTACGTGGGCTCGGACCATAGAGAAGACCTCAGCAATGAAGTGGTGGAGAAACCCACTCACACCCCCTTCCTGTAAGAAAGAAAGAAAGAAAGAAAGAAAAAGAAAGAAACAAAGAAAGACAGACACACACACACACACACACACACACACACACACACACACACACACACAAAGCCCAACATCCAAGATGTCACTAGAGAAAATACCCAAACTATTTTCCTTTGCTGAACAATGCTAATAAAATGCTGATAAAAATGGTATTACACATTTTACATATTTGACAAATGGCGCTGAGAAAAATAGTACAACATAAATATAACTGGGTGGCACCATTTGTATTATTTACATTTATTCATTCAGCAGAATCTTTTCTTCGAAGCAGCTTACAACAATTTACCCATTAATGCAGCCGGGCATTTTTACTGGAGCAATTCAAAAAATCCAGTACATTGCTCAAGGGTACCACAGGAGGAGGTGAGATTCAAACCTGGGTTTTCAGTGCAATGACTCTAACCAGTACATCAGCCTACCGCCCAGGTAGAATCATTACAAATCCAACATTTCAGATTCAAATAAAATGGTTGCAGGGAAACCAAAGTAAACAATCACTCAGATTAAGCATACAAATAATCTGAAATATATGGTAGGAGTATTTTTTATAGAGTTCAATATCAGCAATCATGTAGCCAAACCAGCTGAACTGTATACTAGTAAACAAGCTATAATCTGGGACTGGCTCTGAGTCACCCTAGTCTTGTTTAGCAAACACAAAGGTTTATTTTTTTTTATGTGCTTTTAATTGAAAACACTCTGGCAGAGACTGAACCGCTTGCAGGCAGTACTCTACCCAACTGCAGGAGTACGGCTGCAGTGCTCACCTCCCGCAGTGAGGTTGTTTCCCGGATGAAGAACATGTTAATGATGCCCAGGTACTTGATAATCCTGGTGCCGGGCAGGAAGGAGAGTGGCGTCATTTTGACCACCGAAACTGTGCTGCCTGGCCACGACTTGGCCGAACGCAGTGAGCGCAAACGCCCTTCTGTCTGTGGACTGGCTTTCTCCTGGGAGGAGGCTGTGAAGGTGCAACAGGGGGGCAGGCAGACAAGAGACCAGACATGGCCTTCAGGCAGTGCCAGAGGTAACCAGAACAGATGTTAGTGTACAGCCACTGATGCATGTACGGGGGGGGGGGGGGGGNGCCACGTCTTCAATGTAGGCTGCGGGGGGGGGGGGGGGGGGGGGGGGGGGGGAAGGGAAAGAGAGAGAGAGGGAGAGAGAGAGAGAGAGAGAGAGGGAGAGAGAGAGAGAGAGAGAGAGAGAGAACGAGAAGAGGGACTGAGAGAGAGAATGAGAAGAGGGAGAGAAAGGGGGGGGTGGGAAATCTGCTTGTGTGGTGAAATGGATGTGTGACAGCATTCAAGAAACTGTTTGAAGCCTCAGCGATGTAACGTCAAGCATGGCCTGCCTCTGGAGGAAAACGTACTCATGCGCAGCATGCAGTACAACAAATGTAACAGCAAGATGAGACAGGAGAACAGACAGGAGGAGGAGTGGATGGCCATGGCTTAGCAATGATCAGAGAAAAGAGAAAAGAAACACAAACGGGTCGTCTGTTGAGGGAATACCGTTTGTAGCAAGAGTGTGAAAGACGTTACATTTTTTAAAATGTAACCTCACTAGCTTGTTTTCGTGCATTCAGGAAGCCACCAATTTGCCAAATTGTAGAAAAAACCTACTTCAAGTTTGTATAATTAATGTGGTAGCAACAAATATTTCCTTCTAAATTGGTTTTAGCGCTTTTAATTTTCCTCCTAAGCGGTGACTACAAATTATTGACAGCCCAAATGTTTCAGCATGAAGAGGGCAAGACCTCCTAGGGGCGTGTCCTCAGCTTTCACACTCTGTCAATCAGCTGTGCTTGATCAGCAATGCTATTTTTGGGCAGCATGGCTCCGCCCACCACCGCCATGGCAGAAGTAAAATTACAGAGTACCGCAGGGATTGTCACCAGAATGCGCTAGAGACAGTGTCCTCCTACTTGTCTTAATTGATCCCCGTCTTATGGTCTGAGCTTTCAGTTTAATGAGCTCTATCCAGGTGCTGCATCTGTCTGCAAAGGAACTGTAATCAACTGAGGTGGCTGGAAATACACAAACAGACAAAAACAAAGAAAAACAAAACAAAAAAGGGGGGGAAGAAACCATAAAAAAATAACATGGATGACGTTGGGTTTTGCCTCAAATTGCTTCATCAGGAAAGCACTATCTGTCTGAGAGACAAAAGGAAAAGAACTTTAAAAAGAACATCTTTGTTGCCATGCCAACAGAGGCGTGGCCTGAGCTGGAGTGACTCACCTCTGGCGGAGGTGCAGTGCACATTGGCACCATCCTGGAGACCTATGAGTGCAGACAGCAACATCAGCAGGTTGGCTTTGGGCACTAAGCACCTCCCCTAATGGAGGGGTCACACCTGCATTCATTTCACTTAAAAACAAGCTGCACTGGAAGGCAGCCACACCATTTAACAAAAATACAGCAACAAAAACTCTGTTGTTTTACATGTTTTATGCCTTGAATCATCACAGAAGCAGCAGACAGTGTACTTTTGAGTGGGGTATTTATATTAAGACTCCTGACATCATACAGCAATGACTATCATTGTTACATCAATGAGCCCTTTGCTAACCATACTGTGTTACCATAAGGACCACCCACGGAGAGCCCCAGTGAGTGAAGTCAAGTCTAGCATGACTGTGCTTTTTAGTTCCTCTTTACCATGACCAGAATGACATGTGTGTGCTAGTAACTTCTTATTTAGTGATCTCTCGGTATTGATGCTGTTACTGTGGACCCTCTTAAAGCAGCATCAAGCACCTCAGAGACAGGCAGACATGACAGGAAAACGAAAGGCGGTCGGGCCCACGATACCTGTGCCTTTGGATGGGGAGAATGGCTGTGATGATGGCGTCTCTGTGCACAGCTCCAGGGGAAACTGAAGCTGCTCCTCATTCTCTGAAATAGCTACAAAAGGAGATGGTTCATAGTTAAAACTGGAGATGGAAGTGCAACTGTCTGCTCCTAGTGACTGGAGTTGTTTCTGCAGTGGATTTTGACCCTCACCCAGCTTAGAAAATATAAATATGTCAGATTTTTTTTTTCACACAACAAACAACTACCAATGAAAGCCAAAGGGTACAAAACAACATACCTTTCATTATTGTCTTATCTGTACTTGGTTTCCAGTTTTCTTGGTTTTGGTCCTTGTCATAGGTCATAGCCACAGCAGTGACAGCCACCTAAGGGGAGAGGGGTTGATGTGTGCAGGTCACTGCTGGTCATCACTAAGTTATTTGAGTAATTAAAAGGCTGATGAAGTGTGGTGAGAATATGCAAGAAATAAATACGTGCGACATTCTTCTTGCAGATTAATTCAAATGACAGAATTAAATTATAGTCAATTCTTGATATAGGTTTTTCATGAATATATAAAATTAAGAAAAAAAATCCTCAATTTTGATTACGCCGAATCATTAAAGAAAGGCTTCAGGATTCCCAGCTCTCCTTATGGCACTGAAATCTCATGTAGGGAATAACATGGGTTCAGCGACAACTGTAAATTCAATCAAAGATATTCAAACAAAGCAAAAACTCTGGGGTTTAGTTGGTGTACAGTCATAACATTTTTTTCAATAATGAATATTGCAGATGTTTCAAGCATATAAATTACCATTGACACTGTAACTGAGATCTCGTAGCAGGTATGGAATTGGTCTTACACCCAAATCAAATCCAATTTTGGAAACTGGAAGTGATTTGAAAATCTAATCATCTTTAGCCAATCCATCCCTTTGAAATACTTCTTTCAGTTAACCTATAATCCAAATTCAAATATTTACTGATAGAAAAGGGAAAATATTTTGCCTCACTCAAAGACACACTTGGTAGAAAATTTACATGACATTTAGCAGATATTTAACTGATGCTTCTTTCCAAAGCAACTTACAATTACAGCATGGTAATTTTTAATCTATCATTTTGGGGAAGTATCTTGCTGGCACTTCAGTACTACAGCAGGAGGTAGAATTCAAACCAGGACAAAGCAGCATTTTAGCCCCTACACCACCTTTTGACACATTCTACAAATGAGGCTAAAGGGATTATGAATACAACTCTGGCATTAGAATTGGCTTCTTCAGGCTCACCTGGATGAGATCCTCCTCTGGTACCGCCACAGCAAAGTTCAAATGGCAAAGACAGCAGGGAGTCATAGACCGCAGCTTGAAATACAGACTCTAGGAAGATACATAAAAGAACCATTGCACTCATTTCTGCCCATTGAAAAAAATAAGTCTTTGGCTGAAATCCATTGGCTGAAGCAGTGAATGTTGAATTTGCATTTCTATGTACTGCGGAGGTCTTCCAGCATCAGCCCACTGATGTATTACACTCAGCTATTACCTCAGGCCTACTAACCCACGCAAATCCCAGCATACACTGCTCGAGCTTCCAAATGAAGTTGCTTCAAAGTTTAAACAGTTTCTGTTCAGGTCAACAGGGTTTAGTTTAGTCAAACTAAAATTACCTTTAGTAGATTCTCGCAGAGTTCGTTAAACATCTTGTTGAGTCCTTGGTTGTTCAGATTAACATTGCTCACCCGAAATACCCTAACTGATGTGAACATCTGAGAAATGGGAAAAACAAAATTAAAACAGGGTTGTTTATCAACAATGAGCTCAGGAGGGGTAAATTAGAGAGAGAGAGAGAGAGAGAGAGAGAGAGAGAGAGAGAGAGACCTGAATGTTCTTACTTGTAAAGCTGAGGACCAGTTATAAATTCCAGGCATCATTTCTGTATTGCAACTATAAAAACCTGGCAAGTAAAGATGAAACAGTGAACAAGTGAGACAAAGATATGTTGTATTCATAATCCAGAAGCTTTTAATGGAGACAAAAGCATGAAAACAAATATAATTTTTAGTGAGGCAGTTAATGTCACTTGAATTAAGAATATATGTAGTACATAACATATTTATCAAACTACTCTACTATTCATCATTGCATCAGTGAGATCCATATTTATAACATAAAAGAAACACTGACAAAGAAAAATCTGGTGTGTTCAGGTGAAATGGATACTGCCTCAGGTTCTCAAATCAAGCCAACATGCAAATGACCTTATCCTTTCTGTAGCAGAGTTAACCTCCTAAACAACACAATCTGGCTGACTGGTGCATACCCACAGGTGGTAAAACAGCCTGAGCTGATGGTGGCTGAACACCCTTGTTGATTTACTTCTATCAGAGGACATGCTCCATTTCAGTATAAAACTGAGAGATGTGCAGGGTGGGTGGCCCTCCTACACCTCTGTGTTACTGTGAATGTGGGGGTGGGTGCCTGCCTGCCTTACCTGTTGGTGCAGGTGCATCAGTCAGGAGCGAGTGGATGTCTTCCACTGCATCTGTGTCATCAATCTGTGAAAGACAGAGATGAAAGCAGCTCAATCTGCATCCAACCTTTTCAACCTTTCAACTGTTCTGTCAAAAAAAAATTTAGACAGAGCAAAACACAAGGGTCAGTTCAGTATCAGTGCATATGACATGTCAGGAGATTGAACCATGTGGTCTCCCCAAACCAAGAAAGGGGTCACTATAAATAAACATATGGGTGGAGTTACACAATTTTAGTAATAGAAAGCAATTAGTAGTAAAACACAACATTTACAAGCTGAGTTAGCGTGGAGGTGACATATTCTAGTTAAATGAGTCTAGGAGGCTACTGCTGGTAAGGGAAGGCAACACAGGACAACTTGCAACACAGACAGTTTCAGTGCAACTTGCTTAATCCCTTTGAATTCATGCACACTTGCAAGGTACGCAAAGTACAGCAATATGTAAGAAACCTCTTCTTGGGACTGTTCTGGGATACGATAAATACCCTAACTCTTTTAAAACTTGATATTTTTTCAACTTCAAAATATATTAAAATGAACAAATTTTAATAAACACCAGACTTAAGTTGTAAAAAGCACTATGTACAGGTGTGCATTTCTAACACGTAAAAACAAGGCACGTTTCTGTCAATAGAGAAAATTTCAGAAAATGTGAACAAAACTAGAAATGCTTGTATTTTTGAAAATTAAAACATTTCTAGCAGAAGCAAGTGTACACAATGGAGCCTAGGACCCTGAAAGACAGATTTGAAAACCACTAGACTAGAGCACAGAACATGAAAAGGTATGTTCACCATGGTTTGCTATGCCCAATTTGACAGTCTCTGAATACATAAACCTCACCAAAGTTGATTTTTCATTTCACAGGTCTCTTACCTCAAGGACAAAGGCATCCTTTTTACCATGGGACAGATCAAGCTCCCACACCTCATCCGAGCTCTCAGAGTGAGACCTGAAAAGGCGGGAACGTTGGCGTGGTTCTGGGATCGGTGAGCCAATTGCCTCCTCAATGACCTCCTACAAGGACAGGACAGACAGGGTGTAGCAGATAGCAGCACAAGTGTAACAACCAACTGCAGCAACAATTGTCATTTTCATCAACCATAACTTATCAGTTAATCTGTGGAAAGCTGTCGTTTTGATGACAGCTTTCAATACACCCCATTAGTTAATATCCTTGGCCAAACTGCTAACGTAAAATAATGCAGCGCTGATATGAACACCCACAATATATTTAAAAAGGAAAAAATCTAACTTTTTCCAAAGGGTTTTCAAAACAGAAAATGCTGATTTTGGCGATTTGGAAACTTAATGTAAGTTTTTGTTCTTTTTTAAACCCTGATTAATGAATAAATAATGGTGACCATAATCATATTTTATAATATCTTTACACAACTACAATAGTTATAAATTACATATCATTTGTAAAATATATAGCATCAGATCCCTTATTTTTATGTAATCAAAGAAATGTATAATTCTTTTCTATAATTACATAGTACTTAATCAAATAGCTTTTAAATGCAGTTTTCAAAACTTTAAAATACAAATTAATACACAACTATACTGAGACAACACGATAAAAATAATTTCTCAAACAAATTCTGAGTAGCAGAGATGGACTACATAAGAATTCTGTGCTGATGCCAATTAACACTTTTTGCTTTGTTTTTTGATGGAAAAAAATCTTACAGTTAAAAGGATAAAAATTGAAGAAAGAGTTAATGATACAATGGTTTAAAAAATAACTATTAACAGCACAAGCACTTAATAACAGCAACTTTTTCTGGAAATGCATCATTTGTGAATAGCTCGTTTTTCTGAACTAATGAGCATTTCAGCCTTGTTGTGGGAAATTGTTTCTCTTTTCCTTGACCACATTAGAAGCCGCATTGAACAACCCAGCCCACTGACTCCAGTCACTCTCACTTTACCGATCAGGACAACAGTGTGGTTGAGAAGATCTTGACTGTTCCTCCCTTTTGTTTAAATACTGACAGTATAAATGGAGACATTTATGAAAAATATCATTTTATTTATTGGTACACAGAGTATAACAACCAGTCCATTAGTTAAAATGAATTATTGTTAAATCTCAGTATGTTAATCGGGTAAGAATAACTACCTATGAAATTAGTATTAGCTTACTTGTGACAAATTAATTTTGTGAATTATGTTAGCATGCTTATGGTGCCAGAATACAAGGAATATCCATGCTTTACAAATACCGTATTTATGCCTCTGAATGCTTCTGGGTCCAGTGCAAATAGCTTCTTTAAGGTAAAAGAAAAAAAAACCTTAACGATGAAAAAGATTTAACAAGTTATTGTGAAAATAACTGGACTGTCCTGAACTGTTATACTAACCAGCCTATGCTAATGCTGGTGGGTACCCAAGATGTAGCCCAACATTTTACGTGCAATACAGATTGTCCTCAACTTACAACCAGATTAGGGACCAACGGCCAAGTCGTAAGTTAAATCAGTCATAAGTCAGATTGTACTTGTAACAGAGTGATTATTTCTAAATGCACAGTCTATCATACAGTAACTTCTTTTCAAACATTTGTCAATGTTTTTGACATTTTGTTTCATTTCTGGCTGCGGTATAGCACATTATCAATGTCTATTAAATAATGTAGTACTGTATCCTTTACAAAAGTTTTTTTTTTTTTTTTTAAAAAAGCACAATATGTTCATAACATTTTTAAATACTGCAGTGTTCTATGCCATACAATAGTTAGATTCAGGACACAGAAGTGACGTGATCTCCTGCTGCTGTTTCGATGGTAAGCAAGAGAGGGATATGTGTGCAGGGTTTTCAATGCAAGTTCAGTTCTGTGAAATGCACAACAGAGGGAAGATCTGCCAGATTAAACTGCTGCAAACACCTAAGTGTATGTTTTACTTGTGGAAGAGAGAGAGAAAAGAGAGTGGAAGGGCAGTGGTGGAACAGGCCCGAGAAGATGGTTGCTGGCTGTGTGTGTCCTGTATGTTGTTCACCTTGCAATCGTGACACTACATTGTCACATGCATACTGTGCAGGTACACATGTGCTATGTTTTAATGCATTTTCACAACATTTTTCATCTACAGTACAATGTACAAGCACTAAATGACATAGTACTGTAAATGTATGGTAAATGCTATCATTATACTATGTCGTTGTACATGTGCTGTACAGGTACTGCTTATTGTACATTGTTATACAAGGTGCTCGTGTATACATCTTTTAATTAGCTATAAGATGCTCATTCACTGACCAGAATTTTGGAAATCATTAAAAAAATGACAATTTTCATCCATTTAGTTTTTAAAAATGTTTTAATTATTTTAAAAATATTATTTATTTATGTATTATTGATCATTAAGTGTGAGTCTGTCGTAAATAAAGGACAACCTGTACTAGATATACATTTGATGTCCTTGGGTGTCCCTGAAAGAAGGAAATGATTTTCATTCTGAAGAGAACCTGAATTGTGCAATGGGACAAGATGATCTAGATTTGATATCCTCTGCCCCACTGTAATCTTACTTACACTTACCACTGGGTTGATTTCATACAACTCTTTGTTTTTGGCAATTGTTTCGTTGATCTTCTTCTGCATGTTGGAGATGTGCTGTTCATAGGTAATGTCGCTGGGGGTCTTTCCTGCTATCTGGATGCCTCCAGGGCTTGGCAGGGCAGTGAGATACACCCCTGTGGCAGACTGAGCAAATGCAGCTTGTTATTCTTGCTGGCTCATCACAAACAACAAACTGACACAACAGACAGAGAGTAGCTGACAGCAATTCGATGGAAGAGAGGCTCTAATGATCAGAACATAAAATTCAGTTTTCAACCATTTTTTTCCCCACAAGGTCATAGCTTCTACAATGGCCCTGAAAGCGCTGCTTTCATTTTACCCTTCACTGCACCTCTGCCTGATGAAAGGAACCCATCCGTCAACATTTTATAATTAACCTCTTTATCCTGGCTAGAGATGCAGCCATCTAGAGCCTATCCCAGAATCACTGGGTACCAGGCTAGAAAGCTACAACCTTGGATGGAATTCTAGGCCATTATAAAAAAAGAAACGTAGTACTTATTAATATTAATTTTAAAAATCAAGTTTCCACAAATAGAAACAACCTTTTGAAACTTTCACTCTACCCCCTCCTCTCTCAATTTTGACCCCGCAGCCTCCTCACCGCCAGTCCCACCAGCATGTTCTCTCCCACGCTGATCTGGATGCGCAAGCCAAACAACGCATTCATGCCCCGCAGCTTGAGCTTGTTCATCAGCTGTGTGTGCAGCTCATACTCCATGAAGGGCAGCAGGTTGCTGATAGATGTGGCATTTGCCTCCCCCTGGGCCTTTTTTTTTAGCCGGCAAAGCCTGTTAATAGAGGAGGGACTGCTTTGAGGCTTTCCACTGAACCCTGAAGCGATTTTTACTTTCTAAAATTTGAGGAAAGAGGTGGCAATGAGTACATGGCTAGAAGTATGTGGTACCTGGCCTGGATGAGGCAGCCCTTCCCAGTTATGGCTGCCTCCACTGGCAGGTCTATGGTAGTGAAGAGAACGTCTGGGACCTTCTGCCGTCGGCAGTTGTAGCAATATGTGAGGTGGGTGGGAAAGGGCATATTGAGCTCGTCATACGGGATGTGGCAAAAGCCGCAGCTAGGGGGCGACGGTTCCTCCAGCCTGGGAACAGCAGAGTCAAAGCTGTCTTATTACTGTCTGTATGCAGGCAAGGGTATAAACATATTTCAACCACATAGTCAAAATAATGTAATCTACATCTTCATCCACGCACACAGGTCAAAATTTATCAATGAATCAGTCAAAATTTGTTTGATAAAACTGAAATATTAAACTGAACTGTTCTCAAATTAGAATTTATTTCACAATGTTGGTGAAAAACACAATATCATCCACAGCTCCTAAAGGTTTACAAAGAAAACACAAATGTGATCAACATAACAAAAGCATGTTAGCATAGTTAAGCCAAGGTTAGTCCAATGTCCCATGATCCAGCATTGCAACCTACCCTTCTATAACTAACTTGTTCCACTATGAAACTGTGAAAAAGACTATTTGCTGTGACAACCTGTGTTCACTGTAGCTGTCCAGGCAACCCTCCTGCATGAACTTGGGGTTCAGGATAGCTGCAGTGCCCGATGCAGACAGGATGCACACCTCCTCACTGCGCAGAACACAGGTATCGGGGCGACACAAAGAATTAATTACAATACGGCACCAAAAACAGACCACTGAACTGCAACCTGAGTGGCTTTGAGCCTAAATTAGGTCAACCTATGTTGTTGGCAGTATGGTGGAATATCCTGAGACTGCGAGCCCATCATTATCACTCCTCAGAGGGGAGCAGCGCCAGGAACATACCAGATGCTTGTGGACTCGCTGTAGCCAACCACAGCGTGGCAGCCCAAGGCCTTGGCATGTGACTTGATCTCCTGTCGAATCTCCTCCCACCAGGCATCGCGGGTCTCTGGTTCATCTGGAATACACAGAGGTGATAGCAGGTTTATGAGTTTCAAGCTACTTCATATTGGTGGAGGGACAGAGAGAAATTGACTGGATGAAGTGGCGTTGGGGTGGGGGACATCTTACTGAAGCCATTTATTGATTAAATGGTCAATTACACAATGGGCACATGTCCCTTATACACCTGTCAGCTATTCACAACAATGACAATGAGGCACCCTCATTGTGATTTATATCTGTTCGTATCACAAACATCTGCATTTCAATGCTTGTCACTTCAAGGAGAACCAGCAACTCAAAGGGCAATGACAGAGACAACAGGAGTTGAATCCACCCATTTCATTAAGTACTGAGAGCATCGCTACTTAATGAAAAACATTCAATGTCCAGGAATTTTGTCTCAAATCTACTTTTTCAGCTTCACAGATATTCAGCATCTCATCTTGCACTACTGGCCAATAGATGGGTTAGAATGTAGCTGAAGACAAAACAGAGGAGACATGTGGATGGAGTGCATTCTTAGTTTTACAGAGCCTTCAGACAGCAAAGAGATAACAGGCGTGACATATTCACAACAGCAGAGTCCTTGTGGAGAACAGCCACCGATCTCACAAGGGCAGGTCAGTAGGAACGCAACAGGCCTCGGGTAGGGAGGTGGGTGGGGTGGTGAGGGTGCAAGGGCCATATTCATTCGTCTCTTTGCCAGACTCTTGTCCAAGGAAGGTGAAAATATCTGGAGTTTGGAAACCTCTGACCTGGGAATCATATTTTTTCTGCTACCAAGAAGACCGAACATAGCATCAACGTCTTTTACAAATATAAAACTCTAAACTTAAATCAGTTGATTGAAACTTAATATACATACAAATGCTGTTACTACATTTTACACAAAGAAGTGATTTACATAGAGTGGTGGTATAGACCTTTTATTTAAAAAAGTTTTTTGCTAGAAACACTCAGATTTTAGCCAAACAACAAAAGACCAAAGAGAACTGTTTCACTATGCTTTCAAAGTCAGTAACTAGAGTCACATATCTCCTTATGCTGAAATTTAGACTAAAAGCTGTATAAAATCACATGGTCAAACATTCTGAAGCCCAGTGAGAAGCCTGCTGCAGAACGCCAGAATCTGATTCTGCAATGAGGGAACTCGTTTTGCAACAAGTTTCCCAAAGGATCTATGAATACGGCCCTTGAGATATAAGGATGCACATGCCCAGGTTCTCTGTCTTTCCAACCCCTGCCCCACTGTTGACAGGTTCCTTCAAGATGCTGTTTTAAAGGAAGCATTAAGCTTGCAAGTGCAAAGGAAAGCAGATTCAGCAGAAAGTAGTCAAAATGGTGGGTTTGTCTTGGCGCATGCTTGAGTCACATAACAGAACAGAGTGGAAAAGTATGGCAGCTCACTGAAATGGTCAGAGAAGTTATGGTTCTAAGTCCGCACAGAAGAATGCAAAGAACAAAAAGCATGTCATGTAGCTTTGTACCATGTCCTCAGGTAAAACCTTCAAAAAAAAAAAAAAAAAAAAAAAAACAGATCTGGTCACAAGATTTTAAGTAAATATTACATAAAAAGGTACCTGGGCCAACTTAATGTTTTTATTTTGCTGAGTTCTTTCTATGCAGAACACTCAAAAGAAGCTTATGAAGACACATTTACAAGTATTAAATAATCTCAAACACTTAAGATGCTCTGTTCAACAACCGGCTCATTCATTTAGCAAATTATTAATAGGATTCTGGTTTATACTATACATATGATTCCATAAAAGAAGCTCTTTTTCTACAGTAATTGCTCTTTTCATATTTCTGTCTGATGATATAATTTGTCATGTAAAATAGAATTCTAAATTTCATCTTTTCCAAATATGTTACAGTGAATTACAGTATTAATGTTAAAAATGCAGGCTACTCATTTTAAACAAAGATGGTAAAAAAGCAGGTACAATGTGGATAGGAGGAGAGGTAGTGAGAACATTTTGGAACTTAATGTAAGAAACATCAGCCCTGGTGTGACTTCATACCTGGCAAGAATTATGAAGAACTGCTCACTAGGGTATTAATTGTAATAATCCTGCCAATGAAACCATTCAAAAGAATATAAAGTTTAGCTTATAATTTATAAAATATTGTAAATACATTCACAAATGAATCTTAAATTTGTACATATTACAGATTTTTCCCAAATTCTAGATATCTTCTAGGAGCATTTATTTAATCATTTTTTGTTTTAACTTTAATTTATATATCCTCAGAACTCAATATTGGTGATGGGCAACTACAGTGTCATGATTATATCATCACAATACAGTTGTTTCTATTCAAGCTAAATGTTTTTAAATCTCAAAATGTAATTCATTTCAGCCCATGTACTCGTGGAAATTGCACCTAAGAGCCCACAAATTGAGCACACAATGATGATCAATGACATGTGTACCTGTATGTGTAGAATAACTGACAATTATACATATGATTTAGTGAGCATGTATGCTGTCTAAAAAGAGTTCATTTCTAGCTCAAATCTGTGTGGTTAACTGAATTCCTCATGGGGCAGTGACGTTGGACTTGTTAGATCTAGCATTCCAGGCAAAAAATAGTTCTAGATCTTACTGCATTGCAGTAACTGAAAATCCAGAGTTGACATTAACTTGGAAATGTCCTGTTTTGGCCCATTATTTTGACTCTGGATTTAACAAAAACATCTCTTCCCAGTGAATGAAAATATTTACCATCACTTATTCTGGGACTCTCATATTAACAAGAGTCTTTTTCCAGTCTGTACTGCACTCTAACTGTAAAGAAGTTAAGGTCCACGTGGGCTAACCAGAACTTAGTCACATTAAAAGGTGTAGACACAAATAAATGCCCATCACCAATTCAAATGTAAAAAAGCAGTAATGTCTCCTTGGGTTTGTCACTTCCTACAAATTGGAACTTCACTGAGCTGCCATAATTTCTGTGGGTATGTGGAATACTGAAGAAATGGGGAAAATACCTGCAGTGAAACTATTCCAGTCTAGCAGTTTGTATGATCTTGTGTTACCCAAGGCTGAGTTCAAAACAGCAAATTAGTAGGTTGGTTAAAGGAGCAGTAAGAAGAGAAAAAGATAGATACAAACAGACAACTACAAACAAGAGTACAACACCGGACAACAACACTCCACAGGAACTGCAAAGACACAGACAACAAAGTTAATCAGAGGCTTACTTAGGTGAGTGGAGAGAGAGAGAGAGAGAGAGAGAGAGAGAGAGAGAGAGAGAGAGAACAAGAGCATGCAGTAGCAGTCTAACATCAGGCCTAGCAAAACTTTGAGCGGTTCTAAAAACTAAGTTGACAGTGATGGTAGTAAAACTACAAATCCAAAAGGGTGCCTGGAGGAATCGCTCTGTCCTAAACCAAATCATGCAGTTAGGATTTCCAATGCAGGCAAGTAATAAGCTTCACCCCTCACCCAGTTCCTATCTCTGTCAGTGACCCTGAGACAAAAGTCTCTGTTGACCAGAAGATCAAGTATTAGAACTGAAACCTCAAACTGTTCTTAGCTCAAAACCTTGAATCCTAAATGAGGGGAAATTCAAGCTACATTTATACAACCCCCGTATTACGTCTTTGTCCAGATAACAATTCAGCATCAAAAGCTTCAAAAGCTGCACTGTGCAGGATACTGTTGCTGCCCCACTGGACTGGTTTTCCCAACCTCAGTTAAAAACCAAGAGCATGATGAGGAGATCCCATTATCATTTGGCTTTCAGAGCTAGGGCTAGTAAATAAAGATAAAATCTGGATAAAGTGCCTAAATGTGATGGCTGTTTTTTATTGACAGTTGGAGATTATCAGACTTCCACATGTACTTTAATAAACCTGTGGTCCATACATTTATAGGCACATTATTTTTCAATAATTTCACCCAACATTCTTCCATTGCAATGCACAAGCAATAATCTTTTGCCCTTTCATATACTGAGAACTGGACAGTAGAAGTGTGAGGGACAATTTTATTGTAAAAATACAGGTATCCCCCTACCTGCAAGTATAATGTGCTCCTGAAAATTTGCTGATAAGGTAAAATCTTGTAAGTCAAAGATATAATTACCCTTATTTTCCATGAGATCACATTTTTAATCGTTCCTGGGCCCACAAAGTTTTTGCTCCAAAAAAACCAAAACCAATAAAAATGGAGATAAATAGTAACATTCATATAAAAAAGAGACATTTCCTTTCATTAACAATACACTACATAAAGAGAGATGAAATCAAAAGATTTCACAGGACAGTAAGTGGGGACAACAGGTGGTGATGCCACCAGCGAAGTAGTTGTGGCTGTTAACTCCTTATAGGTCCCACACAACAAAGTATAAAAAGGGCTCAGAGTTATCATGAATGCCCCCCCACCCCCCCAAAAAAACCCTTTACTTAACTCTGAAGACTGCAAACACTCATTTTGCTCTCATACTGTCATTTATACACACACCACTCACCCATATATATATGTGTGTATGTGTGTGTGTGTTGTATACATTTATTCAGTCAGGACAAAATTATACACACTGAACCCAACAGTCATAACTTGCCTATCACAAACATGCACTAACTAGTATGACACAGCACCTGCTGGGGCAAACTTTGCTAATTCCCCCATGATCGACTTTCGTTCTTGTTAACTTGAAAAACCGGCTTTACATTTGGTAATTTCCTTACATTTCATTCAGTATGTGGCATTTAATTTCACTTGTATATGCGAAAACCTGGAAGTCACAGTTATATCTTGGGGGATACCTGTACACTAAAAATACTCTAAAAAGATAGGCATGGACATGACTGACAGCAAACCTTAACATGATCTGCTCATATTAGCCTCCTGCATAATTTGGGCAAAAAAACGTGTAATTGGAAGGAAGAGGAGAGGTGCAAACATAATATGGATCTCCCCCACATGTGAGAATAGTAACTTCTTTTCGTGTCACTATGAGTAATTTATACTAGTCCCTTGTCCCTTGAGGGAATAGCCAGTTCTCAGACAGAGTGAGCTGAAGGAAGAATGGCGGCTCTCAATTTAGTGTCTCGTGTCCAAAGTGACATACATTCTGTCATATTGTTTGGCACTGCTTTGTGGAGACCTACCGGGATTGTGGATACGATCCAGAAGCTTGACTGACCGTGCGCTGACCACGCCCCCCACGTGGACTAGGAAACCAGGTGGGAAGCAGGTAAGGGTGAAGAATGGGAACTCCTGCAAGAAGAAAGGTATCAGAGATGTAATTTTGGGATGGCAGAAAAGGGCACAAATCAAGATTTACAGTGGAAGACAAACCGCAATCAATGGTTGGATGAGAAACCAAACATTGATTACAAATAATTGTGTGCTTCATTACCAGAAAAGCTCTGGAAAGGGTTAGCATTCAAAAGTACCATGAGTTACATGAAACATCCTTTATGGGGAGGGGGATCACTGTTTTTGGTTTTCAAATCCAGTTACAAACAAGGAGATGCTGTACAGTGAAAAGGAACAGGAAAATCCTTCTGGAGGAAAAGCATGCAAGAAAAGTGAATGAAGAGAGTGGCGTTCCCCATGCTACAGCACATGACAAACAGACCATGGCAATGGGAAACACTTGGCACTTAAGATCTGAAATTGCAAAACAACTGCTTTATGACTACAGATGTCATGATTTGGGATTCTGATGACTTTTGAAAGTAAAATTATTTAAAGCAAAATTTAGTATGAGATCGTATGCAGAGAAAAAAGACACAAATAATGGCATAATAATATATTTTATTTTTTCATAACATTCTTTTAGTTGTGCAAATAAAGCATACGAGTCTGCTTCCTATTAAACTATAAATATAATGGGGAAAGATGGGGTAAGGGGTTAAGCCTAAAAACTCAAGGCAGCCTGCTTTTAGAAATCAAAACACGGTATTTAGCCGTAAATGAATAAAAATATATTTGTCTATCCATACATATATCCATTCATTCATGTATCATGAAAAATAGTCAAACGTTGGTTGACCTGCATTTGCAGCAGGATCAGAGGTAATTTTAGGTTAAAAGTGAATTAAGATACTTAGCCTGAGCCACATCAGAAAGTATATAGCAGACTGAAAGATTAAAGAATATTTATAGTATGGCAAATTCAACAAAATGTCATCATCTTCATCTTCATCAACTATTCATCATTTTTTACAGTGCAATGTTTGGCTACTTAGAATTTTTTTTTAATTCATTTATAAAATATGGATCGATAATAGAGATTCAAGTCTCAGACCATCACTCTGTTTACTTCAAACTTGGTTGCTCGTTGTCAGTAAAAAGTGTGTTTATTTGCCAGGGCCAATGGGTGGACTGTGGCAAGCACCAATTACTGGAAAAATTTTTACAAGTGATAGTATTGCCACAAAATGAACTTGAATGAAAACAAATGGAATGCTGCTCTGTGGTGAGCTACTCCAGCCAGGGTGATCCCTAACTTAAGCTAAGAAAAGTAACATCAGCTATTTTTTTCAAACCTTGACTGTTGTATAAAGGAATGGATGGTGATCATGGAGATGCCAAAGTAGATTAAGCGTGTTTGAACCTTTGGCAGCAACTGTTTCTCAAAATATTTTGCAAATAGGATATCCATTGTCTTCTACTAACCCTTGACCATTTTCAGATATCCAAAACGCTCCCACACCACAACTGAGATGTTGAGTTCCCCGTAAGCAAACTTACGGCCAGCAGTGTCAAGCTGAGCCAGGCACAGCATACACATAACTCATTTGGGAATTTTTCAGGGCAATATGAAATGCAAGGCTTCTAAAGAAGCATTTAAATTTGGCTTCTGAAATGCTCACTTTTTGGAAACCGTGATGTTGCAACATCTCTATTTATGAAAGTGGCTTCTAGTACTTGTGGAAATACTATCTTATGAGACTGAAAAATGACAAAATGCATCAAGTATATGCACCACTCCAGACAGCTATTCAAAACACTGCACGTGTACTAAACTGTATCAATGGATTCATCTTTACAGATGGTGTTCTGTTAGTCTTCAGAATAGTTAACATTAATTCTGCAATGTCACAGGTGTGCTCCACTTATGAGCTACAGTTCTTCCACAAAGTGTTATGTTATCGAAGCTACTATGATGAAATACTACTCACAAAGGGGTAAGGGAAAACACACTTAATTCAGCTTTATCTCCAGGGTTTATGCCTTTCACTCAAACTCTTCTATGACAGAATATCTTCTATCTTTTATACAGAAAGCTTTCATGTTAACACTTCTGGAAGCTTTAATTGAACTGGGAATCATGTGATTAACTCATTTGCAAAGCCATTTATGCTAAGTAGGCCAGAGTTGAGCATCTCAGCTCAAACCAATCTGTAAAAGCTGTAATGGAGAAAATGAAACACATGACTAAGATTTTTTTTGTTAAGGTGATAGCTATTGGCTGCATGCTTATAATAAACAAAAGATCAAAGTTCAACATTCCCATAACAAATAATCCTGAAAAAATGTTGTGAAATTATATAAACTATTTCTATTAAGAAGCATCAAGACTATTTTATTTTCCCCTGACCTACAATGGCCTTGTTCTGATAATTGGTATGGATAATATTTAAGCATTCAAACTTCCTTATGGCCACCAAACGTAAGAAATGAGAATGGTGAGAGGAACCCAAACGAAGGAAAGAAAAAGATTTCACTGAGGCAAACAAATGAAAGGACTCCTTTCCTTTACAGCAGGGAAATAGTCATGGGTTTGAACTATTCAAAAAGTACCATCTCAGATGGAAAGAACCACAGAGATTAAAATATATGTATATAAACATACAGAAAAAAAAACGTGGAATTCAGAAACACAGAAAATCACACAGTGGCGTTGACAACATACCATTGTCCTAACAAACACACGTGAGGAGGATGCTCCCTGAGTCCCAGAGAGAACAAGAGGATGGAAAAACACGTTAATCACTCTCTCAGATGCATGTGCGCTCAGGCTACTTCAAATGCACAGCACGGACAGTGAACAGTTTGCACTCTGTAGATGGCGCTGCATGTAGTTCCAAGTCTCAAACGTAACACACTTTTTCCACTTAGCACAAACCAGTCAGCACCAGACGTGGATGTGCCACAGAGAGGTGGTGGCCCTGCTTGGACTATGCTAAGGGGAGAGATGGTTGCACAGCAACCAACAGAGGTGTGAATGCACATACCCGCTGCTCCAGTGCTGACTGGGTCTGCTGTCGCAAGAGAGTCTTTAGTGGGCCGCCCTCCTTCCCAACACTTCCCCCACTGCCCATTCCTGCAAAGGGGAAAGAGAAAGGCTCACCAGCATGCACAGTTTTTGTTGTGGAAAGCTGCTCCACTTTCCCACATTGAAACAACTCTATAGAAGCCAAACATCCTACAGCTGTACTGTCCTGCAATATGTCCAAGCAAAAAGCCAGACTTCTTCCTAATGAACTCCCTCAAGGATGTAGAAAAGCAAAAACATCACTATGCATGTGTTCATAACTGGCATGCCAAACATACACTGTCACAGTATTGCATTGAGGTGTCAAAAAATCACATACAATCGATCTCAGAAGCATTTAAAAGTCTAAACTGAGTGCAACAGGCAGTTGTCACTAAATTAGGGCTCTGATGTAATCATGCAGTACATTTTGTATTTTTTTTCACCAGCTCACAGACAGCCAAAAGTAATGGCGCCCTTTGTCTTGCCTTCACAATTAAACTTTCAATGTCAACCAGGGACACATATTATATTATTAAACGATTATAACAAATTTTTTAAGAAAATGTGGAATGAGAGCGAAAAAAGAAAAAACTGATTACAAAAGAAGGTTAGCTAACAGGCATTTTTGCAAGAATGTCAAAGCAGCATCCAATTCCATTCACAGGAACATTGACCTAGTATTTGAGATAACAGTATACACAATAACTAATTAGTGTAAAGCTGCTAAGGTTAGTAAAAAGATTTATTACTTCAAATAAACCATAACAAGATAATGATTAATGTGGGGAGGTGATGCAAGGGAATTCAGTCTGGTGTGTTTCTTTCAAAATCAAGTACTAGGAGTTTTCACATCGGGGGTGGGAGGGGGGGGGTTGTTACAGGGCAGTAAATCTATACAAATGGGTCTGTCCTACCGGAGGCAACCAGTAGCATGTCCTCACTGAAAGAGACAGTTTTTCTCAGCGCGGCAGGGTTTGAGTGGGCCGAGTAAGGAGGAGGTGTGGTGAACCCTTGGGCCGTCCGGGGCCCTAAGGGGAGGTGGAAGGAGTTGGACTTGGGCAGGGGCTCGGGGGATAGGGACAGAGAGCTAGGACAGAGAAACCCCCTGGGCCCCACGTGGGACGGCACCGCTGCAGCGGACAGAAGTGTGCCGAGAAGAGAAGATGGACGTGTCACAAGATCATGAGTATGACAGGCAAACTGGAAGGACAGAGTGGCACTGGGAGAGGCAGAAAGAAATCACAACAGAGAAGAAAACATACAACAGGAAATGAAATGGAACCATTCAATTAAAACATAATAAAACGGAAAGGAACAAATGGAATTTAAACACAAGAGTGTAACATAACAAAAAAGAGGGTGGAATCAGTGGTAATAGATTCAGAACAATGTCCACCAACATTTCCCTCTCCTATTTAGGTTAAATACCTTTTACATTGCACTTGTTTCCTACATGCTTCTTAAGAGTAACAGCCTGGCGATGAACCAAAACAATCATGTACATTTTACCACAAAACAGCTCTATTTGATGCTCAATAGATGAGTCGTAAGGACTCACCATTGTTCTTATTAAACAGAATCATAAAACGTTCTACAATGTAAAGCATTGAAAAAGATTTGTTGCAGATTTTCTCAGCCTAAAATACACATACTTAACACATTACAAGATAAAGTTCAATTATAATACGAAAATTTCACTCCAAATTAATCTGAAGTTTAAATATGTGTGCATGATTTTATAAATGTTTTGTACCCAAAGCATAATTTATGTACTCTGTAAACTGTATTGATTTCTTAATGATCTCAAATCATGCCACCCAAACTGTTAAGCATTTAGAGGAAACATATTTCTCATTGTGCTATATAAAAATTCAACTGAACCAAGCTCGTGGTTGTCAGTATTTATGTTTAACGAGGGAGTTCTCTTTTCCTTTCTACTCCTAGTTTAGTATGATGACCTTAGTTCTATGAAACAGTTTAGACATACTTAACAGCAATGTGCTCACTACGGCACAATGACAACTGTAAAAGCTTGGCAAAAACTCCCCATTTGAGGGAAACATGGAAACACTTGTTTTGTTGCTGACCAAAATGCACCTTTGTGTTGCTTCCTACCTGTTGAACACCTACGTAGAACACCTACGTATGATCTAGATGCATTATGGGGAAGTCTGCCTTTCATTAATCCAGTATCGTACAATAAAGAACGATACTGTTCCCATTAAACCCCGACAGTGTGGACAGTATAATGCTATTATATGAATAACACCTTTTGTGGCTCCCTCATGTAAAACTGGATTACAGTGAGTCTACATGCTCAAGATGTGAGCATAGGTAAAAAGCGCAGACACATACACACAGTACTGCTTCATCTTACGTGAACAACAAATACAGTTCTGAAAATGCCACATGCTGCGGTATGTAGCATAAAAAAATGGATAAAAAAAGAAAGCGTGCATATGCAAAATTAAAGTACATTAAATGAGGCAACAAGGTAAATATAATAAGGCATGTAAATTAACTACATACCAAGTTAATTAATCTTAGTCAAATTCCATGGCAGCATTTGGCCACCATATCCTCAAATAAAGGTAAGAAAGCTAATTCCTTTAGCCTCAAGATAATATGCTTGCCAGGAGTTTAAAGCAGCAATCAACCTGAATACAGTTACTTTTCAAAGCAGTGTTGTATTTCATTCTAGACTATATGTGAAAGTAAAGCAAATGCGAAAAAAAACTGATTCTGCATTTAAACAGTGCTTTCTGTTCTGGATATCACTTTAATGTGGAAAAAACTGAACTTTCTTCAGAAGTATGGAAATTAAACAAAATATTCCACACCGATAAACAACAAAAAATGGGAGAGACAACGGACAAAAGAAGAAGAAAACAAATGAAACCCAAACAAACTCTAAAATGAAAATAATAAAAAAACATTCTAGGACAAAAACAAAACATAAGGCTAGTGGAGGTACCTTACCAGTTTTAGGTGTCAAACTCAAATCTGTGTCAGAAGAGGAGGACTGACGGCTGTAGGACTTGGAGGGTGAAAAGGAATAGGTTTGGTTTTTCAGTGGGGTGGAGGGTCCGGATGAATGAGTATTGGGGTTGGGGTCTTCACTGAAGGGAACCCTGCCAGAAGAAGGTGGAAAGACATTCAGTAACCCCCCAAGACAGGAGGTCTGGCGAGACGGTGACCCACTGCAAGGGATGGGGGGGTGTGCGAGCTACAAGAGGAGGACAAGGAGGGGACCCCGAGGAGCAGAGCGTGTGCGTGCGTGAACGAGGGGGGGGGGGTGTTTGGCTTGTCCATTCTCTGTCGTGACGGTAGAACCAGACAAGATGGCTGGGACTTTCAAAAGAAAACAAGCGTATGAAAACTGTCTTTGAAAGATTGATTAAAAATATGAATTGCAAATGAGTACCCAGTGGAAAGAAAACAGCAACCCAAAAACAAGACAAAAAAAATGAAATGCAAAGCTTTTGTTTCAGCTAACCAAAGCAACATATTCTAAGGTGGAAACTGTGACCATTTCAAGTCATTCTTCCTTCCTTTTTCACTTTTTTTGGCTGTAAAAAGCTGAAAGAACAAAAAAAGGAAAAATGCCAATGGCTGCAAATGGAATTGAAAAATGGTGTTTGTGTCAAAGTTTGACTGGTCAAAGTTTTTTTTAACTATTGGTGAAATAGTTTTTAGGAGAAGCACCCAGACTGTGCCCGACATTCTCCTGACAGAATGCTTTGGAAGCTGAAGATTTTTCGAGCTGGTGATGTCATAGCCCTCCCCGGCCAATGGAGGAAGTGGGCAGGTCCAGGGGAGGGGTTTGGGGGGGGGGGTTGGAGAAGCGGGGTACCTGCCTACACTGCCTGCCTGGCAACACTGTTTGAGCCGTGTGCTCACGGCCCGTCTCTCCCAAGCTCCTGTGCCTATGCAGTCTCATACCAGTGAAGATGAGGGTAGGAACAGACACAGAGAAGCCCTGAGAGAGTCGTGAGCCGGCGGCAGTGTGAATGGGGCTGCTGTGGGTCGAGCGGCATCCGTGGCTGGGGCCCTGGGCCAGTGGAGACCTGAGACAGTTGGCAGCCATAGAGGAAGAAAGAAAAAACAAAAACAACACAGACAACAAATTGCAGCGAAAGAAAAAGTGGGAAGAAGAAAAAGTAGGAAGAAAAGAAGTGGTCTTTCCATCTTCCTTCCCAAACCCCCCTGCAACCAATTTCTCCTCCAGGAAGCTGCGGACCAAGGCAAGCTAAGAAGCACCAATCACCCACACCCCTTACCCCGCCCAACCCTTGTAGAAGCTGCGGTGGATCTAGAGTAGACCGTGGAAGCAAGTAAGCAGCATGTGCAGCCTACAGCTGAGTGCCTGAAAGACAAGCTGAATGAGGCATGGTGACAGATGCTGGAAGATCTTTAGCAAACCTTTTATACTTTAAAAGTCAATGCAGTTCAATTTTCTGCTGAAGAAAGAATGCAAATTGGTTGCGCCCTCAATAATTATAATAAATCACTACATTTCTTGGCTGTTTGCCAGATAAAACATAAGAGGAACTAGCAAAGTCACATGCAGTAAACTCTTCTATAGCACAGGAACTTTTTAATTTGTACTCTGATTTGTCAAACTGGTCAAGACCATTTCATGCAGGCAGGTGTTTACCTAGATAATCACAAAATATTCAAAATATTACAGCCATTCCATGACAACCTTATGAAGAGTTGATTAATTTGGGGTATAAATCAGAACAAAAAATTATTGATGTAAGCTGATTGTAATTTCTTTCTCTCTTCACAACACAGCACGTTTCCTTACAGGAAATGCAACCTGCATACTGTGCATTCTGGGAAAGATCATGCAGGAACAGGGCTGATGTGCAGAGGTATACAGGTACATGTTTAGACTGTTCTCTTTATGTGGGGGGGCATTCAGTCTTCTACTCAGAGACCTACACATGACATTGAATGCATCAGGAAACTAGTGACGTAATTTTGCTTATAGCTATTCATATGTAGAAAAAAAGAATGTTGGAAAAATATTTTACTAACACTCATAATATTCAAATCAATACATGGTAAAATATTTGTACTACATACGAGCTTTTAAGATTAAAAGTAACTAGCACAGTATTTGGCACAGGAAGTCTAATATATGCACACCCGAGGCACATAGCGCTTTTCGGACATGCAGGAGAACTTGAACCCATCTGCATTATACTTACTCTTTCATCTCTTTGGATGGGGAATTGCATGCAGGAAGGGCAGCTGAAGGGAGGCTACTTAATTTGTCCAGGGTACAGGCTGTCCCGATGGCACGCACCACCAGGCCTGACTCGCCCTCCAGGTCAAAACACTGCAGATAGCCCACCACTGCATTTCCCCCCATCTCAAGTACTTTTAGGCCAATCTTCCTCTGGAGCTCCCCTGGAATTAAAGGATTGGTTAAGTGAACCAGCATCATAGCATGGCATCTGCACTCATACTGCTGCAATGACCATGTGACTTTACATTCTGTAACACTGATATCAATGCTACCCTGCTCTGCAGGTATTAATGACTGTAGGGGGTTTAATGCATTGTATCTACATTGTAAGTCACCTCAGGTAAACATGCCAGTTAAATACTACTTAACAATCACTGCAGGAAGCACAGGTGCTAAATAAATGTAAATATAAAACTGGGAGTTCCTGAACTCTATTTTTAAAGAACCAGCTTTAGCTAAGATATGCCTACTGCAACAATGTATTTCATTTTGTGCAGTTTTTGGATGTAAAAGGCCTAAGTGTAAAGTTGGGTACAGCTCAGCTACCCTATAGGGATGAATTTTAGTTTATGCCTGCAGGCTCCCCTACCAGACATCAACGAGATGAGCCTTTGTCTGGCTTCATTGGAAGCTCGAGGGGTTCTGATGCGATCAATCCACTGATATTCTGGGTCCTCATTCACAACCAGCTCCTCCACAAAGCCATGGACTGTAACCACTCGGTAGCACTTAGGAATGGATGTGGCTGAAGGACAGACATAGTTTGTTACATTTCCATCAAAAGTGTAGTCAAATTTATTTAAGCAATACTACTTGTTCTTATACAGACAGAACCTAATCCTTTATTTTCTTAAGTAAAAAAGGTACACTGTTGCCCTGAAGCAGTGCTATCAACATCATCACCATAAATTTGCATAAATATTTGCATGACTTACTGCAAAAGAACTTGACTCCGCAAGATGACTGTCTAAAGCGGTTTGAGTCATTGAAGAGGTCCACCTTCACCAGAACATTGATTTCTCCACGAATACCTTTGATGAAATAGATATTCATATGTACAGTGCATTCAGAAAGTATTCAGCCCCCTTTACTTTTTTCACATTTTATGTTGCAGTGCTATGCTAAAATTGTTTGGGGATGTTCTGCTATTTTTCGCTGAAGATCCTCTTAAGCTCTGCCAGGTTAGATGAGGACTGTCAGTGGACAACCTTTTTTAGGTCTCTCCAGAGACGTTCAATTAAGTTTAAGGCTCTGGCTGGGCCACACGAGGACCTTCACATAGTTGTTCCTTAAGCGACTCCTGTGTCTTGACTGTTTGTTTAGAGTCATTCTCCTGTTGGAAGGTAAACCTTTGGCACAGTCTGAGCACTCTGGAGCAGGTTTTCATTAGGGATAGCTCTGTACTTTGCTTCATTCAGCTTTCACTCAACCCTGAGCAGTCTCCCAGTACCTGCCACTGAAAAACACCCCCACAGTATGATGCTGCGACCACCAAGCTCAACTGTTTGAATGGTGTTGCTCAGGTGATGAGCAGTGCCTGGTTTCCTAAACACCTGACTCTTAAAATTCAGGCCAAATAGTTCCATCTTGGTTTCATCAGACCAGAGAATCTTTTTCTAACAGTCTGAGAGTTCTTTAGATGGGCTTTCATTTGTCTTTAACAGAGGAGAGGCTTCCATCTTGCCACTCTGCCATAAAGCCCCAGTTGGTGAAGTGCTAACAGTGATGGTTGTCCTTCTGGAAGTTTCACCCATCTCCAGACAGGATCTCTGACGCTCAGCCAAAGTGACCATTGGGTTCTTGGTCACCTACATTACCAAGGCCTGTCTCCCCCAAAAGCTCAGTTTAGCCAGGCAGCCAGCCCTAGGCAGAGTCATGGTTGTGCCAAACTTCCTCCGTTTAAGAATTATGGAGGCCACTGTGCTCTTGGGAACTTTCAATGCAGCAGAGCTCTATAGGCAGTTCCTTTGACCTCATGGCTTCATTTTTGCTCGATATGCATTGTCAGCTGTGAGACCTTATATAGACAGGTGTGCACCTTTCCAAATTATGTCCAATCATTTGACTCCAATCAAGTTGTAGAAAAATCTCCAAGTTGATCAAAAGAAGTGAAATGCACCTGAGGTAAATTTCAAGTGTCACAGTGCAGGGTCTGAATACTTATGGTAACATATTTCAGTTTTGTTATTTTTAATAAATTTGCAAAACATTTTAAAATCCTGTTTTCACTTCGATATTATGAGGAATTGAGTATAGATTGATGTGTGAAAAATGAATTTGAACAACCTTAGCATAACATTGCAACAGCAAAATGTGGAAAAAAATAAAGGTGTCTGAATATTTTCTGAATACACTGTATATGCATTTTCAAAATCCAAACAATAAATCCTACTGTTTAACAGAATATGAGCTTAGTATGAACAGCAAGATAATGAAATACAAATTCAACATACCATGTATAGTGTCATAGATAGGGAACCAGCCAGAGATTACAGTTGCAGCTTCGTTTGATAAAAGAGGATCGATGTCAATGTAGACCTTGCCTATGGCATCATTGGCACTGTACGTGTCATGGTCCAGAACCGTAATCTGTAATGGCTCATCCTGTAAGTCTTCATCATCCACCTGAGGTTTGAAGTTTCAGTAACCAAACAATTGTTTATGTAAAGTTTTAAGTTCATCTTTAATATAAATTCAAAGCATAAGTAAAATAATTGCTGCTCAATAATTAAACAGCTTCTACACACATGTTGCACATTACCTTCTAAAAATGTGTTTCATATACCGAATGCTTGAACATTGCGTTTACTTGATTGTCTGATGCATTCTTTACAGAGAATGAAATCTTCAACAAAAAAATTACCTCAAATTTAAACCACTCAGAGTTCCATTGGGGATTCAGTGATTTTGGATACACATCTGTTTTAAATGTTGTGTTTCCAAATTTCACCTGTGAAAGACAATGCTGATGTTAACACAATGTCACTGGTACTACAGTAATACCACAGCTAAAGTCTAATAAGGTGACTCCACTCCTACCTCAACAAAAGCATCAGTGAGATCACTGGCCCTATCCATAACAGGTAAGTGGCGTCCTGCCACGATTTTGGCCTTTAGCTTTCCTGGCATGATTTCACCCCAACTACAGAACACACATAGAAAGAATATGAGTCACAGCAGAATGTGAAAGAGAGTGAAGGCAACTCAGAAACCTAAACATCATGCATTGCTGATATTGGTTTTAAGAACAAGGAATAGCAGAAGCTGAGACACCAAATCATCTGAAATTTATGGAATAACTGGATAAAAATTAAACCATTTTCAATATACAGATGGTCTTTGTTCTGTGATGCCAATATGAACCAAACAAATGTTACCTAAGAGACAAAAGACAAAGATAGAATATTTTTCCCTAATGAAATAATGAAACATTGTTAATGTGGATCAAAATGACCCAATTAAATTGGATCAAAAAGCATGCACAGACTCTGCTTGGCCAACCTTTAAACATAGTGTTTATGACAAAGAGCAAAAAAGTGGTTTAGGACTATATAAATTTGTTTGCAAAAACTTAAAGTTAGGCAATAGTTGCATGTATGCTGGATGAAAACCACAGACAAACAACAAACTGACACTGGTGACAAGCAACATAAAATGAAATACTTGATATTTATCTTACACATCTTCTGTAATTATGTATTCGACCATTTTCTATCATTTTATGGATGTAATAATAACAAAGTGTTACTGTATTTTAGGTAATTTTTTATGATGCTGTTATGTGCATTATGTGAACTGAACAAAGTAGTAGGAAGGTAACAACAAATGCAACTTCTCACTGTAAAAGCACACAGTACATACTGTGCAAAACACATACTGCTATTGCCTACCTAATATGCTTATATTCAGAAAACAGTTCTACATGTTTTTGACAATTTTGTTTTTTCTTCCTTATTACATTGTACAGTATTTCACATTTAGGGTGTATTGTCACTTTGTGTCATTAACATTGCCATGTTTCACATTTAGAGGGCCAAAATCACATGTGAACATTTGTACACTGGTACAGTATTTTCTTCAAAAGCACCTTTTATAATCAGTGTATAATAAAAAAAGTATATGTTTATAACTTCTGATTTTGAGTTAAAATAACAGTACATGGTTACAAAAAAGGAGTGAGGTGTCTGTAAAACAACACATAGAGGTAGCACCTGTATTTATCACAACAGTATGTGTTCCTGACTACACTGTTAAAGCAGGTTATACCACATTTATGCTCCAACAAGCTGATGGATGCCTTAATCAAATAAAGTGCTCAGCCCTCATAGAACAATGAAAAGCTGCTGCAACAGCTTATGAAAATACATACTCTTTTTAGTACAAAAAGCTGATTATTATAATAAATTCTACATCTAAAGATTTTGGAACAGTTGCACCCTTAATGTCAATTTACTGTCCCTCTATTTTCTGGCTAATTTTTGGCTCCACAATACACAGGAAGGAACGACCGCTTGTGTACAAGTAGGGTTCAAATGGTGTATACATCTTATCACAGTGGCAATCAACCAATTACGTTCCTCAAGGTAAATACAATATAGTATTACAACAGAAAGGAAGCTACTTATCATTACAACAGTAATACTTCACTTAGCAAATGTTTTTCTTCTAAATGACATACATCATTCTACTACTTGCAATGACTTACCAATTTATATAACAGAGTCATTGTTACTAGAGAGATTCAGGGTAAGTACCTTGCTGAAGGACCCCTATAACCAGAGCAGGGATCCATCAGTTGTCAGAAACTCTAACAGCAGCTCTAACACCATACTGTATACCTGGCACAGACTGTTGGGATGTATTTATATCATACACATCTGTGAGCAAAATTAACAAAATGTTTTGACATTAGGTGCATCGCTGCATGCCTTATACTCCCTGAATAGACTCTGGACTTCTATTTAAACATTTTAACCAATCTTAAATTACATTTTTTGTAAGTAATGAGATGACACCTTCACAACAGGAATTTCTTTACAGAGGTGATTTCTCTGAACAAAATATTTCCATTAAGGAGTAATGGATGTATACAATTATGGAGAGGCCACAAAAACATCTCTAAACACCTGTCAAATGCAGTAAAGTAATTAAAAAATTAATTTAAAAAAATTAAAAACACCTTACCCTCACCTCACCTTAACCTATCCAACCCTGGGTCTGCAGAATAATGTCGCACACATCCTCTGCCATAGTTACCAAGTTTGTTTAATACACATAAATAGCTACAAAGAAGATTTGTTCAGGAGCCAGGCTATGTTCTCGATATAGTATAACATAATAAATATTAACGGCATGATATATGTGACGGCGCGTACTGTGAAATGACCAGGCAGGCCCTCGCTGTACCATGTTAACATCGATGTTTTTCTCATTACACATTGCTGCAGCCAGCGAACTACTTTTTAACTATTTCCCATTTAAACAAATTACAGTGTAAAAAAAATTACAGCAGAAGAGACATAACATACCTGCAGACGTTTTCAACGATGGTAATTCTGCTTCAGTCTAACAGCATTGTCATACTGATACTAACAGTGAAATTCCACTCGTCTTGCCCACAACATGAAGGTCGCGACGTTGTGTTTGTTTTTAATGCTTTTCTGCTTTAAATGACGTCACATTTTAAAAAATAATATTACTGCATTGTAGCTGAACACTTCGAGCACTGAGCCACTGTCGACCTGATTTGACACATAGGGTTAAAACCTACTACTGACATTAACCAAACACTGTCCTAGTAAGGCAGAAGAACTACTTCCGGAGCATGCACATTACATCCGGTTTGTTGTTGGGGGAAATAAAACTGTACACAGCGCGAGAGGTCCCAGCTACATGACACTCATACAAACCGGAAATTGCGTCATATTGTATTGTAAAAGTAATTTTACAATTTTTATTGTAATTGTTTTACTACTTGTAATAAAATTAATTTATTCAATAATTGGAGATTTTTCTTAATTACACTCAGTATACATAAACGCAAGTTCGTTCCAATGCATCCGTTGTCTTTCAGCGAGACATGGTGGCGAATAAGGAGCCATTTGTTTACTATATGATATATTTGAAGTATAAACCAGATTGAAATATGGCTATATAAATAAAACAGAAATGCTTAGGTCTGCTGAAACTGAAATATTTCCATGTTACAGTGGATTGTTTAAACGTTTTTATACGTTGTAAGACGTTAGGGCTGCACTTCAGCAAAGAAACATTAGCTGTAAACACTTGTCTAAATAACTGATTTATTTGAATGCATTTATTTATTAATATTGGTTGCTACGTTTTCATAATATATATGTTGTTTCTATTCATGTGAAGTTTATTAAATTTGTTGAAACCAAAGGAGACACAACTGTACTTTGTAGGAAGATCCTCAGTTCTACAGGTCAAGTGAGGTGGACTTCATTCATATTAAACTCTACTCTATGTTGAATTATTAAAATACAATTTTTTTCCACCCTTCTAGTGTGTTTAAACTGAATCTCATTGCCAAAGACAATCTGCCAATAGTTGAAATGTACTTTTATAGGTGGATAAATTTGGCATGTGAGATCCACCAGACATTTTGGTCATCTCTGGAACCCAGTTTTAATACTCCAGCCAAGGTTCCAAAACCCCCAAGTGAAAGTGCCATGTCAGTTACAGAACCCATGCCAGAAGATAAATCCATCTGAACTGTTTCACATCCAATAAAAGCAAAGTGATGTTCAAGAAGGGTCAATTCAACGTTTAGTCTTTAAGTTGCATTCAGCTGTCACTTGTCATCATTGAGCACCTGTTTTCTTTTACAACTATAAATATCACCTCCTAAATAGCAGGATTTTGACTAACATGCTATGCCAGTCTCACTTGTTAACTTGGGGTCAGTAGAATCAATTCTTCTACCAAGGAGACATTGCCAGTGCTAAATAGTTAGCACCAGGAGTGTAAGCACCTGAAAGATATACTGATACTGAAAGATACAATGTGCATCATTTGCAAGCAACACATAACTAAGTAAAGGTTATTGACAAATGGTACGAACAACTGCTGCTGGCCACCACTAGTGTGATGACAAGACTTATGCTGGGGTTTTCTTCATTTGACCTTTTGGTGGTGGTGATGGAATGTGTTTGTACTGTCTCTATACTGCTGTCTATAGATTCAGCTACCATATGAAAATAATGTACCTATGATGTGAACTTCAACTTTTGTTATGAATGCTTAGAGGAATGGCGACTCTAAGGCTTTCAGTGATGACAGTTTAGTGTGGTGTTTCTTTATTATTATGCCATTCTTTTTAATTAAACTAGAGTATAGTAATAAACTGTTCGCTGTAAAAATTATTTGGTATAGATTAGGTATACTTTCCCTACATTCTTATGTATATCTTTTGCTTTCCCACTTCAGCCATGAGATAAATACCAGGATATCAGATGCTTGATGCTCCTTACATGCTTATGTATGAGATCAATTTTTCCAATGATTAAATAAAGTAAATGTCAATGTATTATTGTATTTCCATGCCCTGTCACATCGCCATGGGGGTATTGTTTCAATCTGGACAGCATCGTGTGCCATGCCATTGGCATTGTACTATATTTACCAACCAATAGCTGCTCAGACATAAAGACAGCTATTATTATAACCATTAGAGTGAACCAGTAGAGTGTTTATCTACTCAAATCAGCAAAGGTAACACTGCATCAGTTACTCTAGAAATTTTATTTGTAGATAACATAAAAATCTATATGTAAAAAGTTCTGTTCTACATTGTTTTTTCCCCTTCTAACAGTGGTTTGCAGTGATTCTCTAGTACTGAAACTATTGTTCTTCTTTTAAAGGTGTAACCATGCCGGATGAGTAAGTGTGCCTTTCATGTACTTTCTGTAGTCCTGTCTATGCTCTTTTAATTAATAATATCAATTTAAACATGCCTTTAGGAATGTCTTTTTTTAATGTGCTCAAATTTATATTCATGCATAAAAGTCTTTCATAAAGTCTTGATGTAACAAACTTTCTTACTATTTGTATTCAGTTTGTGCTGAGGTACCAAAAGTGTATAAAAGTAGACAAAGATTTTCTGATGATGATTCTGATTCTGCTTTGTTCCTGATTTTGGGAAACCTTTTAAATAAAGTGGATAGATGAATATCATACTAGCAATAGCAGAGTGTTTGAATGTTGTATCACTTCTATACATGCTGCATAACCCAGTTTTTTAATAGTTATCATTATCATGTACTTTATCTTAAATTTGAACTGATTCAACTCAATAATTTTTCTGCATAAGTAAAATCCAATTAAATAGTCAGATATGTTAACCTTGAAATTTCTGTTTTTCATCTGTCTGTTTGTGTGACTTTTTTGATATTTGTTTTCTCTCCTGAAAATGATAATGCAGCCAGGTAAGTTTATACTGACTGCAGTGTTTCATTCTTAATTGGATTCCTTTCCAAGTTCATTGCATGAATATGGTAAAATGCAGCTCTTTGTTCTTCTATACAACTTACCTCACACAGGAGGTGTTATTCATGATTCTTAATGTTCTGGGTGGATTTTTTTGGTCTTATCTGTGTCACTTGTTGACTGTGAGCATGAGTTCCACCACCACCTGAATGTCTCTGCTGGAGGCTGTGTAATAGCCTGCCAAGAATCTGTAGGTCAGGAGTCTTCAGGTCAAACAGCAATGTTGCAATTGTATACAAGCAAAAATTGCTCAAAACACTAGTCTGCAGATTGCCAGTTTTTAATTAGAGAAGTGCAGAGCTTCCAGCAGTTTGCAGTTACTAGCAAAATATGAAAATGTGACCACAAAATATATGCTGTGCAGTAATCTTTACTGATTATTTACTCTGTTTTACAGTTATCCTCCTGATCACATGAGTTTCATATAATTCGGGTGGTTGTAATATGTATATTTTTCCAATAGGTTCGTAGTATCCACAGACCCTTCCACCCCAAGGGAGAGGCAAAGGTATGTAAATGTAACAATTATTATTATACTTAATATGTAAGTGTACCAAATCCCAAATATATTATTAAAGCACTTCTAAAGTCAACCTTTTTGTTTTTGAACTTTATGAGTGATTAAGTAGCTTTGAGGCTGATGGTAAATCTTAAAGATGGTGCTAAACTGTCCTATTGTACTGTAAGTAATACAAATTTGTGAAACTGATTTTGTTTGTGTTTGCTGATTACTTTGGAAAGGATCAGTGAAAGCAAGAACTAATGTGAGTTGCCATTATTTTTTTTGTAGCCCAAGTCGAAGATATCAGCTTCTCGCAGGTTGTCTTTGAAGGTAGGAGCCTAGTCCTGTCCTTACTCAAAGCCATTGCTTCAAGTGTTCCTGCTGCTGAATGCAGCCACAAAATTCTATAATTAACATGTGCTCTTTCAAAATTTCCCCTCAAGGTGGAGATTTAAAAACTTGTTTCTTTGTCTTTCCATGCTGGGATGTCAGTCCTTCCATTAATAAATCTCTGTGGTCCACCTAGATCTTACTCCTGACTAGGGCTAAGGAGGACCTTGATAAAGAGAAGATGGAGAGAGATGAAGAAAAAGTACGGTACTTGGGAGAAAAATTACCCCCCTTACAGATGTCTGGACTCTCATCACAGGAGTTACAGGTGAGAGATGTGTAGTACTACGCACATGAGAGGTGTAGGTACACAGTACAGCCATCATTTACTATTGTTCAAAACAGAAGGAGACAACACAAGGTGCTCAGGAACTGATTTACTATGACTACATACATGAATATCAGCATTTAGTTGTGCGAATGGGTACAACTGTATTCATTTTACAAAATCAAATCTCCTTCTTGTATAGCTGCATAAGTTTTACCTTGAACTATAATATTAATACTAATAAAAATAATAATAATAATAATAATAATAATAATAATATGTACTGCACAGATAGTTACCAAATAAGAATTTCTCAGAATATTTACTTTGCAATAAATAACCTTGATGTGCTCTTTACATAGGCACTTTGCAAGCAGCTGCATGCAAAAATTGATGTCGTGGATGAAGAGCGATATGACTGTGAGGCAAAAGTGATAAAGAACAATCGAGATGTAGGTATATTGGCCCAACTTGTTTATCCACTAGCATATGATGGCATTGTTCATGAGTCCCCTACTTTTTGTTCCTTCATACGAGTGAATTAATATTAAATTCAGTACTTCTACAACAGTTTTATTCTCATATCCAACATTAATGCTAAAGCAGTTAGCTTTTCATTCAGGCCTAGATGTTTGACTCTTCAGCACTCTTCTGACCTGATCCAGATCCATGAGCTGAAGCTGAAGGTCCAGGACCTGGGAGGAAAATTCAAGAAACCAGCTCTGCGCAAGGTTCGCGTTTCTGCTGATGAGATGATGCGTGCCCTGCTGGGGTCCAAGCATAAGGGCTCCATGGATCTACGTGCCAATCTCAAGTCTGTCAAGAAAGAGGACATCAAGCAGGAGAAGGTACATGCAAATGGCCTCTAAGATGTAGCTGAAAAATTATTCTACACAATCACTTCTAATGACATTCAACTGCTGCCTGAGAAATTCTCTCATAAGAAACAGTGACATTCTGAAATCCACTGCAATGCTCTTCAGAAAGCATTTTACACTATGACATTTCCCTCAGAAACAATGATTTAAGCAACAGAATGCACCTCTTACTAGTTGCATTCATTCTTCTTAACAGGTGCTCACCACTGAGGTTGGGGACTGGCGTAAGAATGTGGAGGCCATGTCTGGCATGGAGGGCAGAAAGAAGATGTTTGATGCTGCTGGGGGTGCCCAGTGAGTGCCCAATGAGCACCCAGTGAGCCAGCACATCACACATCAGTAAATGCTGAAGAAGAGGAAGTGTGACTGGGAGGAGGAAGTTGTTTCTCAGCATATACTCCAGATAATAAGAGCTTCAGTTATATAGACTTGTGTGTAAAGTGACTGAAGTGTAATTTACATTTATTGGTAACAGCAGGGAAATGAGGACAAAACTGGAAAGATGTTTTGGGTATCCTTCTTGCTTAGATTGCAGCAAAGCATGGAAACACAGAAAGGAAAATATGACACTTGTGGAGTCAAACCCGAATGGCTACAATAATAATAATAATAATAATAAAAAACTGAATAAATACCTTTAATGTTGAAGTACAAGGAATATTATGAATTATGGATCAAATCAAACCTCCAGTAAGACCAGAGTAGAGCCATCCCTCAGGACCACTGCTAGGATTTATTGTAGGAAGGCAGCATGGAGTATAATGCAAAATAGTGGCTACAACTATGCAGTTCATGTAGGTTCACAACATTAAAAATATCTTAAACCTTTTTCCTCAACTTTATATTTCTTATTCATACCTAATTGGTGCTTGACTCAACAGTTCCTGTTAAATCAACTGCCATCAAGAACAATTTAAACTGAATCTTAATGGCTAAAAATTATTCTAAATCACCTATAATCTGACCTTTTTCATACAGGGAATTTTTAATCATTGCATTTTTATTAATTTTTAAAATAGTAGGCATTTATTGTAGTTATATAAAAAAGTGAATGTGCCTTTTTTATGCAGTCATTGCCTTTTCATTTACCTCACTAACAAGCAGAATCTGTAACAAAATATACAGCTCCTGTTAGAAAAGTGTGGTTATGGATGGCTTTGAAATTACTTGTGAGTACATGACCCTTATGTTGAAAGGAAAAAAAATTAAAAATGACCCCATTCAGATCTTCATCACTGAGTTTCAACAAGTTAGAATTAGTCAGGTCACCTACACATGTTCATTTCTTCAAAATGTGGAACTTTAATTTTAAAAGCTTCATATGCCATTCTACATGTAACCCCAGTCCTATGGAATAGGACTTTTCTTGAAACCCAAAGAACACAATAGTCATTGTCACTATAAACCACCTCTAAAACTTTAACAAAGACCCCTGACCTATGAGGTATTTTTAGTTCACTTTTACACAATATTGTGTTCATCTCTCGGAATAGAAGTATGAATAACAGCCACAACAGCTTCCTTTATGATTTGTGCAGGCTGAGTGAACACATGCGACCATCCCAAATATGGCTAGATATTTTTGCAGGGCTACTCATGAGTATCAAGTGAGATCAGGGTTCTGCATCCCAGTGATGGCTGAAATGACTGACCCTGGAGAACCCCACAGACGCTGGGGAATAACTATTTTTGCTCTTCCAGTAAATCTGGAAGACAACATTATTAAGACAACAGACATGCTGTTAAAATGGGAGACAGCTATAAACAAAAGCTATAAAAAATATAAAAAGGGTTAGTAATATAAACTTAAAAATCAAAAATGCGTTTAGAATATTTTAGCATATTTTACTTTCTACAAACATTACCTGTGTTCTCAGCTTGGTAGCATCAGGTTTTCAGCAGCATTATCCTGAATTAAACACCTTGGACAGCAGTGTTACAAGCAGTTAAATACTGACAGAATATAGAATTCAAACAAAAGGCAGAAGTAGTAAAAAAGATTTATAAATCCAAAGTAACCAATAATGCTGTAAACTCTGCACAACACCAATCAGTGATTCTGTTAAGTTCCTTCAATTCACTCCGCCCCCTGCAAAATGAGGATGTTAAAACAAGCGGAACAGTTTCAGCAGATGAACGGCCTTGATGAAATGCTTACATAATAAATTTCACAGTATAATAAAACTTCCAGCATGTTCTAGAATAATCAGTCTATTCTAAAATGTGCTCAGTAGTCTTTATTTAAAATCAGTTCTGTTTGTTTCTAAATTTATAATTCTTTCATATTCATTTTCCTTCAGTTTATTATTTAGTATGTCATATATTGATCTATATTTATATAGATAGATCAGATTGCATATATGTGTGATTACGCTGCAGAATAAATACATAACCAGTACATGCAATGAGTGCAGAAAGTGTTTACCCTTCCAACCAGATTTGTTTTAGTTTTTGTATTTGTCTTGTTTTTGTATTTTGTATTTAGTTTTTTTACAATTGTAAATTTAACCCATAAAACTGTTTACTACATTTTGTCAACCATACACAAAATAGAGTTTATATATGTTTTATCTTTTTGTTGTGGCACAGCAAATTGAGTTAGCAGTCTGGCAGTGGATGTAATCACTGTGTATGTGTGTGTGTTTGTGTGAGTGTGTCTGTCTGTCTGACTTTCTGTTTGTCTGTGAGTGAGTGATTTTTTGGTTTAATACTGAAAAAAATCTGAAACAGTTTATTTCTGAAATCAAACAGGTACAAACAAGATGCTCCTCAAATTATCAAATTTAGTTGTAATCAAGTTGAAACCTCCAGTTTTAATTATAGAGCTAACATTTAAAAAGTACCATTACTTCCCCAACCCACACACATACCGCTGTCACCGCTACAGCCACAAGTTAATTATATAAGCAGAACAAAGGGAGGCGGATCTACCAGAAGCTGTGGTGAAGAGTCTAAAATATTACACCTTGAACCAGATAGTCAGTAGGAATTCCTACTCCCTCGGAAAGTGAACAGGCAACAGAAAGAAGATCTGCCAAGATCGACAGCAACACAGCTATAGTCAAAAAGGTAAAAGTACAGCCCTCTAGGTTACCCATTGCACTGATGGAAAAACCAGGAGTTTCCTTCCACTGTATTTTAAAAACATTTAATTTACATAAGTAGATCATCTTTGGAGTTTTTAATTATGGTATGAATATTAAAATAATATATGTTCAGAGTATAAGATATATTTATCTTGTGTTTATTCTGATTGCAGAAGGGAAAACTGACAGTAAATATTTTATGCACTATTAGGTTTACATCTGCTGAGTATTTCCTGCCGATGATATAATTTTTTCTTTCCTGCAGTTCCTTTTCTTACATTAAATGTCTTTTTTTGGCTACATGTATTTTTACTATAAAGCATGAATCTGACAGCTAAAGGTCATTCAGTTTTAAAGAACAATGTATAGTTTAAATGTGTGAAAGAACAATAAAAAAGGACAGTTTCTGAGATATGACTTTCATAATTTTGAAGGGTAGTACTTGTATGGAGAATATGGAATGGTGAAAAAGTGTAAAAAACGATTTAAAACCATTTTTCCTTGTGCACATATCATTAAAATATCATATGGACAGTGTATAAAATTATTAATTATTAATCATAACTGTCCTTTGGTGATTTACTATCAAATTGTGCTGGGGAATGTTTATTCAGATAGATTTAAAACATCAGTGCATGTGTTGGGAGATTGCTGGCATTTATGGCTTCAGAAAGTGAAGAGGAATAGAATTTTAATTAAACCACAGACTTTCACTCCAGAAGCAACTGGGTAGTTTACCATAAATATTCTGCATCATTTGCAGCAAATTACTGATGATTAATAACTGTGAAACGTCATTTACAATAAGTTGCTTTAAATAAGCAATGAACATCAATAAAAAAAAGCTCTTCGGTACGGTCTAGTGTCTAACTGTGCTTTTTCCATGAACTTACACAAGTAAAACTTGCAATTCTGCAAGTTTGTCCTATCATTCATAAAGACAATTATTTCTCCAATGTGATAAAATGAGTTCATAGTTTGAGAAAATACTATGTTCAGGCTAAATAGATAAGCAAGGCCTGGGCCTGTTAGTTCAAAATTTTCCCTTGCTTTCAGGATGGATATGGCACTCTGGTCAGCTACTCTCTTCTACCTCTTGCTACTTGTAGTAGATGGAAAAACTTCCCACCAAACAGACAGAGAACCCACAATGTGCAGGGTGTCTTCTGAAAACACAGTGGACCGTGTGAACCAACACCTTACTGAAGTTCCAAAAGATTTGGCAAAAAACACACAATATCTGGACTTGTCTCATAATAACATCACCCATCTGCATGACTGGGACCTGGTGGGTGTACCAGACCTCTGTGTTTTAAAAATCACGCACAATGGCCTGCAGGACATTTCACCCTTTGTGTTCCAGGAAAATACCAAAGTTCAGTTCCTCAATATCTCCTACAATGCTTTAAAAACCATCCCAGACCTCAATTTGCCTAATCTCAGAATTCTAGATATTTCAGAGAACCTCTATGGATCTTATGCTCTAGGAAAATCCTACAACCAGCTTTTGAACCTGAAATCTCTGGTTCTTGGAAGTCCCAAGGCAAAATCCTTACACTTATATAATTTTTCCCCACTTAATCAAATTTCTCTAAGGATGTTTCAGCTGGGTGGTGGAGTTGAGTTGGATCACTATGAATCTGGTTCTTTGGCTCAGATACCTATGATTCAAGAGGTGAGGCTCAAAATGACATTTTGTGAAAACCCAGACACTTTTGGAAGCATCCTTCAAGATCTTGATAAAACAAAAACTGAAAGTCTGATTCTCATAAAGTTTGTTCCTGATTTCTGTAATGTCTCCAGCGACATAACAGAGAAGCTACGAAATATGACCTACCTTAGCAACCTTACTTTCCAGGGCACCTGGTTCAACACCTCCGTCTTGACAAAAATTGCCTTTAATGTTATCCAGTCTTCAGTAAAGACCTTGTCATTTACTAACATAAGCTACGCAGAAGACACAAATGGAATCAGAATTTACAATATCCCAGGATACAATAAAACTGTGAAAATGGAGTGTGTAACATTTGACACAATTCACCATTATCAGTACAGTTTCCCAATAATCAGTATCAATGCATCATTGTTTCCTCATTTGACTGTATTGAAATTTTCTGGTACAGGAATGAGTATTATTCCATGTGACTCAGTTTCAGCTCTACCATCTCTTCAAGTTCTCGACCTGTCAAACAATCTCTTGAGAGAGCAGGGCTTATGGTGGGTGGGTTGCTCCTTTTCCCATGTTTTCCCTGCTCTCAGACACCTCTACCTGAGGAACAACAAATTTGACAATCTTCAATTCACCTCTAACCACACTTATGAGATGAAGAATTTGACACTGCTCGACTTGAGTGCCAACTCAATCAGACTTATGGGAAAGACCTCATGGCCCCCTCATCTCACTGATCTCTCTCTGAGTGACAACACCCTGGGCGATGGTGTTTTTGAATACCTCTCTCCATATTTACAAAAGGTTAATCTGTCGCACACAGGCATTAGTGGCTTGACACAGGAAGCTCTTTCGCAGCTTCCCAGTTTAAAATCCCTTTTTCTGAGCTCCAATAGCATCAACCACTTACCTCCAGATCTTTCTGTGCCCCAGTTGGAGGAACTACATGTTGACCAAAACAACATCGACTCATTTAACAAAAACTCATTTCAAGGCCTGAGTGGACTGAAGAGGCTCAAAGCAGGAAAAAATCCATTTGCCTGCACTTGTGACATGTATTGGTTTGTGACCAGTTTTAACAAATCACTATTATTGGATTGGCCATCAGACTACACCTGTTTC
>UFQX01000018.1:600000-917615 GCA_900497675.1 Arapaima gigas
GCAGATGCTATCCAGGGCGTGGAAAAAACTGCATTGCTGCTTGCTCATTTTTCCAGAAACTAAATAAATACTGCGCTTGTACTATACAGTTCTCTAAACTTATTGTCGCATTCAGCTGGGTTAATAACGCATTTGTTGCCTATAAAATATTCATTATTCAGTAAATCGTTTTGAAATGGAAATCCGATGGTTGCTTAGAGGATTTCAACTGAGTTAATTTGTACACTAAACGCCCCCCGTCCCCCTCTTTCTGGACACCACCAGAAAATGCTTCCATACTTTACCACAGTAAAGCACATCTTAGAAAAACGCTGGCAAACCCGTTAAATCTGACTGAAAAAGTGAGCGTGTCGCGTTACAAGGTGATGTTGCCCGCTAAAGCATCGCTTCTCCACGCCAAGATAACACTTCACAGGGGGAGAGTGGAGAGCACCCGGCCACGCTCGGCTTTGCCGCTACTTTTCCTGCAGATCATCGCAGGGATTTAGAAATATTCACACGGAGCTCCATCTCCAAACCGGCGACACGGGGTTCGCCTGTGAGCTCTGGAAAAAAGATGGACTTTCAAAAGATGAGCAAATATCTGTTGTACCTGTTCCTCACGTGGCGGGTTTACCGGCTCCGTCTCAGGGACTCAGGATACTCACCCTTTGATAAAGACAGCAGAAGTTTAATACAGTTATTATCGCTCCTCTCTCGTACAGCACTGATATTTTCCCCTCAACTGCAACCTGTTAGGGCGAGAGATGGTGAAACACGGCCGAGGAAGAGGCGTCGCGGTCACTGTTGTTCAGAGCGGACGTGTCAGGTGTGTGGTGGACAAACGGTGTGTGTGCGGCTTTAACACCCAGGTGAACACTAACACATCTGTCTTTGCAGTCTGCTGATTTCTTTCTTTATTTTGCTACAAGTCAAACTGTATGAAAAGTGAGAGCGAGTTAAAGTAGATCCGTCCATCATGATTTTGTGAGAAGGTAACATAACTGGATGGGCTGTGATTTAGGCCGCGTTTGTAACGAATATGAACATGCACAACATTTCTGTTCACTTACCAAAGTAGTCCTGTACGGATAATGACAAAAACATTTATATAATTTTTTTAAGAATAACACTGTCAAGTTAATTAATTTTACAGAATTAATGAATGACTATAGAATATGTTTAATATGCTAATATTTCAGATAAACCAGGAAGTTGATAGAAAATCCTTCTTTGTAACTTGTTTTTGCTGCAGGCTCTTTGCTCTGTGGCACTAAATAATTTGAGAAATCATATTTGAAGAAAAATGTACAGATTATTTTAAAGAGCACCAAGTCAGTGAGTCCGGGTTAAATTATTCATATGTCACTTTGTCCAGTTTTACTAGCTGTTCTACTAGTTATAAAATCTCTACTAGTCACAAAACTCACTTGAATAATTTACAGGTATTTAGGATTATCATAAAACTGAGACATTTCTTAACAAAAGCTGAGAAATGCCAGCCATGATGTGTGTGTGTGTGTGTGTGTGTGTGTGTATACACCAGCAAATTGAAAAAAATGCAGTATTCACAAATAATAAATACATTTTAAAAATACATAACTACATACATAAATAAATACATGAACAGATAGATAGTTAGATAGCCACACAGACTGGACTTTCCTACACAGAATGTATAAATCAGTGTTTGAGGCAACACCCGTGTGAAGAGATGTGCGCAAACATTCAGCAAACTCTACTGTTCCCATGTACAGTACTTAGTGTGTTTACACTTACAGGACACTTACTTACAGTGTGTGAGGAGCGACTGCAAGAAATCCAGTGAATTGAGAAATGTTGCAGATGAGTAAAGTGTCGAGCTGAGCTGTTAATGCACCAGAATGCCTGTAAAAACTGTTAGATTATAAACATTAAGAAAATGTGATATATCTTAGTTAAATGCACATTTTAATAAACAATGTGTCATATAGGGAACATATATTTGAATAGAAATAGAAATTAGAATTGTCACCTAAAATGATTCTGCATTTTTAGGAATGACATAAATGATATGGAAAAATCACCTCGTCACTGCATCACATCAATGTTTTATGTTAATTAGTTGTTACCTTCTGCTTTTTTTAAACAAAAATTCTCGGTCCAAAATTTGCTTGTTTTTTACAGATTTAAATTTTACTAACAAAGTTCCTCCAGGACACTTTAATGCAACAAATGCACTGGTGGCTGAGAACTGGGGCCACATGAGGTTACTGGCACCAAGACATTTTAAGGTCAATTAAAAATCCAGCAGCGGAGGTTTGGGTGGCAGAGATAAGCTCAGTCTGAAGGAGAGGCCTCTCATCTGATATTGTGCTGAAGCTCTTTCTCCCTCCCTGCCACAGCCTGATGTTTGCTGTCCCTGGACACACAACAAAATACTGGCCATATGTCCCTCCTTTGCAAACTGGCTCAAAGCACAAACAAGACACCTCATGACATTTTTAGTGGATCCTAAAGCAGCACTTTTATCCTGGGGACACAAGGCCCAGATTTGTTTCTGTTTGTGTATGCTGTCTGTGAACACCCCAGTGTGCAGCTTCTGAAACTGTTGAGATGGCGTGTCATTTCATTTAGGCTGTCGGTGCCAAACACAAATAAAAAGTTAGACAAATAGCATTTTGATAAAAGTTTCTTCATAAGGTTGAGAAATCTTGGTCAGTCATGCTCCATTTGGGAATAATAATGTGTTTAGAAAAGACAAGAGATCAGGCAAAAAGTAGCTTCCCAGCTTGAACCGAGCTGTCGTGTTGCTGGGAACAGCGGAGTTTTAAGCCCCAACACACCTGCCCAGACAAATTAACACCTTCAGGGAGCCAAAAAACCCCGATGGTTGCTGGGCTCGCGCTGGAAGGCCGCCTTGAGTGTGCGTCACCGCAAATACGCCTAGGTGCCAGAGCTTTGCTCTTGTGGTTGCTGTGCTACCGGCGAAAGAAGCACAATGCAGTGTGCGTGGGGAAACCAGGAGGAAGGTGTTGACTTTGTGATAAGTGCCTCTTGACACAAAACAGCATGGTCACATCACTTTCCAAACAGCGCTTCCAGAGGCGAACTCGAAAACGACCCTGGCTCACCTCCGGCCTTGTCAGTCTGCACGCTGCCTGTGTGCCACGGGGAGAGGTCTGTAGATGTGTTTAAGTGTGTGGCGCACAGAGAGCCACATCATGTTCACCACCCGTGTTTGGGTTATGAAGCATGTGTTTCTACATGATTTCTCCTCATTAACAACCAGAAATAAATGTTAGTACTTGCTATTTGTAACTGGACATTTTGGTTGCTGATGGGGCTTTCTCTCAAGTGAAGATGGCATGAGAGGCTCTTCAGCTACCTTTCCTCCAGCCACTGTTATGATTAATGAATAATGTTATTCACATTAACTGCTGAGTCAGTTGAATGTGCCCGTGCCATTGTCACAAAGGTTCACTGTAACTCACTTGGGTGAATCCCTTGCCTAAGATTACAGTTAGCAAAAATGAGTACATAACGTTATTAACAATGCAATAGAAATATAGCTTAACATATGCATGACTTTTTTAAAGCGAGGAGTTTATTCAACAGAGGTAGGGAAAAATTCTGCGTGGTGCATCAAGTCTGATCTTGAATGCGCATTCCTGATGTTCAACTCACCAGGAATTGTGTTGACAAACAGAAGACAGGTCAGTTCTATATTTACATGGAAAATCTCACAGTTGCCACCACCTGTGGGATAATACATGATGTTATAGGCAACCTGAGGGGATCTTCAATTACAGAAAGAAAAGTTGGCAAAGGGTGAACAAGGGCTGATGAAAAGAAGTAGTAATGTGTGGGGACAATGAACTGTGGTTGGGGCCCTTCTGAGACACCTGTGATCAAGGACCGCCATGCAGGGGTGCAGGGACAAGGACACTGAATGAGGGTGGAATGGTGTCAGAGGGCAGTGGAGCAGATGAGACCTGTCAGGGATGAAAAGCGGTATTCTGCACAAGATTAGGACTGATGAGGTGCCAAGGATGGCAAACGCAGGTCACTCAAACCACAGGTTCACTGCTTCTTATGACTGGAGTGGAAACTTAAAGCATATTGATAGATGACAGAGAAAGAGCACTCATACTTTCACACAAAAACCCAACAGCTGCTCTGTCAATGAACAGCTGCAGGGATTCTCACACACTCTAGCTGGCCCACAATTTCAAAAATGTCATAAGTGTCACTAGTGACAAGAAGCAGAAAAGATGACTGTTGTCACAATGTGTGACAAGCTATATGTGTAAATAAAGGTCAGGAGTTCAAGAGAACGTTCAGCACTCTTAACATTTAGCTGAGGCATGCTGAACAACTTGCATGTGGTGCTAGAAGAGCAATAAAAACTCAATGGATCTGGGGTTTAATCTTGAACAAAGTATTTACCCTGAATATAGTAACCAGTACCACCCAACTGTACTAATGGTCGCTGACATACACAGCTAACATTGCAATTCACCTTGTTAAGGTGAGCTGCTGTTCCATAAAGTAGAATCGCACCATGAAATACAACAGAATGACAAACAGCCTTCTTCTGAACCAAAACAAATCTACCTGAAGTCTCTCTCCTCTTTTCTATGATATACAGATGTCAGGATGTTCTGTGATGTACAGTTTATATTTGTTTAGCCTTATCAAAGATATCAAAGAACAGATGTGTGACATTTTTTTTAATGTATCCATCTGCTGCACAGCTTGAGGCCCAGTTCCCATGAGCACCACTGCTGGCCATGAGGCCATTATCTTCAGCTGGGATGGAAGGGCAGTTCTCTGTCACTGAGTGTTAAGTGACAAGAGAGCCACAGTGAACACACACACACACACACACACACACACACACACACATACACACACACCTTGGAAAGAATCACTGCCACTTATTCATTTTTCCACAAGGGTTGGTGGGACAAAGGAAGTGCTGCTGATGGAGTTACAACCTTCTGTAGTAAAACCAGCAAAGATTCTTAGTGGGCTACCACCGACAGCCTGAAACTCATCAATCATGTGCTGGTCAGTGTTATGAGAAATGCCAAGAGCGCCCTCTGCTGTCCAAATACATAATCTTGCATTATTCGTGTATTTCACCAACATTTCCAGCTGTACAAATGGATCAAGTATAAAACTACAATGGAAATGCCTGGGAAAAAAATGCAGAACAGGGATAAATAACTTCCCACAATGTATTACGTTCAAATTCTGCAGCACAGACATTTGGTTGTACAGTAGTACTGTACTAGTTACAAACTATGGTGTTTTCTACCATATTTATAACAAGTGCTTACGAGGGCAACTATCTGAACTGAAAACACCTGTTCAGTAAAATTCAAACAAGATTCCCTTGTAAAATGGGGAGCAGGAAGTTAATGGAGAAAAGATAATAAAGCAGAAGGACAATCACCAGTGTTTGTTTACCATCAGTGCAAATATTTGTAAGATAGTTGAGCCATAAGGTGAGTTACAAAGACAAACGGGTTCCATGTTGCCATATGGGGATTCAGTTTATCTGTAAATATTTTAACTATATATACATATGCCATTGTTGTATTAAAATGCTTGTAATAATGTTAATCTTGATAAGAAAAAGAATAATTACGAGGAAAACATGTCAAGGAAAATTTGCCTTTGAGCAAAGTGCCTCCTGCTGACTGCTTAGACCAAAGGCATTATTTTTCATTAGTTAAACCAGACAAATCACTTTCATTGTCCTTAGGTGAACTCACAGGCCAGGCACTATGAGGCAGGAGAGATACCTGCTTTGGTGCCACAGGAACTGGATTACTTGCCTTTACTGAAAGAACCAAAAATTTTGCACTGTGCCAGAAAATTCTTAAGGAGAATGTCTAGTCATCTGTTTATGAGCTGAAGTGTATTTGGGTTATGCACCAAGACAATGGTCCGAAGCTTAAAATCAAGCCAGATATTCCAGCAGTAAACCTGCCAATGTGTCTGAATTGAAGCAGTTTTGCATAGGAGAGGGGCTGAGATCCCTCAACAGTTCAACAGTGATGTGAAAGACTGACATCAAATTGAAATTTTTGGTTGCAATTATTGCTGGTAAAGGTGGTGTAACCAGTTATTAAGTTTACTTTTTCACCTGGCAGATATGGGTGTTGGATAATTTTGTTCCTTAAATAAATGAAATAACAATTTTAAAACTATGCTATGTGTTTACTCAGATTCCCTATGTTTAATATTACATTTTGTGGAAAAATCTGAAATGTGACAAATATGCAATAATAGGAGAAATCAGGCAAATATGTTTTCACAGCACTATTTTATCATCACTTTTACATTATGCAAATTGCTCTTGTTGGCTCAGTTTCTTAATGCGTTTGCACAAGACTAAAGTGTTTTATCACTAAAATAAATATCTTCAAGAACAAATACATTTCAGTCCTGGCATTATTTTGATTTTAGATTGAATAGAAATGAGTGGAAAGCAACTGACTGCAGAAACGCTTTGAGACGGGCGCTATGATACTACTATTGTCCAGGAGGAGGAGCCATTGCATTGCAGGTCAGCGATGGTTTAGGTTTCAAACCAAGTGAAGTGCAGCCTCAGTTGAGTACAGTATTGTGCCACATTTCCCTGGACAGCTGCCAATGCTTGTGACCCTCATTTCCTTACTCTCATGACTTTGTGTTCACTCTTAAGTCACCACAGGTAAGTCCTCATAGAATCTTGACTTATTCTGAAAACCCAAAATCAAAGAAATGGTTCACAAAATGAATTAATAGAGTCAGGTTGGGGACAAAGAAAAAGAGCCAGACTATTTAGGATCAACTGCTTTTTTTAATGATCAGTGTCTCAAAAAAGGAGTGCCCCAACTTCAGCTATGTTAGTAAGAGATCATAACTCCAACAACCATTCAACTGTCTGAACAAGGTGGACAAGGTTGTGCTTATTTAACACAGCTGACTGTATAATCCCCCCATATAGTTAATATTGCTGTAATCATATTATGTACACAAATATAATATATACAATACACACACTGTACACTTCAGATATGTCTTACAGAATATACAGAAACACAAATCAGTCTGAAGGATAAAGCAGAAATGATGTACAAGAAAAAAATATTTATTTTAAAAAGAATGTTTCGGAGAAGTATTTCATCAGTCATATCAACAAGTGCTGTAACTAATATATTATCAGATATTATTTGTTAACAGCAACAACAATACTACTACTACTGATAATAATAATAATAATAATAATAATGATAATAATAATATCATTATAATTATCATTATCATGTGTTGTGTTATAGCAAAATTATGCATACCAGGGCTGCATATACCTGTACTATAAAATTATGGTCATGTTTTGGACTAATAATCAAGTCTATTGTGAATTAGGAGCCCCAGGACAGTACAGGCCGTGCCAATGCTTGTGAGAACACCAATGACCTTCCTGAAGGACACACCTTATCTGACCTGTGTCTGTAGTGATTGGTTTGACAGTTCTGTCATCGGCGAGCAAATCCTTATCTGCACCATCTCAGTCATCTTCACTTTTCTCAGGCACTTAATCTGATGCACTTTTCTGCAGCTGAAAAGGATAAAAAAAGACAGTAGTGGTGCCAGCAGTTAAAAGGCCTTATAGCAAAACACAGATTTAACACATTAAGTGACACCAAGACTATATGGCCTGTAAGGTTCCAAGGCCATTGGGAATTTTACTTTCACCAGCACCGTATAACTTGAGGGACCAATTTTAAATCCACTATAAAACAAAAATCTATTTTCTTTGATGCTTTACACTGAGCAACTGAATTAATTAAGTGAGATCCAGGAGACACTCAGCTAATCTGGACAGTCTTTTGATATAACACAGAGAAAAGAGAAAAGGTTACTTTGGGACCAAGCTTTCTGTGAATAGGGAGAAGGATGAACACATATATGGCTTAAACTTAAGTAATAGCACTTGCAGAAAACTAACAACAAGCATGTGTCTGTGTCCATCACTACCAACCGGTTTCTCTGGTTATTGCAGGTGCTTCTAAACTCAGCCCAACTGCAAGGTCATATACTGTTCCATGGAGAAAAAAATGTAAAAAGGTATTTTATATATGATTGTCTTGAAGGAGTAACATGATTTTTTCTTGCTGTTCTTTGTGTGTGTTTTTCCATCAGACTGAACTAATGATCCAAATTATGCATCCTGGTTGTGCTTGGTATACAAGAAGGCATAAAATACCCTTATGTACAGTATATAAGATAAATTAAGACAAGCAGTAAGTTCAGAAACGTTAAGTCCAAAGTCCTTGTTCTGGGGCATTTTTATCTGTGAACACTATATAGGAAGTATTATATGGGAATGCACCCCTAAATTGTCACTGTTTACATCAATATTTTTCATTAAGGATTTACTGACCGCCTGATGTTTGATTACAGACAATTCTAGATGTTGAAAACAGAAGAGAAGGAGGAGTGCACCATCACCACATGAGCAACTCAGCACACAGACCTACATGATAATGTGGGAACAGCATTATAAAGTGCTATGTTGAGTTCAGGGAATGCAGGGATGATGCCCTGTTCTTAGAGTGAACCAAAGTTGCCCCTATTTATGCTGATGCTCTGTGTGACCACAGATCAGCACCCCGAGATTTACTTCCTCCCTGACAGGCTTCTCTTCTCTCTCCACAGACTGAGGGTAAGTGCTAAGTGAATCACAATCATGTAATTAATGGCTATCCTGACATATGCAAGTTTTATTTTACAGGGGCAAGTTTTATTTACTAAAACTTGATGGATGAAAACATTTGGTTGCACTTACAAATCAAACATTGTAGACAAAATCATACTGGACTCACTGCCCTTCTAAAACAATGCATTCCTTTGTACACTAAATAGGCTCCTCCCTCTTTCACCTTTGTCAGTTACTGGAATCTGTGTGAGAACTGTCAGTGTTTTCAAAACGCTTAAAAAAGGAACAGTTAAAATAGTCCCAAGACATTATCCACAATATGCACTAACACAGGTAACATTCAGAATGCCATTTGTTACCTTTCCAAACCTGAGCTTCTACATTTTGACCCATCTTCTTTACACAACCCTTTCTGCAGTGACAAATAAAGAGCTTCCAGATTCTGCCATCAGGAACAGCTTTGTCAAGGTGACATTTCTACTATATCTCAAAACCACGTGCCCATTACTAAGACCAGGTGCTCAAGAAGCTATATGAGCTATTTCTCATAACAGTATTGGCGTAAGTCTTTTGTTATAGGTATTAAACTTAAACAGGTGTGTAAACAGTCCTTATGCTGCTATAACTCTCCTCTGTATTGTATGTTTTAACTGAAGACTTCTAAGACAGATTTAACTGTTACAGGAACATTACTATGTGAATACATGATACAGCTTTAATTTCCATCTCTACCAGTCTCTGCATGGCACACCGAGAAGCAAAGGTGCCAACTACACCCATGGAACCACCCACAAAACTACAAATAATAAATTACCAATCATTTTCTTTATATCTTTAACAAGTTAAAACAAGAAAAAATACAACAGAGGGATGTTGTTAGAAATTAACAGAGTTTAAAATAAAACTTTACAGATCCAAATGGATGGAATATAATCCAAGAGTACAAGGTGAAATAGAGCACAGAAAACCCTTCAATCTTCCTGATTTCTATTTTTGTTCTCTTATCTTCCTCACAGCTATTGTAGAAGCCCAACACACCTCATCACTCTCCCTGTATTCTAACATTTATTTAAGACAAGAAAGTTTCTGGCCCAGACAGACAACCAGAAAATGCCCTCTAGTGTGCAAGAACTGAGAGGGAAGGGGAGTTGCATGTATCCCAAATGAACAATATCAGGTTTCTATACAATCTGGACTGAGAAGAACCTTCCCCAGAGAGGGGGAGGACAGGAGAGCATGGATTTTGCTGACATGTCACCGTTGAAAGTAGAGATTGCAATTTTCAGTCGTGGCTCAAAAGAATCCTGTGCTAAAGTAGTAAAACTACTGCAATGACAATAATTTATATTTAAAGACGTTCTTATGTAAATGGTTGAGAACTTTTACAATGTTCATTATGTGTCAAAATAGAAAAGGATTTTGGGAAGGAGCAAATGCAAAACAAATGAAAATGAACTTATTTTCTATTCTATTTCTATTTCTATTCTTAAATGCAAACACTGAGGGTGCCACTGAAGTTCAAGCTGCAGAAGAAGTAGGATAGCGGACCAAATTTTTTTAACAAAAGGTTGCTGATCATTAAACACACAACGTTAAAGAAAGGGTTAAGGAGCAGTAGGGATGATACTGGTGCATTGTGACATTAATAGTCACTGTCTTTAGAACACCAGTGTCAGGCTTGCGTACTGCTATGCTGGTAATACTGACAGATTTCAACCCTGGTTTTGTGCTGGAAGACAACTGGTTTTCATGAGCTCATTAATCTTAAAGAGAACTACTGTCAAAGAAAAGGCACTTCCCCTATGGCTGCAATGAGAAAGGTTTCTCCCAGTTGTTTTTTTTTCCCTGATAAAAAATTGCCTGACATGCCGTTCTGCTGTTGCGGGTCCTGAACAAGCTTCCGCCATGTCTTCCCCAATTGGCTCACCACTCCTTTCACACAGTGAAAACAACTCACTTCCCAGCATGCTCTGCCACGTTATTTATTTTTGCTGTTTCAGAGCTGTACTATTTTCTAAATCAACTATTTGGCCCATTCACCTAACTTTGTACCTACACTCAACCTACTCAGAATTAGCAGCTTAGTTAAGGCAATATGAAGAAAGGTCTGGCTTAAAAGTAGTTGCAAACTGTGTTTTGCTGATAACGTCTGTTTTAATCCCATACTTTCTATTGCTAATGTTTTTGTTGTTAGTACCTTTGGACAAATATATCTTATGAATAAACAAAATTGAGATCCAAGCTGTAGCTTTAGCAGCTGCTCTTTGGTCTTAAGCATGTACAGACTTGCTGTATTGTCAGCAACTCACAGAAAAACTGCCATATTCCTGCAATTCTTCAAACCCTTCACTGGTTATCCATTGCATATAGATGCAATTTCAGGATGCTGCTTTTAGCTTGCAAGGCACTCGAGAGTCTTGCACCAGCTTACATGGCTGATCTCCTCACTAATTATGAGCCAAGTCCACAGGATGCCAACTTGCTTGTAATACTGGAGAGATATACAAAGACTGTGGGTGGCAGAACGTTTGGCTATTGGGCCCCCAAGCTGTGGAACAATCTGCATGCTGCAATGAAACACATCCCTTCTGTCTCTAGCTGAACTCAATCCCATTTTTTCAACCTTGTATTTCAGCTGCTTATCCCAACTAAAGCATTCACTAGTTTTTTCTCTTTTTTCTCCAATATGACATGTTATCCTGGGAGCACCAGTCCCCCAGAAGAGCTGCAGCGGTACTAGTGTACTGACACCTTCTGGACACATCACCTACTGCCAGAAACCAAGGACTGCCCACAACAACCACCGGTTTTTGTGGCTGGAAGCCCCAACTCCCTAACTCTAGCAAAGCAAACAGTAACCACAGGCCTCCACTGTAGCTCTGCCGTGATAAAAAAAAAAATGGCCTTTTGTGCTAGATACTTCAACACAGGTCCTATGTCACCACAGCAAAATGCCTAGGAGGAGGTGACAGCCAGTCATACTTGCACCCCCAAAAGTTCATTCTTCTCTTCATCCTTGCAGTCGGGAGGTTTTTGTTCTCCACTCCTCAGCTGTCAGCTGCCTTATTCATCTAGTTATACTGTAACCTGATTCCTTATAGCAGAAAAATATGCACTGTACCATTTCTTTGTGTATTCCTTTGTGTATTGAACCATTACAAGGAACTTTGTCCAGCACTGTGTCACCCTACTGAGAACAGCTGTCTATAAAAATAAACTGAATTAAAGTGGACAGCTGTACCACATGTGATCACTATGGGCTGCTGAGTGCAAGCAAATAATTATAAAATACAGTTATATTGTATGTGCTGTACAATCAGTTAAAATCAATTAAAACATTCCAATTATAGTACTGTTTATTATGCCTAACAAAAATATAAATGTATGTAAGTAAATAGACAAATTAAAACAAATTTTCAGTTTTTTCATAAGTAAAGTACTTGGACTTAGTATCAGCTGACAAGTGATACTGTATGTTCGCGTTTGTTCAGTTATGCTGCTAACAGACCTCTGCTTCTTATTCCACCAAAGCCTTCTGGGTGAGCTCTAACACCTCCCTTAAGACTGTTGTGGATTTGTGAATATTTATTGTTCAAACACCCTGTAAGACAAATGGAGTTCTTCTCATAACAATTGGATAAAAAAGAAACATCCTTCATGCCTTAGGTCTTCGAGGTTAGAGAAATGTGGTTTTCTGAAAAAGAGAAGTGACACCACACTGCATCAGCGGGACTAGATCTATGTAATAGTAAACTATCCTCATGCAAAAAAAAAAAAAAAAAAAAAAAACCACAGAAATATAGAGGGTTTAAAAGTCTTCCATTCATTGATGTGAGATTATGGTTAATTGGGGTTACAGCAAATGTCCTTACGAATTACAGTCCTTGAGTTACTCAGATGTTTTTTTTGTTCCCACCAGCAGAGTCAAAACAAGATGTCAAAATAGAAAAGATCAGAAGATACACAGAATTCTGTATGTGATAAGTTTTTTCCCCATTTTTAGCAGTGCAAAAGTGCGCTTACGCTTTTATGTTCATGCTATGGTGCATGAATTGAATAATTTTTTAGAATGACATTTTTGCCTGAAAAACTGATCATTTTTACACTTTGACAACGTTATATTTAAGATTTCCAATGTCATATGGCAAACAGCTGCTAACCAGTATGCCCATCATCTGATGCCTATACATATTTTATTTGAAAATTTATTTGACTGAAAAAATACTGTAGTTAGACTGATTTTAAGCTATATTTAAATCCAAAAACATGTATTTACCAAGTGGAATACCTGCTGTATTCAAAAGTTACCTGAGTTCTTGACTTTGTTTGAATATTTTGGCATAAAATGTTTTTATTCACTCCACTTTTGATGTGCTGAATTTCAGTGCCAAACTATTTTACAGGGAAATTCATAAACAGTAAGCTGGGTCAGCTGCATGGTAAAATAAGCAAACCATATGTAGAGGCCACAAATGATATTTCATAAAAGTGATTGAATACTCAATGAGTGTTATATTTAGAATTTTGCATAAATAGCATGATTATTTTTGAATAAAATTAATATGATGCCTGAAAAATCAGCTAATTTGTGCTAGGCACTAGATAAATTTGTACCAGACATCCTACACAGCATTATAAATGCTGAAATAAATTTTTATGTATATGGTTATTGAAGTGTACTTGCCGTAAAGGAACTCTGATCGTGTATTTGACTGAAAAAACAGATCGCGTCTTTGTTATTTTTTGCAGATTAAAAATTCACCTTCATACATAGTATGATGTCAGTTTGAAGCAAAAAATACAGCGTGGACTCTAGAACCATGTAATGATTGTCTAAGTGTTCATATATTTGGCTGCTTTATGTTAAATTTTAATCATTTAAGACATGCAACAAAACCAAGTCCTAAATTTTAAAAACAAAACCCTGATTTAAGTCAGTAACCTATGGCAGCTTCAAAGTTCTCCTCCAAACCACGGTTGATAGATTAATACTTTGCAGAGTTCCGTCCAAAGCTCCAAGAAACTGATCATCAAGCAACCATGATGTCAAAAATCGATCAAAAGTTAGATCAAATGACAGGCATGAAAAATATAAAGTGAAACTGTGCAAAAAATGTTAAATGTACCGCACAACATCTGAAGGAATTACGGGCACTTACTGTAATGCCGCCTACAAATTTTTTTTTTCTTTCTCAAAAAATCTGAGAAAAACACTGACTAAAATAAAAAAAATCCAAGCTCACCATAACTGCATGCATTACGTATTAAAATTCATCTTATCTTATTAGGACACATATTCAGATAGGATTTTGCCGTTTTAAATATTTATTGTAAATAATACATAACGTGTATTTACACTCTAAAATGTTGGTTTAAATTAAGTCTTGCTGGGTCATTAAGGGTCAGAACAAGGTTTGGATTACAGTGGCAAACCATATAACCGTAAAAGGTTGGAATCAGACAAGTTGGTTAAAACAAAACCTGGCATGATTTTTTTTACTCAGAACTGGACTGGGTTCATGTCAGTCTCTTTGGAGAATGCATATTTTCAGGCACGAACTGACGGCTCTCAATTCTGACGTTTCTATTATCATTTGCGTATTATGTGACTCAGTCAATTTTCCTAACGATTTAATCTGTTTTAGCCAAATTAATTAGAGACACTGGTCCTAAATAGATTTCTATTTTTTACAGACTAAATAAATCAGTATTTTGTGAAAGTTAAAGTTCGCCTAAATGTCACGCATTCTGTGTTTAATTCTGTAACCGTATATTATTTTCACCGGAATTCTTCCCTGTTCTTGTCGCATGTAAAGGCTGGTACGAGAAAAAAAACTTTTAACCATGCAATTGAAAAGCGTAATTCGTCGAAAATATGTAAGATAGTGCATGTATAGGAAAATTTACTTTGAGATTTACAGGTAGAGTCTGTATAAAATATTGCACCTGAGCGACAACATACAACACTCCTCAAACATTGCGCGATCTGTATAAATTTATATTCACATGATAATTAAATGAACGCCTGCAGTAACACGTTGGCAGATGAAGGACTAAAGGAAAAAGCCCCTGCAACTGAAAACCTCGTCCACTGGAAAAATGCAAACCTGTAATGCATCTCGTCCATAGACACATGTAACAGGGATAAAACAGTGGCATTTTTAATACACAGAAGGAGATGTATTAACGATTTACTTCACGTTAGGGAATAGTGCATATTAACAGTAAGACCATACAATATAACTGACGATAACTGTGGTCAGTTCCGAGTCCTCAGTTTACCTGAAACACGAGTCTTTGGACTGTGGTAGGAAACTGGAGCACCTAGAGGAACTCTCTGGAACATGGAGAGAACGTGCCAACTTCACAGAGACTGAGCCGATTTCGAAGTGACGTCACATGGCATAACCAAAGAAAATGGGCCCCTGCAATGAATAAGGAATTAATAATTAATAATTATTTTTCAAAAAATGTTTAATAAAATGTAGCTGCACGGCGACACTGGGCTGTGTGTGAAATTTGTGACCTTTGAAACCCAAGAGATCTACAAACTCCAGGTTTCATCTTCTCATATGGGTCCTCATGTGGGTCTTCTGCTTTGTGCTTTGTGTTTGCCTTCGTTTTGATAAATTTATAAATACCTAATTTTAGAATTTTAAAAGTTAGTGCGTATCATGCATTTCAATTCGCAACATTAATGTAATCAGTTTAAGACCTTTTACAGAAAATGTGTTTTTAAAGGTTTAATGTTAAACCGTTTGAAATGTTTATATTTTTTCGACCAGTCAGCACATATCACCGGTAACCGGGAACCACTAACACATATCTATCAATTACAAAATAACGCATCGGTAATTACTAGACTAGAAATAGTAAAATACTGAAACCTGAATGTTTTTAAAGACCACCGTCAGTCAAACGAGCACCCAGTACTAGTATTATGAGGGCACTTTAGTTGTTGCCTGAGCACTGCAAAGCGTACAGTGTGTAACACCTAACAGAGTTTAATGGTCAGATTCAACGTAGCAAACTAACAAAATATGTGCTACAGCTGTATCTTTTTCAATTTAAGTTGTAACAAGACGTCACTTCTGAATTTACTTTCCCCAAAGCTGCTGCTGACATGTGTACATTCCCGTCTGAAATGAGGAACAACTAAGAGCAGCCGGCGATTTGAGTGTTCATGTTACTGCTATCTATAAATGTACGTATGTCGCAAAATCGCTGGATCATAAAAAAGTCGCAGATAAAATCAAGCAGGCAAGACTGCTGTGAAAGAAGGATAAAAGATATATTTTTGCTGCTCAAACACAAAATTCCTGGTATCTTAAATAAAAGTGCAGTGAAAGAGTGAGACAGACCGAACGAACATCAGAAACCGCATTTTGGAAGCGCACAGGATACTTCCGTTATCCAGATAAAATATATCTTGATATATGGAGCGCTGCATTTAAAACAGACATTTTAAGCAAAACAGTCCTATGATAAATTAAACTAAAAGGAATAACAGCACGATACAATTAAATACTAGTGCAAATCAGCGCACTTATCACACTTTCTACAGTACATTTTTGTATGTTTATCCTCAAATTCATGAAGCACTTTCACGTCATTAAATCCACTTTAAACACAATAATTTGTCATATTTTACCTTTAGTAGATACTGGTTACTAAAGATAAAAAACTGTCGATGAAGTTAGACTGTTTATGTAAGAAATGTTTACAAGGGCAGTGAACAAAAAAAAACCCGATAAAGCCTGCATTGTACCAAAGGACCGGGACGGGGGGGAGGGGGGCAATGGGCCCACACAAACACAGGCCCTTAACCACATTGTTCTACAGAAAACAACAGTAAAGGGACGTCTATCTGTGTCACCCCTGACACTTCACTTGTGCTATTTAAAGCAGAAAAAATTGTATTATTAATTAAATGTTCACAGTTTTAGTTAAGCAGCTTCATTGGACCACTAATGCGGTGCAGTAATTTTACTGTATCAGTTCAGGTTATCAACGTCATCAAGATGCTACAGCAACCAATCCTAACCACTGCACCACCTGGTGGCCAAAAACTGACGTTCTGCACAATCATAGCGGCTTGTCTAATGCAAGCCAAAAATAAAACAGAGCAGGCTATTCCCTTTATCCAGATTGCAGTGAAAATGAGAGCTAAAGTCCAGAGTGACTTCTTAACACTCAGTGGTGTCACGAACACACCAGCTGCTTTGAAACACACTGGAGAGGTAAATATTCATATCTAAAACAACAAAAGGTTTAGGTGCAGTTAGGGCTCTTTGCTGGAACAGATCATGAGGACAAGACACAGGAGCCTTTAGAGCTGGAAATAAAAGTCCAGTATTATTGTACTAGACATTCAAAATAAATGCTAAAACTTCTTTGGGGTTTAATATAGATCAAACCACAGGGTCTTGCTAGGCTAATTTGAAAAGTAATTATGTGTATAATTTTTTCATTGCAAAAAAATGTTAAACTTATGCACCTGCTGTAACCACAATAAAAAAAAACTATTATTTCTGACTCCGTGAAAATTGTTAGATTAACTATTTTATTTTGTAGCGGAGCTAAGTCAGTGGTACACTGTTAAGAACCCTAACCCCTATTGTATTACAGTTATTATACAAAACAGGAATATATTAATACAATTATTGGCAAAGTACAGCATTCTGCTTTGAGAACTCTTTGCCCGAATTTTTTTTACTGGTTTGAGTTTTTAACACAGCATATTTATAAAACGGTCTCTCTGATAAAATATATGTGCCTACACTTTCTGTTAAAAGACAAAATTGAATCTATTTGTTTCTGTTTGAATTAAAAGTGTAACTGAAATTGATAAAAAAAATAGATTCTCTTATCAGTTGAGATGTTTCATATTTTTTGTTTGTTTTACCGATCATTGCTGCATAAAAGCTTTAATAACACATCACTGACAATAAATGACAATTGAAAAAGTCTAAAAACCCCTTAAAATCCGGTATCTACGTACAACCTGTTAAATAACAATCCTATTATTTAGATTTTTACAGCAATTATATGAATAGTCCACCATTCTCATTTGAAACGCAGATTAGAAACGTCTTAAATTTAATTTTCGCCATGTTTCTGGTTCCTTTATTTTTGCTAAGTCGCTATAAGTTTCATTTAATCACAACGAGCATTCGAATATTTCCCTCCAAAAATGAAACAATACTTGTTTGCTCTGTTACGCCTCCAACACCATTCCATCCGTGTGTGTTCGCCCACGTATGTTTTCCTGTGTAAGATGTCCAACCTCGACATGCTGAAAATCTCCATTACCCAAAAGACGCAAGCGGCCCACTCACTCCCTGCAGTTTTTCTAAAATCCAGCGGGGGGCGACACTGCTGTGTATCGTCATTCCACCAAAAGACTAGCACTCCTTTTTAAGTGCGTACAGAAGAGAGTGGGGTTTCATCCTTGTGCTCCCTTTAACCTCGTTCATCAGGACTGGAGATGTACGGGCTCTCCGTTATACTAGCAGTAAATCGAGGACGAGTCATTAATACATGTAGCAGTAATAAAATTAACATTTAATTTAATTCATGCTATTTTTACAAATGCAACATAAATTAAAGGCAACGCATTAATTAAAAACTTGCCATCCAGACAACATCCGTGATACTTTTGTTTCCTCCTTCTGCGTACTGTGAACAAATTAAACAAAATCCGTGACACTGCATTTTTTGTTTGTTGAATCAACAAGTGACATGCAAACCAGCAACCGCTCGAATTTATATTTATAAAACACTGCACAAGACTTTGCAGCATACCCATAGTTTTTCGGATGTTATAATTAATGAGTATTTCTGTACACCTAAAATGCCATCATTTCAAGGTTCGCTTTATTGCTAAGCAGATGCACATGAGAGAACAAAATGTAGTTTCTCTTGAGCCACGGTGCACGGTACACCAAACAGACAGCATAACGACATGGCCAACACAGACGAACTGAGGTAGAACAGATTACTAAGTAAATAGAAACAAATGGGAAAATAAATAACTAAATAAGTATCTACTAATTATAGACCCATGTTTCATTTACGTCACTTAAACATTTTAATGTGTTTTGCATAACCTTCCCAACTGAGATAAAGTAGGGTATGACTAGACAATAAAAATGTGGGCCTACTCACCTTCCTCCACCACAAATATTCTCAAGATGATTTCGAATTGTAAAAAAGTCCCTCTTTATTTGAATCGTGAGCAGCATTGTTTTTAACTGTTAACGGTTAAGTCCTTCCCGGTACACTCCGAACGTGCTTCAGTAAAATTTGAAAAAATCTTGACAGAAACTGTTACAACCCACAAAAGTGTTGAATACAGATTTCACAGACACAATCTTTGCCAAATTCATCTTTTGATCACAACACGCATAACTGAACATGTTCCAACCATGAATGATGACTCATTATTATGACTTTTTTGACAGTATGTTACACATTTTGCTGTTTGCTAAATCAAACTTCTCTGTGTCGAACAACTGTCAGCGTTCTTACGATAAACAATCATTTGAACATTACGGAAGATTTGTGACAATTGCATCTATGCATTGAACTGACTTTTTTTCTAAAGCGACTTACAACGTTAAGCTGCTTACATTGCTTTAAGTTCAAGGCAACTTGCAAGGTCATATTTACATATTAAGATACTTACAGTTATATACACATTCATAAAGCTGAACACTGCTTTACTAGAGCAATTTATACCAAGTAGTTTCCTCAGTTTTTTAACACAAGGACATGGGATTCGAACTTTGGGCTTTTTAGCAGAAAGTTGCAGTTTGAAATATTTTTACTTTTAACGAAATTGTGTATTTCGTTTCACTCAAAATGAAAAAATAAATAAAAATGTGTAATTTATTAAAGTGGGTCTACACTCAAATGTTTTAAAACATGATAAATTTGTGTATTACAGATATCAGATATATTAATTTAACAAGATGATAATCATGATAATGATACTAATGACCACTACGATTAAATAACAACAACAGCAACAGCAACAACAACAACAACAACAACAACAACAATAATAATAATAATAATAATAATAATAATAATTCGCGGTAAGTACTGTATTAAACATTTATATAATTAATATTGCCATGCGTATACGACATTACATTGTATATATTCTACAGAAACGACAAACTCTAATAGACAATATTTCTAGAAGGGTTTTAAGGAGGTTTCGTTAAAAGATCGCTTTGTCGTACATTAATTCCCTTTCCTCCTTGAGAGTGTGTGTGGGTGGGGGGGCTGCCTAAGAGCCTGAAGTGCGCAAACCGGAATTAAAGGCGCTCGCGGGGAAGTGTCGGTCTGCGGGCGGGGACCAATGGGATGAAGCAGGAGGCTCCGTTGTAACCAACTGCACTGACGTGGAGCCCGAGTCACACTGGCCACACAAAGCCGCTGCAACTTGGATACGCGCAGCTTTGGACTTTATCGGAGGAAGATCACCTCAGTTCCTGTGGTGCTCGACTGGTCTTCACGCAGCACCCACAGGAGTGGAAGCGAGGCGCATAAAGGGACCCCCTTGGCCTTCGCCCCTTCACCCTCCATATTCCTCCACACACTGCCGACACGGGGCGGTTCTCGACTCGAAAAGACGGAACTGGAAGCGAAGACAAATGGGTAAGTAGGCGCTGGCTCACCTGTGCATGGTCCGATGACAGCAGGATGACGGGGGCGCGCCTGCAGGGCACGAGCACTAGTCCATTTACACACAGAGCAATCGCTGTGAAGCAGCTGTTAAAAGCCCAGTTAACTGACAGTGACAGCACGCAAAATCTCTTCCCTTCTTCCAGGTGCATGTTAGAATTCTGTACAAATTGCTCCCCTTTTCTTTTCCAGTCGAGTCAGTTAATTTATTATAAATTGAGTAGTTATTTCTCTGTGGCAGAAGAGACGTAACAATGGAATGAAGTAGAAGTCAGAAGTTTTTGAAGTTGTAATCTTCATTCAGTGTGGGTGCTAAACAAAATAAAGTACCCTTGTTATTTGCCTTTAACAAGAGCATTAGACATTCAGGCCACAAATATTTTTAGCCTTCTTAAAATATCTATTATGAACCTTCTTTGTCTAATGCGACACAACAAAGTATAAGTAAATGCTCAGTGGTATACCACAACAGAGTATCCATTCTGTGTAAGTTCATGGTAGGTGGAGAGAGGTTCAAACCAGGAATTTTGAAATTCCAGCGCCGCAGTACTAACCACTAGTAATGAAGTAATATCCACTAATTTATATGATCAAATTGTAAATATGCATTTTTTTCACCTTGCAGATCAGACTTACGGGGAGGTTAATCAGCTTGGGGGCGTCTTTGTGAACGGCCGACCTCTACCCAACGCTATTCGAATCAGGATCGTGGAACTGGCCCAGCTCGGAATCCGACCCTGCGACATCAGCAGGCAGCTGCGGGTCTCACACGGCTGCGTGAGCAAGATCCTGGCTCGCTACAACGAAACGGGCTCCATCTTGCCTGGTGCCATCGGGGGCAGTAAACCCCGCGTTACGACGCCCAACGTGGTTAAGAGCATAAGGGATTACAAACAAGGGGACCCGGGAATCTTCGCGTGGGAGATCCGGGACCGGCTGCTCGCGGACGGGGTCTGCGACAAATACAACGTGCCCTCGGTGAGCTCCATCAGCCGCATCCTGAGGAACAAGATCGGAAACCTGTCGCAGCCCGCGCCACACGAAAACAGCAAGCCCCCAGCGTCGCAGCACGCGCTGCCCTACAACCACGTGTACCCCTACTCGTACCCCAGCGCGCTGTCGCCCACGGGCGCCAAAGTGAGTAGCCCCCCGGGGGTCCCCGTCGCGCCCAGCCACATGGGCATCTCGCGAGCTTGGCCCTCCGTGCACACGGTCAGCAACATCCTGGGGATCCGGGCCTTCATGGACCATACAGGTTCGTAGCACTTTATTTTTATTTGCTCACTATATTCAATTTGTCCAAGAGTTTATTTATTAAGAGTTATTAAGAGTTTATTTCAACTGCAGCTCAAAGTTAGGCGTGTTAAGAGTGGATCTGAGATCAATTTTAACGTGGAACTGAGCTTTTTTTTTAATGAAGTGTTACAAAAGTTATCTGGAACGTTTCCCCGTCAATAACGATACATGGTTATACTCTGATCATTTAAAATATTGATAAAGCTCTGAATGCATCTTTATTTCTTTTTTATGTATAAAAATAACATTAAACACCGAAGTGTGCCTGTGGCTTATTATCAGGTTTAGTATCAAGTGGGTAAATAAAACTGTCATTTAAAAGAAGTAGTTAACATATATAACATATGTAAATATTCGTTGTGTCGTTGATGGACGCAGTATGTGTGTGTATATGTATGTATGTATGTATGTATTTATAACTATATGTATATGTATGTGTGTGTGTGTGTGTGTGTGTGTGTGTGTGTGTGTGTGTGTGTGTGTAAAAAAGATATACATTTACCAGAAACCAGTGCTTTATTTTTTACATAATCGTAAAATTTTGTAAAACCAAAAACTTTTTAAAAGGAAAAGAAAAGAAAAACCTTTGGAAAAGTTCATTTCGTTCAAATACAACAGTTCAAACAACTCTCATATTATACACCCAGCATTAGCAGCCAGTCATAACATGTTTTGATATCTAACTAAAATCTAAGCATTTTTCACGGTTCAATTTAAAGGTAAAATTTTTTGTTAGTTTAGAAAAATCGTCACATTATCAGGCGATATCCTCAGAGATATCCTAAAATGAATACCACTGAATTTAAACCATTTTAATATTCCCCAACTGTGTTTATAAATTAATCTGAAACCACATTAAAAATACCATATTTCTGAAAAATAAATATGACAATAAAAAATAAAAACGACACCGACTTAGGCCCATACAGATAGGTTACATCGCAAATGACACGTTTAAGTACATTATAATTAAAGTACATTATAATTATATATTATTACGTTACATGTAGTTTTTCTTTTTTCGACCTTGTTGTGTGGAATAATAAAATCAAGCTATTTTTTCATCTCCTGTGTCTCACCAACGTCCTTATGTATGTGATATTGTTTGGGCAGCTATTGCCGGAACAGATGGCTACCCGCCGAAAATGGAGGACTGGCCCGGTGTGAACAGGACCGCGTTCCCCGGTGCCCACTGTGTCAACGGACTGGACAAGACCACTATTGAGGCCGATATTAAATACCCCCAGGTAAACACAGTGTAAACAGGCGAAACTATCAAAAACTAAAATTAAATGTATCGAAATTATATTCCGTTCAACGTTACAGATTATATTTACTCACTGGTTTAATGTGGGCATTTTAATAGAAATGAGAATCATTGGTCAGGCTTTTTTTTCTGGAGAATTTTAACCATTCCGTGAATATTCTTCTGTGTGAGTAGGCGTGTGTGTGTGTGTGTGTGTGTGTGTTTGTGTGTGTGAGAGAGAGAGAGAGAGAGAGAGAGAGAGAGAGAGAGAGAGAGAGAGAGAGAGAGAGAGAGAGCTAGGAAGAGAGCAAGAGGGGGAGGGAGAAAGAGAGAGAGGGAGAAAGAGTTCGTGTGAGAAACTGATATAACTGATATAACAGAATTGAAGTGATTGTAGTAAACGACGTTATTTAGTACATCAGTTCATACTGTATTGTAAACGTCAGCTAACATATTTAATTGTGTACCTACTGTAAAATGTATTAACTTAATATTTATCCTGTTTACAGTAATAAAACAGTGAAAGTAAAGTCGAGTGCAGCAGTACAAGTGTTTACTGGACCCTGTATCTCTGCCACTCCAGGCCTCGCCTAACATCTCCAGCTACGTGCCCCCGTGCGCTTATTCTGCCTCCAGCCAGTACGGGATGTACGGCGGCCCAGCGAGCGGCTATGTCACCCCTGGCCACCACTGGCAGTCTCAGAGCGCGAGCCTGACAAGCGCGGGCGGCGGTATGACAGCTCACGCGGGAGACCTCCACCCCACCATGGCCTTCAAACACGCGGCGCGAGACGGTGGGTGAACGCGTGCGCTCATATTTCAGGTTCAGCCAAAATCCATCCATCCCTCCGTCCATCCATCCAGCCATTTTCATTAACCGCTGACAACCGGAACGGCACCGTGAGCTATTAGGGTCTCGGAATTACAACAATGATGCGCTACGAATATCATATTTTTAAAGTACTACAAAATTATATTCTTATATTAATATGATTCTTTTTTGTGTGTAGCCTTATAAAAAGGGGAAAACCCTTCAAATGTCTTTCCTTAAAATACAAGAATTCCAATCAAATTGTAGACTGAGTTCAGGCAGATATTTAGAAATACAAGGTTTTACTCTAACACACTGTCTCTGTGTTTATATGCGAGTGAGAAAGAGATCTGGTTATAAGTGGCTCAGTAATTAGAAAACAAAAATTTGACACATACAGGTTATAATCACGGGACTAAAACTATGTTGTGCCCATGGGGCAGATACTTTAAATGTACTGAACAGACAGTCAGTTACATACAAAAGCACTGAGCAATTTCATTATTACTTTATCTCTGAAAGCTTATTTTGGATGCGTTACTAGTATTAATGAATAATTAATTCCCTTGGCTGCTCATTACAACGTGTATCTCAGGTGTATTAAGCCCGTCAATAAAGTGACCGTTGACTCCTATCTGTTCATTAAAGGGAAAATTTGTTCAATATCAGCAAGAGTTAACGCCACATTATCAAACATTAAGAACCATGCAACATGTAGGTCTACCTTAAAAACAGGGTATTAATTTTATCTGGTTTTGTGAATCTGATGTAATTAATTATTCAGAGAAAAAGCGAGGCCACTTGATATATCAGTCAATTAAACGTGCCTAACTTCGTGATAATAATGGATTATTTTAATTTTTTAGTAGCACAGAGAACGAAATATGTTGTAGGCTTTAATTAACCAACGCATTGGTAAACTACTTAATCATATTTAAAATTCAATTATCGACCCATTATCCTTTGCTCAGAGAGTTACACGCCTGGTAGAAATTAAAAAATATTTTTTACATTTTTTTTGCAAGTCGTTTGTTAATTCACTTAGAATTTCCATAAATTTAACAGTTTTATACGTCGTTTTTTCCATCTTTACATGGAACATATTTATACAGCTGAACAACTTCATTATCAGTATGCTTCTTAACGACCGTGATTAATTTTAACAAAATCATTAAATTATAATATTTAACATTTTGTAAAAGATATGGAGACGCTTCTTAGAAAAAATTTCTGCCTAATAATTTATTTACTCGCTGAGCGCTGCGTTAAACTGAAATATAAGAACAACTGAACTCATGTAACATTAAGGTATAAAGTAATAAATTTGTAGAACTTTCAGTTGCGTATTTTTATTTGACTGATGACTGTGAAATATTTTACAGTGTTTTACAGGATAGGTGCAATGTAAAAGTGCTTAAACACAACAGATGAAGAGAAATATATATGAAGTTGATTTCCAGTTAATTCTTACTTCTAGTAGTAATAATGATAAAACAATTGTTTCTTCTGGTGAGGCTACACCAGACCTTTTGGTTTAATTCTTTGGTCTAGTCTTTATGTACCTTGATGCATGTGGTTACACACATTTAGTCTTCCAATAACCCCTTTTTGATGAAGGACATGATGATGAAAAGGTTCTCCCTGGAAAAGCAGAATTGTTACATGGATGGAAGTGATATGTGGACAGAACTGCCAAATGGGTAGAAAAGTGGTGTAGACAGAACTGCTACAGGGAGAAATGCTGTGCAGATCAAAGCAAGAGGGATCGAAGGGATAGAAATGCTGCATGGATGGAAATACTATGTGGACATAAATACCATGTGGATAGAATATGGCTGTGGATAGAAATACTATGCGGATATAACATTATGTGGATAGAAATGCTGTGTATATAAAACAGTGACGTGGTTAGAAATGCTATATGGATATGAATGTTATGCGAATAGAAATGCTTTGTGCATATGCACACATGAATACTATTCAGATAGAAAAAGGATCCAGATAGAAATACTATGCGGATATAAATGTTTTGTGGAAAGAAATGCCAAGTGGATATTAATGCTGTATGTACAGAAATGCAATGTGGGTATAATTTTTGTGGGTATAGAGTACTCTGAGGGCAGAAACTTGGTGCCTATGGAATTGCTGTGCAGACGGAACTGCAGTGTGGTTAGAATTATATGTACATGTAAAATGGTGTGGACACTTGTCCTGTTTCCGATGTGCAGGAGACAGAAAGCCGCCCAGCCCCCTGATCAAGCAGCAACATGAGCCCCTGCACGGTGTGCACTGACTGGCAACTCAAGCCTCCTACCTCAGTGACCCCCACGGCCCAGTCAGTCAACTGACCCCACACTCAGCAGGTTGAGTGCAACAACACATTTATGTAACTCATTTCAAGAACTCAGCCAGTAAGTAAAAGCACTATATTTATAAACAGTTGAAGTGTTAACCAGACAGGTACTAGCTGTGTAGAGATATATTGTTTTCCAAAATCGTGTGCAAAAAAACAGATATACAGGGGAAGTGTATGAGAAAATGAATGTTTGTGTGTACTGTAGCATTCTCTGGTGCAGTGGTGTTGGTTTGTTTTCAGCTCAATCACAGTTCCATTTTCCTAAACTTTGCTTTCTTTTTCTGTGTAAAAACAGAGTTTATGTGCAAATCAGTGCAGTTATACTGAAGTTATGAAATCATCATTAGGTAACATTTTTGGACCACAAAACTTCGCTAGACTTTTATGTAAACAACATTTTTAGTTTAGCCTTAGAAAAATAACATTTAAATAACTACAAATCGTAATGCAGCTGAATTTGACCCTTACATCTGTGGGACTTGATCATTTGTGTTCACATTATATTGAATCTGTGATACTAGCAGAACTCGTTGTTTAGGTCTGTGCAAAGACGTAAATAAACATGTGAACAAAACTGTTACTATATTGTATTTCTAATTGTAAATGTAAACTATTTTCAAAGCTTTAATTATATATATTTTTATAGATACATTTGTAAATAAGCAAAGCAAAATCTTTGGAAAATAAAAAAACTGAATGCAATCATGACTTAAATCGGTTGATTTGTATTTGTTTGTATAAACTTACACGCTTATATGTCCTTTCCAGAAAACACTCTGCTTTCAGATTTTAAATACACCAGGGGAAAGGTTGTGTTTGAAAGCTCGAATTGAAATGTTCTTTCATGATATATCTCTATTACTTTTGCCTAATTATTTTGGCCAAATATGCCTGCATAATTTGAACCTGTTTCCTTGCTCGAGATCATGGCACTATGGGTAATGAAGGCAGTTATTAGATCCATGTGAGATTTATTTCGACCAGGCAGTAAAATGCTGGCTAAGTAACACTTTTTGAAAAAAAAAGAGCAATGTGCACATAAGATTAGTGTTTGATGAAGGTTCCCGAAGTGTGTTTCTCCTTTGCGGAGTTAACGGCACAGCGCGGGCTCGAGCACTTCAGACAGTGAGAATTGGAAAGCTTTGGGAAAAAAAAGCTGGTGGGAGGGGTATGTATTCCTTTCAGAATTCAGCCCAGACGGGTGGTAGCGAGGTGGTTAAAGATCTGTGCCAAAACTCCAGTGCAGGTGCGAGTCCCTCGAATGGCAATTTCGACAAGTCGTTTAAGGTGCACTGCTACGGTAGAACTGCGTATTATTTGAGTTTATATATAAGACAATAATGTCTGTTTGAGTGTACTGGATAAAATCATCAGAGCTCCCTAAAAATAACTAAATTAAAAATTTAAGCATAGGCCATGCTACACTGGCCTAGTAACAAAGAAAAAACATATGTCGATGTCAAAACAACGAGAATAGAATATTTTACAATTTTGGTTGTGAAACCCTAAGATTGCAAGTTAGTAATAAGTGATAATAATCTGTATTATCATAAAGATGTAGCGAATTTAAGAAAAATTAGCTGAATTATGAAACTGTTTATGAGGTCCTAGACGAAGGTATGTTTAATAAATGCAGGAACTTGCCATGGAAACATGTTTAAAAGGTGCATGATCAAGTGTAAATACATATAGACTAAATCTGATGACAATGTGGGACATTTCAGGTAGAACCTACTGGAAGGACAGGTGGTCCGGGTAGTTTTGCGTATCACCTGCTGAGCGTGTATCCCCAGTTCTGAGGAAGCTGGGAAAGCGGTTATCCGAGCTCAGTTTCTCATCTAAACGGATACATGTAAAGGAGAAGACGCAGGCGTCGTGTTTATTTCACTGCCCTTTATTCTCAGTAAAACAGAATAAATAGGCTTGTTTGTCCACGGACTGTTTCGGGACGGAATATGGCGTTGAGACAGGGTGCCAGGTGGCCGAAACTAACTAGACGAACCTGTGCCAAGCAAAGGAATAACTGCAGTCATAATAAACCATGAACGTTAGAACAGTGAATGTGTCGGCAAACACATCTTATTCCAACACCTCTAATATGAAGTGTACGAATGTCAAAGTGCATTAATATAATACGACTGGCGCATTTATCTAAGCTGACACAGAGTACACAGTTTTATTTAGAGAAGTAACTTAGCAACCACTCCGCTGCTCCTTCATTATATGTACAATAAGTATCTCAAACACAGCAATGTGTCTTTATAGCCATATTTGAGGTCTTTGCTAATTTCGATCATTTCTAGTGTAACTTAGTACCCTGGAAGACAGATATTTATTTTTCAAAAAATTCAAAAAGTAATTTATTAGCACAATGCTTCATTTAAATACTTTTATTCCGGCGGATAAAAATTTATGTGAAATCCGGTACAAATTTGGTGCTTGACAGTAATGTGGCTTTTCTCCACATGCCCTTTATTAGGATTTAAGACCTGGGAAAAGTCGAATTTAAACAATTTATTTGACTTCAGATGGCAGGCATTTGCGATATATCGATCAGTAATGTAGAATAAAGAAACCATCATTTATTCATTATAACTGTGGGCTGTCACGTTTCCTGTATGACACATAAATAAAAATAAATTACAAATATTTGATTATTTAAAGTATATAAGTGGGATAAGTGGGAGATTTAAATGGTTTCATTTTAAACTAACAATGCAAATTATATTGAAAGATAAGATTTTTGTAGATAACAAAAGAAAAAATAACAAAAGCTGTTTTGTACAGACCTACATACACACATTATGGGTGATTTAGAGTTACAAATTCATTTGCAAAACACATCTTCGGACCGTGGGAGGAAACCAGAGCACCCAGAGGAAACGCATGCAAACATAAGGAGAACATGCAAACTTCACAGGGACTGAGGCGGAATAAACCCCACAGTCCAGGCGTTTGGTCCATCGGGGCGGAGCGGGGATACCTTTCCACCGTAATAATAATAATAATAATAATAACAATAATAACAATAATAATACCTTTCTTATTTAATCACCTACTTATTCACCTAACAGACACTTTTCTCCAAAGCGATGCACAACGCAGAAAAAAGAAACGTACATTTCACAATAGAATTTCCGCGGCACACATTATCTTTATCGTCCACTTAACCCTGCAGAATATGTCTTTAGAAAATGTAAATGTATTTTGTACATTGTTGTACTGAAAATTGATGCACACAACTGGGATGTCTGTGTTAACGTGCTAGATGTGGAATTTAAAAATAAACAGCACGTGTCCAAGTCACAGAACCATTACAGCCGTAATTCATGAAAGAGTGCAGTTTAAATTGAGGATCATAACAGTGTCCAATTTTTGGAAACAGTAAAAAGCGGCTTTGATATTAAAACCTTTATTCCCAAAGAGTTTATGTTAATTTCAGTTTAAATGTCTCAGTCGCCAGCCGCCAGTCTAAGGCCATGACCAATGTTTATGTTTTAGTAAACTAGTCTTTTCCCAGAAATAACAGAGACGTGTGTGTGCGTGTGTGTATCTGTGTGTGTCTACTAGTGTGTCACTGGATGGAGCATGCAAAGAAAATATTTGCATGACAAAATGTCAGCATACAAATAGATGAACCGGTTCATGAAAGAGAATTTATTTCATGTATGTCATGGCGAAATCCAGCCCAGTTATATTTATATTTCTTTGTATTGTGACATCTGCTGCCTGTTGTTATCCCCTGAAACCTGCCCTTCCAGGCGCACTCTTACCCCCCGGCAAGCCGCGGACCACCTAGGACTGGAACCTATGACTGAATGGTGCCGAATAGCGCCCGTTCGCACCACTTTATTTCTGTGCACAGGAGATCATATGGGCCACCCAAGTTCACACAAGGGACACTTTTGTCCACTTTTAAACGATTTCGCCTTTAAATGCTGATTTATGTTTCCAAGCAATGACCGGTTAAAGGAAACGAGGCCCCTGAGCAGCGACACCTGGGGCGAATCCTTTCTTTGGCGCGAAATAAACTGTAGGGCAAAATTGATAATAACAACCAAATGTACCAATCAATCTAATGAATGTTAATAATCAGCAAAAAAATATGCAAAACAGAAAACAGTCACTACATTTTAGTACAAAATTTTGATATAAATTTAATTAAGAATTTCTGTAGTAAATGATAAATATTTAATAAGTAAAAATAATGCTTACCAGGGATTTTAATAATTTAAAAAAAAACAATTGTAAAATTACAAAACTGCTGCGTGGAGCAAAAACGATCAAGATGAAGATTTTCAAATTATTTAAAAAGTAAAATTTCCTAACTGTCAGAGATACCCTTTCTACCCTTTTCAATCTTCTGTCCCTCGCCATCATCCTTTACAGTTTAGTGTTTGAGCGCGTTGTGTTGATTTTTTTTTTGTATTAGTCATCATTTAATAACTGATGTGGCTTGTTATATATAGGTATTTGTAGTATTTGTTTACTCACCCCCACTACAACTTATGTTGCATATTGAATACTCCATGCGTTTGGAGATCTAAGTATGATTGTTTATGTAGCAGTTTGTGGCGCATGAATAAAAAACATTTTACTGGCATAACCCTGGTCCATAAGTCCTTTGATGTCACAATACACACATCCAGGACCCTGCAGACTAGGTATTCGATGCAATAAGCTGCACAGTATTAGTGACACAAATAATAATAAATAAATAAATAAATGCTATGTTTTTGCCTGTTTAATTTGCCCAAAAACTCTCTTTATAGATACTCCTCCTGTGGACAAGACCATGGTCCCATTGAGACCTTTAGAAAAGATCAGTTTTGACTGAGAATACTAATAGCAAACAAATTATACGGTGTATAGAACTGCACAGAACTTGGTTGATTGTCAGCACACTGGCAAACTGGCACAACCTTGAACAGAAGTGCTTGTGCCCTCTACATGTTTATCTGATGCTGGAGTTGCAGTCACAGTCTATAATAACACATCAGGAGGACTGGCAGCTCCTTAAATATGCACATTTGCATGAGACCTGTACACAAATTCATGTTTAGTGTCGCAACTGGGGTGAGACGTCTTTTGTGTGCTTTCTACGGGAGGCTGCAGCCTTGCATGTTAAATGCTTTGCAGTTTTCTGCCTGGCACAAGGTTCAGCTATGGTAGGTGAGAGTAAAATGATCATTTGTCAACATCTAAAATGATTTAAAAGAAGTGCTGTAATTTAGAGCTCATATCTGAGTTCAAAAATGTAACAGCATTTGGTATGTGGGAATAATGCAGTACATTTGTAGAGTAGTGCTGAGACAGACCTATGAGAAGTGCCATCTTCAGCAGCCTCTGATCAGCTACTGTTTGTATATAAAAACAGAAAACCTGGAAGTGAGACAAAATGTAGGAAATTTTCCAAATTAATTTGTGTGCATAAAATATGAGGCCATAATGAAACAAGTTGACTTTAACCCAAACCAAGTCTGAGGACTTCATTTGTTCAAAACATTTTATTACTATTTTATAATCAAGACCACACCAGACACAGTCAAGGGTGTAAACACATGCTGTAAGACATCTTTATTTTTCACTGAGCAGAAGTGGTCTGCACAGAAGCTCAACACAGGAGATGGGCTGCTGACTGAACAGGCAACACTGTGGCCTTACTGTATGAATTTTCAGTCCCTTCATGTGTTTCCACTGTGCACATCAATATTACTCATATTATTCATATATTATTCTGTTCAGGTCGAAAGGTGTCTTTAGTTTGCTCATAAAATGTAAATGTGAGTATGTTTGAGTGACCTGAACTTGGTATTCTCTAGGCCTAGTGCATCTTCATTTTGGCTTCAGGTCATTGCAAAGCAAACAGGATAAGTGGTTTTTAAAAACTGGTCAATACACAGAGTGACTTTCATCTAATGATTAATGTACCTAATTGATGGCATTTAGAGTGTTCATCTTGTTACCTTAATCTTTGAAGCTGTTTTCCTGACATTTCAAAAAATGGGCACAAATTTATTTATATAGCTGACACCTTGTCCCGGGTAAAATAAAATGTAAAATATTCTGTACTAAGCTCCTTACAGGTTTTTGCCTATTTATACAGCTGGGTAATTTTTCTAGAGCTTTTCAGTGGATGATTTAAGAGAACAACTGGGGGCATAAGGAATGGAATCTGACTCCTTCCAGTGTAAATAGATGTTCTAACCACTGTACTACCTGAGTTTCTGGAAGAGTACAATTTAAATACATCACAGTACTGCAAATGCAATCACAGATTAACAGCTTTCTTGAAATACAGGGATTGCCCTACTTACAAAAATGATGCATCCCTGCAAATTGGCTCACAAGGTGAAATCTTGTGAGATGGAGAAATAATGTGAAAGTACTACTTTAAGAGAGAGGGGCATTATTGGAAGGAAGTGCATTCCATTTTGGGTTTGTTACTGAAATTTATGAATGAGAGAATTCCTCCATGTTTGGCTTTTGTAACAAAACACAAAATATCAGCTTCATATTTGGTCTCAGAAAAACTTATATAATTTTACTCATACATGTGAAAAAAACCCATGTAGCTGTATGTGGTTTTGTACTATCAGAATTCAGTACCTTTGAATATTTTTGTATACATTTTTATCCAGAAACCTAGCATACAGATGCACACATGTCCAAGGTCTCTGTCCTAGGTTAAGCTTTTTCTCTTGGCTGTCAGTTTAACTCTATGCACATTATTTCAAATTAAAGATTGAAATGTAAGAAATGTGAATTAGAGCTACAAAAATAATGCATAAATAGAACTTTAACAATGAGACACAGCAAAAAATGGACCACGAGTTGGTGGCATTATTACTGATTCTTTTAGTTAATACTTTTCTTTAATCTTAAACTAGCTAGATTTACCAATTTACAGGTTTGGGCAATATTTAATAGAACAAACGAAGGGAAATACCTTGCTCAAGAGAATGACAGCAGGATGTACAATTTCTGAGCCCTTTTTTATACTTTTTCACTTGACTTGAGATCAGACACACACATTAATCCTTCTACTACATAATTAAAAGGAACAATTTACACTACCACTGAGTTTATGACAACAGATAAACTTGTCCCTGGATTTCAGGATTACTTTTGAAGGCCAATTTTGTATTTTACATACATTTACTAGCAGAAAGTGTCAGAAATCATGATAGTCTGATGTTTCTTGTAGGGCAGCTGGAGAGGTCTGTTCTCTATTAGGGCTCCATGCCAGAACATTACCATAAAGTAATGATGGAATCATGATGTGTCTCTTTTACCTTTCTTGCTTTCTATGATGAACTCAGAGACATGGCTGAACTAATTCAAAGCACCCAGAACATTCTGGAGACTTCAGTTAACAGTCCAGTTTTGAAGCCTCTTCTGTCCAGTCATGTCAAATGGCATTTAAATAGGTCAGGAAATGTTTTTTTTTTATTTTTTACAATTTGTAAATGTTCAGAGCTTTGTTCCTTGTCCAGATTAAACCAACTTACATAAAAAACAGAGATGGTCTATGAGATAACTGTCATTACTGTCTATACTTTGCTTATTTAATGTACACAAAAATGGCTGTTTCTATTTCTTCTTCACCTCTTCAAGTAAAGGATGAAAGCAGGGCTCTCAAAGTGCTCAAGTAGGTGCTCTATTGCCATTCCTACTTAATACCTGGCAACTGTAGACTGAAGCAGACATAACTCAGGAGGAAATTAAGGTACTCCAGTAAGAAAAACAGAACATTAGAGGACGCCTTAAAAATTAGAGCAAATTGGATGTAACCATTTACTGTTAATATGAACGATTTATCTCTGTCTTGTCTGTGTATACCAGCAATCGAAGAGGATTTGTGTATACACAAAACCAATTTCATGCCCTTGACATTTTGGAGGAAATAGTCCTGGAACTTTCATTATTGTTACAACATTCTTTTTGCTGGATGAAAGGTCCTGCATAGTGATAGCAAGCACCCCAGTTCAGTCCTGTGCCAACAAAAGTCTGGTTTTGTAGGACGCATAACAAAGCCAGCCGAATCAACCAAAAGTGAGAAACAAACAGTAATCCTAAAAAGCAGCTTAATGTACAAACTTTGTAACATGTTTTGAGAAAACATGTTACCTAAATAACTACAGTACTGTGCAAAAGTCTTAGGCACCTGTGGGACAAATGCTATAAAGTGAGGATGGTTCCAAAAATAATGCCATGAATACTTATTAATCAATAAACCTTCTAAAAAGTGCAGTAGACAAAAAAAAAAACTCAATCAAATCAATATTTACTGTGACCACCCTTTGCCTTTAAAACAGCATCAATTCTCTTATGCAAACTTGCATGCAGTTTAAGGTAGAGGTTGGTAGGTTCTTCCAAACATTTTGAGGAACTGGCCACAGTTCTTCTGCAGACTTTGACTGTCTCTGCATGTACTCCCAGACTGACTTGATCATGTTGAGATCAGGGCTCTGTGGGAACCATACCATCTGTTGCAGGATTCCTTCTTTTTGCTGAAGATAGTTCTGTATGACTGAGACTGGGTGTTTGAGGTCATTCTCAGGCTGCAGAACGAATTGGGACCAATCAGAAACCTCCCTGATGGTAGATAAGAATCTACCTGTACTTCTCAACAGACACTGAAGTTGCATGCCTAAGACTTTTGCACAGTACTGTATAACAATAACGTTCACTTGCTTAATCTCTTTAAGTATAATAAGAGATAGATACCAAAGAGTGTATTTAAATTGCCACATGAAAACAGACCATGGGCCCTCTGCGTAACACTTTCCTGCTATGCTTCTTTGCAGATACATACAGTGCTATGCACAAATAAACAGCTACTATATTTTGTCACAGTTGAATGCAATCTGAACTGAATATTCCAATTGTCTGTAGAATAATCTATATACAGTATTATTGCATTTCATCAAAACAAAAAAGGATTAAACAATATTCATTTTTAAATCAATCATTCCATTTTGATGCATTCCTTCCACCACCTCATGTAAATTTTCTCTCATTAGAGCATCACTGCATCTGGAGAATGTCCACAAGAGTCCATCAACCACAAGATGACTGGTAAATGCACAGTCAGCTTCTCGGCCAAATAATTTTAGGATACTATATTCTGCTACAGCATGAAATCATGTTTATCTACATAGTTAAACTTGCTATTCAGTAGAAGACCTGTATTCAATAACGGGGGGCATTCCTGATTAATTAAAAAACAGCCAAAATTTCTGCAAGGCATGTGTGGCAAAGAAAACAGATAGGTCACATTCTGAGAAAAATGCAAATGAGGCCTTTGAAATGTGTGGTGTTGCATGGGAAAAAAATGAGAGCTCAGTTGTGTTTATTTTATCTTTTGATTCATAAAGAAAACAAAACAGTACATGAATATCAGTAGTGAAGAGAAATATTTGAAATGTCTGCCTCCAGTTATGTGTGGTTCACTGAGTATGTCTGATCTGGGAGAATTTAAAGAGTAGACTGCGTTGGTATTTTGTGGTATTTCCAGTCCGAACTCATCCTGCGGACCAACTGTGTATGCTACTTTTTTGAGGACAAGCTCATATGATAGAAACAGATTCAAAGTTCTTTATTACAATTACTTGAATAATTGGCATATTTGCTTGTATTACAATCACAATTTCATCCAAAGTATTACATTGTAACTAAGGCAGGTTTACACATGGATAGTGGGATTTGAAACATGTGCAGAGGTCATTTTTGAACAATGAGATCATGCAAGTCAGAGCGTAATATTGAGCCTGGGTGATTTTTTAGATACAAGAATCTTTGTGAACAAAGCAATGTATTTCCACATCTGAAAGACATACTGGCAAGGTCATTATTTTGACCATTTTTTGATGAAAGATTTTGCATTTGCCCTCAATTTAAATATTGTCTAAATGCTCATAATGTTCTGATGCCCATACATATTGCATATAATATAATGCGCAGACCTTATAGTAGCAGAAATTTGCATAGTTTGGATTCAGAGACTTCATTGGTTTGATGACCTTCCTCACAATGTCCCTGCCATCATTTCTGTTTTCACTGCTTGCTGTCCTTATGAGAGCATTTTTCTAAAAAAAAAACATTTGTACTGACATAGACACACACACACACACACATACACACACACAATATTAGCTTATGTCAAGATTTAATTTTATTAAATGTCATTAAATTTTGATCATGTGCTAAGTCTGAACACAACATGGACACTATTTCATGCCATGCTTTGTTTGTAATATGGCATGTCCAGTTGCAGTGTAACTGTATCGTATGTGTTCCTCAGTTCAGGCATCGCTCAATAAACCTGAGTGTCTTCAGAGAAGAAGTGTTGCAAGTTTCAGTGGAACAGGAGAGGTGTGTATCATGAATGCAGCACTTGCCCGCACCAAGACCAGGAATGAACCCAGTCAACATGGAGACATTTTGACTGGCAGCATAACATAAGGTAAAAGATCAGCAGAATAGGGCTTCATCAATCACCCGATGTCATGCACCCCCAACCCTCTGTCACATATACACACACGCACACTGTCTGCCTTAGAGTTTCGGCTTTTGGTGCAAACGGAGACATCTAATACTAATGGAATGCAGACACATTCGTTTATCTGAATTGCTGTCTTGAGTGTGCAGTGCATTGTATCTCTTCCACAAAAACTGCTTTCTGTACGTGAACTGACAGGTCTTAAAAGACACACATCTTAGCACTTACCATTACACCTTATAACTTGTCATACAGATCACTTATTTAAACATTGCATGAGCACACATCATCCCATCAGTGTTCCCAGTATGGAAAATCAGATGAACTTCACTAATTCTGGTATAAAGTTACAAAAGTAATTAACCATGTATAAATATTTATTAAAGCCCTGTTCACATTAGTGAATGAATTTGTTTTTGCCCCATTTAATGCTACATAATGTCATGCTAACTTCACAGCTTGTTTGGGTTACTGCACCTCAACCAGATCTATAATATGCCACAGGGAAGAGGGCAAGAGTTATTCTCTGTCCATACATTTCTTACCGCAATCTCTGTCCAGACCTAAGAAAGCAGCCCTGGATGGCAGGTGGTCTGAGATCAAAACAGAAAGTACATAACTTAACCAGATTTATGAAGATTTGAGTATTACTCTCACTGTCCTTTCTTTTTCCACACGTAGAGTAAAATAACAAATCAAAGATTGTGAACTGATAAAAAGAAGACAAAGAAAGCAAACATAACAGAAGAAGACATTTTTGTTAAGGGGTATTCAGGTTAGCATGGCGTAGGGAACATCAAAGTGAATCCAGCCACATGTAAGTATAGTTCACAGACAGCCCAGTTTACCTGAAGTTAGACCACAAGAGGGAAGGGCAGCCTGTTCATCAGCTTCTTTTTTATCACAAACACAAGACAACTAACTGCAGGTACCTGCAACAGGGGAAGTTAAGAAATATAGATGTTATATTTACATAATAATATATTATAATATACAGTTTCACACATAACTAATAAACATATATTGAAGACAAAAAGCTGCTTAATGGTTCAAAACTGGTTAAGGGATTTTTTTTAATCATTACATTTTTTTTACAGCACGCCCTGATTGGTTCACAGTTTTGACATTTTTGATCGGCACAATATAGACAAAGTTAACATGACTCTCCAGAGAAAATGCTTTTGTTAAAACAAGAACGTATACAGGATAGGTTCAGCTCGTAACTGATTTCCATTTTTTCATGGCCTTTGTTAAAGGTATTAAAAAGAGCAGGGAAAACTTTTACCATGTATGAACAGGTCGTTTGTTTGTTCTTCCTAAATGTCACCCTCACAGTGTACCAAACCCATTCTTTTATTTAAACGGTTGTTTATTATATTTGTTTGTATATTAGGGATAGTTTCTTTTCCATCTTTTCAGTAGTTTAAAGGTCATTCTTTATGCACCTGATTTTAATTGCCAGACAAAATTGAAAAATAGGATCATTGTCCTTTGACAATTTATAGTATCCAACAAGTAGCCCCTCTGAAAAATTGTCCTTTAAATATTTCCATGTACACTGGATTAGATCAATTTACTTTAAGATTAGACTAGTTTATCATAGGATTTTCAGAAGGCCAATGGAGTTCTACAAGTAGAGGTAAGATCTTACATGTTCAAGCAAAGAAGAAAATAGCTCTGAAGATTGAACACAAACCAGAAAGAGTCCTAGGTGTTGGTTCATTTATTTGTCAACAACATCGGTGGGATCTGTGAAACCCCTTACCTTTTATAAGGTGGAAGTGCATCAGCCACAGATTGCCTCTTATGTCAGAACCCCTGTTTGCCAAAGCTCTGCAGATAACAGGGAATCGTAACACGAACCATGGCAAACACCTCTGCCCCAATGAAGGCACGCCATCCTGGGGCAAGTTGCAGCACTGCTCGGGTAAACACTCAGCCCACAGTGTAAACAGCCCCTCTGAAAACAAACCCATCTTAATCATTTTAGATCATCTTCTTCAGCAAGTGGTCATTCAGTATGTCTTTGAGAAAATATTTATATTACATTTAGTGGCAATCTTGGCAAAGACTCATCCCCAATAGTGTAAACTGTGCTCAAACTTTTATAGAACTGATGATCCAGTAATTAGTTTACTATCCATGGCTCTTGATGGTTTAAGATGGCCAAGCTTGTATAAGAACACTGGATTTATGACCACCATCGACATGTTTTTATCAAGTAACCTTCATTAATCACCTCATTCATATGCCTTCACTTGCTAAGGCTCTTTTCTGCTGATCAGAAAACAAAGAGCAGTGAACGTAAATGTTGTTACATAATCTCCCTTCGTGGTGTTTAGTAAGTGTGTTAAATGTCAGAATGAGACACATGTCTAGTGGTAACAGTGGTGAGGTAATGTATTACCTGACACCTCGGTGCAAACTAGGAAACAAAAGCTTCATAATTAAACGAGTTTTCTGTAAGTATTTCATTACAAGCTGAGACATTAATTTTGTTGTACTAATTCATCATTTCTTTTGCTGCTGTTAGTCAACCAGCCTGTTTAGCTTCTGTAACAATTGACGGCATTCCACCAACTGAAGCAGCACAAGGTGGGTGTCTGCTTTGTTGAACATGAAACACCCGCGTTCTTCTGATGCCCAGGATAAATATCAGACTCTTAAACAAGCACAGACTACAGGCGCCATGTAGAAGGTGGCACGCAAGGTGTGAAACCACATGTTGGCAAACCTTCCCCGTCCACACCTCAGTGGAGGAGGGTTCAGACCCCTCTGGCTTAAATCTAGCCATGCATAGGTGCCAAACTTGGCTTAAAACATATAACATTCATACACAATGAGTGCCTCAGAGCCCATCTCATTATGTTTCTGCTGTAGGCAATAAAACATCACCCTGGTTTCTATAATTTTGTATTACAGTGGAACACATTATCTACTGACATGTATCTGTAGACATACAGCAATCCTGCACTCACTGGTAGAGACAATGAAGACTAAGGTCATAATGGATGCAATTATTTTTAGCAGAGATAGAACTGCACTTGCATCAGACTCAGTCTCTGGGAACTCAGTAGCTTATCAGTCACACTTCAGAAATCTGTTTGAGACAAGTGGCTTCATGGGAAATGGAAAGGATCAGACAACGAGCCATCAGCTTCTAGCCACCAACTTCCTTATCCCCACCCCGCTGGCTCAGGTAAATGCAGACATTCCCCAAGGCAGACAAAAGGTGTGTGTCAGGGCTGACGACTTCATCCGACTTCCTCTTACAGCAGCATGATGAAAGCCTCCACTATCGGTTTCACATTGAAGACACATCCAGTGTTCATTGTCCCTGCCTGGCATCTGCTTCACTCCTTCTTCCTGGGCTCAGGAAAGCAAATAAACACTGTTGAGACTAGAAAAAGTGCTCACGGGTCACTCACTCTGATGGCCACACTACACACTTTGCCTACCATAGTGCCTTGGGTGCATTTATACATCACATATGCAGAATCCAACAAACACAAAACCATGGAAACAGAACACTTTCTGTAACAGCACTACATTTTTACAAAAATCATGAGTGCCATTGCAATTCTATTCTCTTATGATTAAATGAGACAAGCTCACCCAATGGAAAGATACCCGCCCTTATTTGTGGCATCATTAAAATGCTGCACAAGCAAAAGGACTCTGCCTTTCTTACCTGTGTGGTGTTGACAGGAGGGATAAGGGAAGGTTTAAGGAAACAAATGTCACCAGTGCAAGTGTTTAAAGCTCAATGAAATGGTGTCTCAGTGTTCCAGTGAAAAACACGTCAACAGTCAAGATCTTGCAATCCCTGCTACAGCTCTAGACGTACATAATTTCGACTGCTAGCAAAACACATTTCTTCTTATCTGAAGCAGAAAACACAATCTCAGAAAGAGGACCACCAGACAGCCCTTAGAGAAGACCACAAAAAATCCATATACATTTACCTGAGAAACACTACTGCCCAATGAATTCAGCTCCAAAGTTATATTCACTTCTTAACCAGAAGCAACAGAAAGAGACCACTCCTGCAATCACAACCTGTTTAAATATTTATGTTGTAAAATAAGAGACATATGTGATATCGTAAGAATTAATGGTTCCAAGTTGAAGAAATGACTGCTTACATATTAGAGGCATGAAGAGGTCACCCATCCTGTCACCATATTCCCCCTGTAGTGTGGTGACTGTGACTGCTCCAAAGAGTTTTCAATTATTCAGACTCATCAGCTCATATCTGGAATTAGTTATGATGTGGACACAGTAATTTAGAAATGCTCAGTACAGCTAAAAGTAGACTTATGCCAGGTTTAAGAACTTCAGTGCTTAACAGGCACCAGCAAAGGTCAAAGGAGCTTAAGCTGAGGTTCTCCTTGCACAGGCGAAGAGACTATTGACACATCTAAAAGAAGATGTAAGTTATGAGGTGAGGAAATGGCCTTGCTGAACTTAGCTGAGCTGAGAAGCACTGTAATATGTACGCGTTTGGATAAGAGATACAATCGCTTCCACACACTTTATAAGCGATGGTTGTTTAAGTGGTCTTTATCTTCAAGCCATCAGCACGAGGAGAAGAAGAACAAAGCCCACAGGGATCTGGCTGCCCTCAAACACCCCCCAGCCCATCCCAAGTACTGGCAAATAACTGTCTGCTCCGATAACAGTAAGCACTGGTTTAGGTTTCAGTGCACTGCTAGTGACACACAAACACTGAGTCCCTGCTGATGGAGCATTGTTGTCCACTGTTTGACTTCCCATCATTCCCTGCACCAGGTGCCAGCCCCCACCCACAGATTGGTCTGACAGACCCACATTCCACGGGGGGGGCTTCTAAGGAAGGTGCTATGGGGCCATGTTTGCATTTTCTTGGGATGCTTTTTGGGGGGATGCACTGTCTCCACACTGAGCTCTTCCCAGTATTCCAAACCTGGTGCTCAGGTAGCAGGAGGTACAGGAGAAGTGATCTGAGTGTCAGAAGGAAGGTCATGTGGGGCTTTTAGTCAAATGCCCGCCAGTTGCTTTTTAACGCATCATTACTCTTCCACATTAGTGCGCAATGAGATAACGTTAGTATTTAATCACTGGAAAATGTTGCACTTGAGTCAAGATTTTCAGTACTGATTACTTGAACATCAGACACTTAAATCCAAACTACTATAGCACGCATGGAACACTAATTCAAAGTGACATAACACATAGTAGATTTTTTTTCAACATTATGCTTTTACCCAGTCATTTTGTGTAAATACCTAGTATATTTGAGTTGCCACTGAATTTGTCCCTCCAATATTCAAACATGCCTGTCAGTGACTACACTGAGTAATACTTCTACATCCCAGTACTTCACAAGTTGTTATGTTACTGCTTTACTGATAATTTCCTTTATCATTTTATATTTGATGTGCTGGTATAATGTCACTGCATGTTTTATAGTCTGTACAATTCCACCAGACAAATGAAGCAGAAAACTTGGGCATTAGGGTCATCATGATGTTTGTTATCTGGTTGAGAGACAACCGCAGGAGCACATGGAGGATGTGGGTGGATTCTAAAGCCAAAAGCGTGCATTGTCTTGCATTGGGATAAGGCCTCGCACAAGAAATTGCCCATAATCACCACCCAGAATGCTTTGCTTTGCAACACTCGGCTTCCTTCTCCCCAGTATAATTACCTTAAGCTTCTCTGACGCATCACTAAAAATATTCAGCAATTAGGGTCCCACTACATAAAGCAATAATTATGACAGCCTCCTACATCAGCCAGATGTGTGGTTTTCAACATCTGGACCCCTTTCAACAATCTGCCAACAACTATGTGGTTTAAACTGAAGATCATATGACAGACAAGTTGTTTTCTTTCTTAGGTGTTAGTGTTATAAGACAAATTTTGGTTATGATTGTGAGATGACACAGTGTTATCTTTATCATCTCAGACACAACTAGAACATCAATATGGATTTATAGATGTTTGTTGGCTAGTTCATTTGGCACCCCCAGGGACAGCACAATCAGAATCTGCAAGGTAGTTTAGCTATGGTTTCACAAATGTCTTTCTCTTGTTTTACCCCAAACATCAGCATAAACCTAAAATGAGGAGGGACCCAAACATATAGACTGGCTTATAGAATAACTATTTTGTTAAAATTTCAAAAGTTTCACCCATTTTGCAAGTTGTCATTTATGTACCCAAGTATTTTAGACAGATAGACAGGCTAACATACAAACAGACAGATAGATAGGTGGATGGACAGACAGGAATTTTTTTTATTGCAAAGGAAACTGAACAGGACAGCATCAGTGTACTTTTTTTAATGCTGCCTCTAAGCAAAAAAATAGAAAATCACAGCGGTGTGTGGGGGGACAGAAAGCAACAGATGGTTTGCAGCAAAGTCCCCCTTGGCTGCTATCCTTGGATAGTCAGAGATGGGTTTCCTCTGCACACTGGTGCCCTCTGCTGCTAGTTGGAGCTTCCACAGCGTGTTAGGCCAGAGAGGTGTTTGTCTCTCACCTAAACACATCCTGGCCCGGACGTGCTGCCTCCATCCCTCTGCATTGTACAAGAAAACACTACCACTCCCCTTCACTACCCTAATCAACCTCTACCTCTGATCTATCTCTGTCTGTGGTTCCTATTTACTCCAATTGAAATTTCGCTGGCATAAAAGATGTTCCTATTGTAGATTCACGGGGTGCTTAAAAGATCCAAAGTTAAATGAACCCAATTACCTTGGGAGGTATTTTTTTATCAAGCACTCATGACAAAAAAAGTGATGAAGAAGTGAAGTTATGAACTTATGAGAGTCTCTGAAACACAGGGTGACAAAATTCTTAGTCTTATATTGCTACTGTCATTAGAAATCAACACAATTCTAAAAATCTCTACTAATGACTCAAAACTTTTTGTTCTGCATAAAAACAGAATAAGTATAGTCGTAAAAACTGTATTTTAAGTATTGCAGGTTATTTTAATCTTTAATGGTGTAACTACTTCATTTAGGTTATTTTAGTAGTGTTAGGCAAGCTGCTGCTCAGCCTCACTGTGATCTCACTGCAAATGTTATCTATAAAAGAAGAATTTTGAATAGGTGTGATAAAGTTAAACCTAAGGTTTGTATAATGCCTGGCATAATAAATGGAGAAACAGGTGAGGAAAAAAATCTCAGTCTTAATAACATATGTTAGGTTTTGATTAAGGCACAGTTTAAATGCAAAATTCTTTGCAATATAAATTCACACAATCATACGCAAGCACTAAAAATAACAAAAAACTAGACAAACAAAATCAAAGCAAAGTTAAGATACAATATCTCCAAACTGCAGAAGATATGAAGACATTCCTGTGATATTTGCAGTAATTTTGTTTGAAAGTTCTACATGATTTTAAATAAAAACAAACATGGCAATAAACAAGCCTGTATTCGGAATATTTAAACTGCTTAAAATTATTAGGTAATTAGATTTTAAAAAATGAGATTTTAATGACATCTTTGAAATAAAAACTTATTTTACTTATTTTCTTCAAATTGCTTAACATTTTTCGTATTTCTTAATTATATGAGACATTAGTTTGTGGAATCAGGTCTCACTGGATTAGCTCAGGTAAATAAAGGACTGCATTATAGAAATTCCTATACTGTTATGAGCAGGGATACGATGGCAAGTCATCACTCTGGTCATGCTCAGATACCTATATGTGAAACTTTACAGCTTCTCAGTTTTCTTCAGGAACACTTTCAAAACCATGGCGATGACGGTAAAAGATGAGTGCAGCATGAGGTAAAATATATAGGCCAGAAACTGCTGAGCAACATATCACTAAAGGAATCAATAAATTTTTACAAAGCAGGAATACAACAGTAATTCTGCTTTTAAAGGTACTGATTTACTAAACAGTAAAAAAAGAATCATTATCAGTCTTAATTTTAGACATGAGACCCAAAGAGTGCCAAGCACAGAATTCTCTGTGGCTTGTTTTCTGGCAGCTGAATCACACCAGACACACCCCAGTCAGTGCTGTGGTGAGATGAAGAAGGTCATATCCCCCAAATTACCCCCCAGTGGTTAGGAGTTCATCTAAAGTCTCAGCAATTTTGCAAAAAGAAGGTGGGTGGACTGGTGTGACAATGTGGAACAGCACTCTGCTGGGGATTGTACAGGAGTTCTGTTCATCCACACTCTTACTACAAATAGTGAATCCTGAAGGGTCCCCAGGTCCAAGACTCTGACTACATGTTTAATGAATAGTTGGATGCCACATGACTGTTGACTGATAGTCATCACATCTGCAGGGAATCACAAATCACAAATTCCATCTTAACAATTTGGACATCTTCCATGATGCCACACAGCCTGCGACTCCTCTCAACATGGATTCCCCCCAAGCTCTTTTCAGCAGCTTGCTGTTGACACGCTTCAGTGGCAGCTGGGGTGGGTAGATACAGCACAGCCTTTGTAGTAAACCTGGAGGGAGTCACAGAGTTTGGCCCTTTTCTAGCCACTTGAGAGCAACATTATCACCTGTGAGTGTCAGAAACTGTGAACAATCTGCAAAACATTGTGCTGAGACTGTAAATTGATTAAATAGCTGCTGAGAGCTAATTAGTGTCACACTGCAAGAGTAATAGGATAGGATTTTAAGAAGATGTTAGTAAAATAAAATAAATTACTGCATTAATATAGTTAATTTCTAATGGTTAATGTGTACATATTCATGCTCATACATATTAAACTATTTATGAACTATCTATACCTATGTATCTGTCCGTCTGCCTGTTCTTTATGCACAGCTTTGATTTTCATGCTACAGACTTGAAAACTGCTACAGTAGTATTTTGTAGTCAAGTTCATTAAACACCAAAAAGACGCCACTTATCTTAAAAATTTTTACTTTTTTCTTTGAAATTTTCTTGAAATTTTCTTTGAAATAAGGCTTAGAAACATGCATGTATGCAGTTACATGACTTGGAGAGTGTATTTATGTCACACCCAGAGCATACGTCCTGCTGATGTGGCAGTTCAGCAGCTAAATACGAAAATTTTAAAGCTTAAACAGTAACTGGTAATTTATAATTTATTACTCTTGGCACATCATGATGGCCAGCCCTTGCATCACTCTTTGTGGTAATCATGTGTTCATTTGCATGTTCATCATTCTCAAGGATACACACGCAGCATATACACATACTTCATACTAAAGGGGACAAATTTAAGGTCCTGTTGCAAAAATACCCACAAAGGGATCCCAGCTGAAATAGACAGCAGCCAGTAACTGTTATATATGAGCATCTATGTGGAAAACGTGACATATACATGAGCCATTTTTTTCTGTGCTTGAACAGAACAGCAACAGGCACAGGGGGCACTAGTGAATCTACGCAGCCAAGAGCTCAACTGATTAGAGGGTGGGTTGATGGGGTGCAGGTGGGTTTCAGACACCAAAAAACACCATCATCATAATCATCAAAATGCTGAGTAGCAGCAGGAACCAGTAACTGTAATGTGTGTACAAATGAAAAATGACAATTGAGAAAATCTTCTTAAAGCAAAAATGTAAAAATTAATGAGAAATTATAAATAACACATGGCACTGCACACATTAGTGAAGTAGGGGTAATAAGATCTGGTGATATATATTGTAGTACTTTTAACCTTTTTACATTTTTACCTTTCCCCTGAACTACAGCATCATTCTTTGTGGCATCCACCTGCACTAAATTCAGCCACTTTCAGGTGTAATACAGTTTGGTGATCTATCATGTGTTATTACTTTTACATTTCCAGCTTTAAACTTTCTAAGCTGGGGAGCATTGGGCAGCTCAGCTAGTTAAAATACTAAATGGCATTTAAAAACTGTAATACTAAATAGACTCCATTGCTTCAAAATATGTTATTAATAACAACAAAATACTAAACTGGCACACATATTTTATACACCCTAATTAAGATATTACAATAGTGTTATTAGTTTAATGAGATTCACCCATAAAGCTATTATTCTACCCCAGGTTAATGGTATTAATTACCTTTCCTTAACTCTGTTTATGCTGAGTCCAATGTCTTCAGTATGTTTAGCGTGCACTAACCATTTTTCATTTGTCTATAAAGCCTTTTAGGCTATTGTGTAGCGATAGTCAAGTTTTATGTACAGTGTCTTGAAAAAATAATTTTGTCCTTGTTAGGGAACAGTTTTTCATATGTGTAAACTTGGAGTTTCCGGCACTCAGCAGTTTGAATAATTATGTCAGTAGCACATTTCAGTATTTCATATAGCTACGACTGTAGACAAATTACTTATTTTGGCTTTCAAAATGGAGCATATGAGTTCACAATAAAAATACTGATTGGAAGAATATGTGCAAGTATAATTTGCAATTCAGGTAACATTGATAAGAGTTTGAATACTTTTGCAAGGTGCTGTAAATGTTTCTACTGATTCTATCTATGTTTCTAGAAGACCTGAGGTTTCATGAACCTCAGCTCAACAGTGAAATTTGATAGCTTGACCTGGCCAGCAGCATAAATGCCTTCAATCAGCATCTCAAAGAGAAATATTTTAAAAGCCTTCAATCCCAAATCCCTTAACTAAATATTTTGAAAGTTTGTCTTGAAGCCCTTCTCTTCCAGGAAGATCCAGGGGTTTAAAAGATTAAAGATTAAAAGATAAGGAGCCAAATAAAATGATGATCAGCTGGCTGCCATTACAGAAAAGGCAAAGTATTGAATCCACCTGCACACACATCCAACTCCTGTGCTGCATTTTGTATAACATATCTTTTAAAAGATTCACACCACAGGTTTAAATCTCAGTCCCTTTTCCAAAAGTATAATAAGAATAAATATTTGTAACAACATCTATTTTATAAACATTTTATAATCATTTATGACACACATATGACACAAGTGAAATTGATTCCATAGGGAAATCCTACCCCTCAAAAAATTTGGCCTGTAGTGTAGATTTAAATGAAAACTACACAGTTTAAATAACATTTGAAAGTGTTGAACATATAATACATGCACAAAAGACAATGAACTTTTGCACATACAGTATAAATCTTATAACAGCTATAATAAAATCTATTTAGTATATGTTTATTTTGCATAATTATTGTGAAATTTTTAAAAATTAAAATAAAAATAGAAAATATTAAATATGTGCAAGTTAATCTGAATAAAAAATAAAACAATGTGTGGTTTATTTTGATTTTAGAGTATCACTTTTGATGGGGATGTTTTTCTCAATTTTTTTTGTAACTCTGCATCACCAGCTGAGCTGCACCTCATTATACATGGTACTGATCTACTGGACCTGTTAGCTTGGAATAAATATTATTCCTTCTGCAAAGAATTCAAGATAAAGCTGCATCTTTAATGCAATGCCTGAAGTAGAGTTACAGTCATATTTCAAAGTATATCACTCCATGTAGGCAGACTTCCACTTGATAAGGTATAATTAGATAAGAGATCACTGATGCTGCTGCCCTTTTTGTAACACTTGTACCAGGATTTTTTCCCCAAGATTTCTGATTAATTAAATCCACATTCAGGCCAGATACAAAAATAATATTTCTAAAATTCCAAAAGCATGCTAGTAGGAGTAACTATTTCCCCATGGATGAACTTAAATCCGCTTAATTATAGTATACTTTTCTCATTCTGCTAAATTTAAAAAAATATTAATTTAAGAATTAAATTTGCTATTTGCTCACTGCATATATCTAAAGTTGTGGATTTAATTCAGGACAAATTAATGTACAAAGTCAAATAGAGAACTGTACATTATGTTGATTTTGGCACATACTACTCTTCGTTTAGCACTTTCTGCAAACACCTGTAAATGACACAAACCACAGTTTTTCTTTGTGCAAGACTGCACAAAACAGTATTGCATGTGGTGAAGTTTCCCACATCAAGTGCTTAACTATCCCCTACAAACATTGTTCTTTTTGAGGAAAAACAAACGTGCACCTGAAATACACCTTCTGCAATGATGACACATATGCTATCAAGCTTCTTTATTCATAGAAGTACAAAGACTTTTTTCCCATCAATTAGGAAGTCATAGTTTGCTCTCAGCTCATCAGACCTGAATGGCTCTTGTTTATAGTCAGATAAGCTGCCAGGTTTATCAGAATGTGGGTCCATTGAGGACATGTGATGGAGTACAATGTTTTAATCTACACCACGTCCACTTGGGTGGTAAGGAGGGCAAGGTGATGAGGCGGAGTCGAGGGATTCTTCCCACGAAACTGTGTTGTAATGCATGCAAACATAGCACATACTTGGAGTCTCAAGGGTTGGAAACTGCAATGCATCACAGGGCAGAGAATATATCCCTCACATGTATGTCTTCAGCAAACAGTCAACCCCCATGACCAGTTTTCAGCTGCTGTACTCACACATGCAGCCATACCACAGTACTGAAACACATAAAACAAAAACAAAAGTGTACCTTTGTCAGCTGAAACAACCAGATTTGCATGTTCTCGGCCTATTCAAGTGGAGAACCTGGAAGTACCTGTAGTGTGTGTATGTATGAGTGAATAAGTGATGGACTAATGTCCCATCCAGGGTATATCCAGCCTTACATCCTGTGCTTCTGGGACATGCTCCAGACCTGCAGAACCCTAACTCGACAAGCTTTTGCGAAAATCAATGGATGGATTTAATGTTCCCTTCTTTTGTTAAAAGAGATAAATGATTAAAGAGGAAATGGTCATCAGAGGATTCCTCCAGGACACAGCACAATCTCAAACAAACCTCACATGGCTTGTTGCCAAGCCCAACCACATGTACACGCACATGTCGGGCCCTGTCTACATAACTGGAGACCACACAGGTCAAACGAGAATGTCTGAGTCACACGGCTGCTCTCTAGATTAGTTTAAATGCTCCCTGAGGAGTAAAGGTCACAAGTTCACCTTCGGTAGGGAAACCGGACAGTGGCCAATAGCACATTGAAAAAACAGCAGTAGCTTCTGGATGCTGAACCAGGGCAATTTTCGATTTCCAGCTGTGATCCCTTGTTGTGGCCTTTTTTAGAAGTGTGTTTGCAAAAGCAATGAATTCTCTCTCTTTTTGATTTTTTTAAATCTCTAATATCCAACATCCTGTAGTAACTTTCTGCATACAATTTTACTGTGAAAAATAAATCCACCACAAAACATAACAATCACAACACTTAAAGGTCATATTAAATATGGATTTATAATTGATCTAGATCACAATAATAACACAAGTAAGCTGGCAAAGAGGTGTGCTCACCATGTACCTGACACGATAGCCATCCAGATAGTGGACTGCAAAGCACTCCCACACGACGTGCTGAAGATGTTATTAATGAGTTTGTCATACCACCACTGGCGGCAATAAATGACCACGCCATACATGCTGCTGTAATAGCAGGAAGAAAAACACTGCCCTCTGCGATCGCCGACAACCAGGGAACAAGATTGGATGCAGGAAAACATCAATCCTGCTGCTGACTGCCCCCCCACGGAAGCACAACGTTTGACATGCAGGGTGAGTGGAAGTGAGAAAGGGGGGTTTTTTAAGGTGGTGGTGGGGTATCCACAACCAAGAAGGAAGACTCCCTCTGGTGTGAAGAGATTTCCCCGTGTTCATGTACTTTCTGTGGCCTCCTAACCCAGAACAGATGTGCCACAATAAACATCCCCTGACCCACAGAGGCTGTGGCCTGCAGACACTTCCTAGTCCAAAGAAAGTGTTTGATACTGTGCCGGCTGGCCAGCACTTGACCAAACTGTAACTTTTCTCATGATAAAGTCCAGAAACATCCCATATAACCCAGGGCACAGCCCCACAGAAAACAGAGATAAATCAAAACTGGGATAAAACAGCGGGTGTTTAGCTCGAAATTTATGTGGTCTTGGGAGCATTGTGTTTTGCTCCGCTGCAGTGCCTGCTGAGTGCAACAACACTTCAGCCAGCATCACTAGGCCTGTCCCATGACCAGGGCTGTAAGTCCTCTGTTGGTCCCTTCCTGAAGTTAGATTTAATGAGTTTAAGCCAAAATTTTTAATCTCAATGTACATATGTAAAAAACTATTCATCCATAATTTATCATATAAAGTATATTAGTCATTTGCATTTAGATATTTCTAAGATTTGTGGAACGGTTTAGCTGTCAACACAGTTTTATATGAAGGATAAGGATACTGCAAAGTTGTGGACTTTACTGTAACCATGTTCTTCTGGTTAAATTCAGACCATGTTGTAGCATTGTTATAGCACCTTGCATTTTGGGGCTGGTTGCTCATGTATTGCAGTCCTTAACACAACATGGAAACCAAAAGTTAACATAAAGACTTTCAGACATGTTTTGAGCTGCTAGTGTTCTAGCCTGAAAACAGAAGGGTGTTATGAGAACAGATGCTGTATAAGCACTACCACAACGTCACTGATTCACTGTCAAACTTCAATTCAGTGTTGTCTGTTTTAGCTGTAAACCACATTTGGTGCTTTCATTCAGTATCTTCAAATTTTATATGGTACTTGTTATATAGCAATTGTATGAATTATCATAGTAGAACTATTATGTATACAAATTGAGGTTCTGAGAACTTTGTATTGAAATTCATTAAATTGCAGTAAAGGATACAAGTATCCAAAAATTTATAATAAAATATATAAGCCAATTTTTCATACCAGAAACAACTGAAGTTACTAGGGTATAATTTTCAAGGCTGTATCTGTATTCGAGATCAACATGTGATGGATGATTAACTTGATTTATGTAAGCAAAATAATGTAAATGGACAAAAATAAATTCCATTTGAGGAGCCTTCATCTTTCCTTGTAGGGTGGTCTCAGTTAAATCGTCATGCAAGAAAGCTAGAGATTTAAAACAATTTTAAACAATATTTAAGGTCAAATAAGTATGGTAATCTATTCAATATGTAAAATGTTTATTTCATGAGCAATGGTCTACGAAGCTTCCCTAAAGAAATAGCTAATATGTTCACTGCCACATGGATATTATGTTTGAGTTTATTTAAATCTTCTTATGCAATAGCACCACATTCATTTATTTTAGAAGGTTTTTTGTTTTGCTTAGGAAAGGAAAACGAAAAGAAGCTGGGAGTTTCCCATTTATTACAGTTTGGTACTGAGACAGTCTGAGCAGCATGTGCTGTCACAACTTACTGGTGTAGTGTGATGCACAGCTGGAGATAAATCGGTGCCAATATAACAATACGGAAGAACAGTATAAATTGCAAAGTCTATTGGACTCTCCATACTGAAGATTTACCAGGTTTGGCAAACTATGATGGAAACACATTTTCTTTTGACCAGCGGTGGTTCATTGGTCACCATTTTTCTTTCCCCATGACCCCTGGACATGTCCACAAGGCAAGGCTGACCTCTTGGAAACACCAGCTGTGTGTGGTTACAAAACAGGAAGCAGCTGTCAGTAGCCATCTCTGCAAGTGGCCTGACGAAGCCTTTGTGCAGAACAGCAGCACAGGTTAAACTCTTTATTTCTTTAGTTACTCCATTTCCATCATTTTTTCCATCACCGGACATTTGCCCTTCTGTTGAGTGGACACGTGTCAACAATAAAGACATCAGTGAGGCAACCGTCTCAATAGAACAGGGATTTCTAACCAGTTCTCAGTGAACCCTGCAGGGGTCTATGAATGGGTCTGTGAAAAGCAGACTTGCCTTGAAAATAGCACTGTCTAGCAAAATGAAAGGAAAACATGAAATACATTTATTACAGTGCCATTATCATCCATGCCATAGTTTCAAAGTGAATTTGATTACATTTTAGTGTGTTCACTGAGTGCAGTATTTTCCATGTATTTATTGGCTTTATTTATTTACTTATTTTTCCAGGAGGGAGTCCTTAGCTTTCTTTGGATTCATAGTGGGTCTGTGGCCAAGAAAAAGTTTAGAACTTCTATATTAAAAGCTGTATATACTTACAAAAATCACAGTATTTTGGCAGGGAGACAGCTACACTACAACATACAGACAAATTCAGACATGCACATGCACATCCTGGTGCTCTTTTAGAACAGGAATTTATCTAATAGGACTTCTGCTATGGAAACTGAATTGAGAAAACAAAACCATTACCGATAAATATCCAGCTCTTGGAGCTATGGTGCACATGAGAATACCATGGCAGGTACTGGCACATGCTGTATAGCTACCTAGAGTAAACCTCCTAATGAGGAGACAAAATAAACAGATCTGTAACTGCATGCCATACTGTACACTATAAATGTCCTCCACCTTTACTGGCCTCTACAAAAATGCTCTTACCCGATCAAAAGGTCTGGAAAGGTCATAAAAATTCTTCACCTTCAATAAAATGTACAGTATATCTCATTAGGATGAATAAAACAGATTCATTGAAGCACAGAAAATATATAGGTTATTCACAACAAGTGTAACACATTTGTGTCATTGTCTTGCCTTGTGACAGATGACTCAAGTCTATAGCTTCAAAAGGCTTTATAAATTCTATTTATGATCCTTTCAAAAGCACAAATGTAAGGCAAGATGGTATTCTATTTTAAACCAGTCTTTAAGATACTTTTTCATGATAGAAAAAAATCAGTGGTGGGAAAGGCAAGCTTATATGTAAAAGCAACAAAACCCCAATACAAGCATCAAAAACTGCAGCTTGTTTTTAAAATTAAATATCACTGTAGAAGAATATTTGTCAAAGCAGGTATTCTCACACAATAGCATGTATAGCATGGATGCAAAGAGAATGTGCTGTTGCCATATTCCCAGTGTCTGAGTCTTGATCAAACTTCAGTAGAAACAAAGTACAATACATAATAAAAAGCCCTTATCTCTCCAAGCATCCTATGTAAATAATTCCACATAAAATTACCACAAAACATTTGCTGTTATCAAAATTTTTCATTGTGTTATTTAAAAAAAACTTCAGATTTATTTATTATTATTTGAAGTTCAGCATTATCTTACCGCTCATATCTTATCATGATAAATGCTGTGTAGTTCAGTATTTCTTTGCAAACATTTCCCTTGAATCCTGAAATCAGGACTGAACAACTGCCAGAATAGAGCAAAACATAGGTGGAAAATGCCAAATCAACACAAGAAACATAAACTTGTTTTCCTTCCCACCAGTTTCTAAATAGGTTAAAATAATATGCATAATTCTGAACAAAAACTCTCTGAAAACTGAAGTGAGGAAAGGAAGGGGGTCAGCAGTCACTGGATTGCAAGCATATCACACCACCCTGTTTCTCACAAACATCATTATAAACCCCAATTGACATAATAATCTGGAGAATCTTTCAAATAGCATCAAGATCATTTTTCACCAACTTAATCCAAGTATGCTGATTTAAAATGATGTTTGGTTAGCTTGTGCACACTTTTGCATAAATACTGTAACATATAACATTTTCACACACAGCTATCCAGAGAAAAAGTCATTTTAAAAATATTTATAAATATGAGGTCATTTAATCTATTTTAAACCTGACCAGAAAAATGTAAGTCAAGTGGGCCTGTTTGGAATAAGGACCACATCTAGCACACCTCACTGTGAATTTAACAGCAGCACCAGTAGTAAAGTGAACAGACAGACATTAAAGGTAATGACTGATTAATTGCAGATGAAAATGGATCTTAAACTGAGGGGTAACTTTCGAGATGTGGCGCCGTGTGTCTCATAAAACCATGGGAGATTGATTAAGCACGGGACGGGCAAAAGATTCAGCTGCGTCTTCTGAGGAAATGGAGACTATGAAGAGGAGAAGGAGTAACCTAAACCACACTGGGAGTCACACACATAAAGATCACTAACAAGACTTTCTCAGTTTCCCAGTGGAGACTGGAATTTCACAGAAACATTCAGCTGCTTGGTGGAAGGTTATGGAGAAGTTTCCATGGCTGTGTTTGTTGTTGTTAGCCCTCTCTGTTTAGGATGAACTGAACAGAACACACACACACACACACACACACACACACACACACACACACACACACACACACACACACACACGCATGTGTGCGTAAGAGATGGTTGCCTTATTGTTTTGGTCAGTGTAGCATGAGACCACCCACCCCTGCTGTGGTGAGGCTTGGTCCAAGGGGGTGGGGGGCATTTACAGCTTTTCTCAGGTCCTTCTAACTCACCTCATTAAATCTGTGCACCTAAAGGTAGGGGGTATGTTTCTTGACTGCAGCCAAGACACAGATTTGGGGAACTCAGTTTCTGACCTCACTTTGGTTTGCCTGCCAAGAACATGAGTTGCTTCAATGTTTATTATTTTTCCCAATTCTTTTCCATATGCACAAAAGACTGAGAGCACATAAGGTCATTTCAGTGGTTGGGGGGACTAATGGACGGTGGGTGCTCCTACTGTAATGTGTAAAAAACCACCTTTTCCTTTCAGGAACACTAAATATCACAATTTTATTTCTTAAGAGTGACTAATGTACCTCAACTGTGTAGTTTCCATGCCACTTTTCACATTTTCCTGGATGGTGTGTTACAAGATTGAAGTTATTTTTCATATCATGAATATGAAAACTTTTTACATGTTACTTTTTACGTGATGAGAGGACTGGGCATTTCAGGGTGTGTTGGAAGCAAACAGGCTGTGGGTCAGTCTACTAAACTATATATTTTTCCCATCTTTTCTGGAAAATGCTTTGACAAAACAGCAGCTCCATTAAACCTTTTCTCTAAATTCCTGATCCCTGATACATTGAAACTTTTACCAAATTATGAAAAGTAAGCAAATAGATAAAGACATTTTGCTGAAATATTGTCGAGGTTGACAATTCTAAACAAAAAATTGCTTCATGATTACTTGTTATATTTGGAAAAACAAAAGACACACAGGCCTGATGGAGGAAATGACTGAAATGAAATGAAATGATTCCTCATACTATATTAGCAATGTGAGTACATGCAGCTCTTTGTCATCATCATCACCTGGAAGGTAAAGATGAGGCCTTGACAGATCTGAAGGTCTAGCATTGCCCTGAAGGGATTTCTAACATTTTGTTTTGGCTATGAACAGAAGTCTCAGAGGCTACTCGCCCGATTTTTCACACTGATAACTGATTTGTTTGCATACTTCAACAGAAGCAGCACAATTCCTTAGTTCTGATGAAAGGTGGGACTGCAGCTGAACTGCTCCAACTGTCCTCTATGTAAGCAGCCCCACACGGGTGAGACCAAGTTCATTACCTCAAGTCTTTATATCTGACAGTTAGTAGGTATCTTCTTTTCCTTTGGAGCTTCTTCTGTTCTGCACACAATTTGGCTTGGCAGCTTGATGAAGGAGGAACTGGTTTTAGCTTTCAACCCATCTGGAAACTACACAAGTCCTCGGGTCCTGTTCACTACTGCATCAGGCACCGTGACAATGCACATATCACTGGCTGCTACAGACAGGCCATTCGGTAGCCTAGGGTTGTAACCTTGCGATACGAACAGTTTAACTCCTCTTGTGAGAGCACCCAACTATACAATTGAGGATATTGAGGATATACATTCACCAGCCACTTTATTAGGAACACCATTCTAATACTGGGTAGGACAGCCCCCCCCCCCTCAAAACAACCTGAATTCTTCATGTCATGGATTTACTAAGGTGTTGGAAACATTCCTTAGAGATTCAGGACCACATTGACATTATCACATCACTTAGTCACTGCAGGTTGGTCAGGTATACATTCATGCTGCCAATCTGGTGTTCTACTACATCCCAAAGGTGCTCTCTCGGATTCAGATCTGGTGACTGGGGAGGCCCTTGAAGTAGCTCAAACTCAGTGATGCTCATGGAACCAGTTGGAGATGACTTGTGTTTTGTGACATTACCCTCCTGGAAGTAGCCATTAGAAGATAAGTAAATTAGGGCCAATTTGGGGCTGTGGTATTCAAACATTGCTTCATTGGTTGAAGGGCCCCTAATGTGCACCAAGAAAACATTTCCTGCACCATTACGCCACCTCCAACAGTCCAACCTGTTTAAATAATAAAACCACCCATTCTAACACCAGCAATCATGCCATTGTCAAAGTCATTTAGAGCATGCTTTCCCCCCCCACTAAAGTTTATGAACATTCACTGAAGCCTATGACCTGTGTCTATGGGATTTTTATGCAATGCACTGCTACCACGTGATTGGCTGATTATATAATTGGATGAACAAGCAGATGTACAGGTGTTCCTAATGAAGTTGCCAGTGAGTATATTCTAAGTAGTTTAGGATACAAATCTAAAATTGTCAGCTAAAGTCAGCTAAATAATGAAGAATCATTTGGCCTATTCTGATGGACATGGTTTTAATTTAATCTGATGTGTGTTCAGCTGCAGTCAGGTTATTAGTAAATACTACTGTTTGGTCTGTGATACAACAAATAACAAAAGACAGTGTAATTGTCTATTTTTATTTGTAGCTGAAATTAAAAAATGAATTTTAACATGGCAATACCTCGTAAGCCATTTTTCTGTCTAGTTTTTCATGGTAGAATTGTGTCCTGTAACAGTTTTATGAGAAATACATTTGAATTTGGAATGTCTAGTAATGAGTTTTGAGGCTCAGGGTCTGTGTCACAGCATGTGGACACAGAGGCATATAGAATGAAATGCTCAGAACAACACCTGGAGTTTGTGGCACAGTTTATGTTCAGCAGCAGGGAATGATGGTAAGTGTTATGATCCTTACTGAAAACCAGGAATCTTTCATTTTGTTGTAGTGTTTTGTTATGATATATGGAGAACAAGCACATCAGATTACTATTACAACCAATCAGAAACCAGTTTAAATATATAAGAACCTAGCATAAGTATATTTGTGGAAAAAAAATATAAAGCCCAATATACATAGTGCCCATTGTTTTGTCACCCAGCTCTCTTTATTTTGGTCACCATGATAGAAACATGCCATGTCTTAGTTCACACTGGTATGCAGCACTGTACATGTGTTTATCATAAACAGAATTGAAAAATGAAAAGCAGGAGATGGGGGGAAAAGGAATGAAGACTTTAAAGACAGAACGCCAAAGTGTTGCCACATGAGGTTTTGTTCAGTGCTTGAAATGAAAAGTAGTTTTGGAAAGCCACCCACATGCTCCCCTGTAGAGAGCCACCAAACTGCATCCATGTCCTTTTTCAGGTTCACACTACTGCCAGACTGAGATTCCTAGCAAAGTGAAAAAGTACTGTGGAATGGGAGTCATTCATCATGTCTACCTCAGTGATTACCTCAATGACTACCCCACTCTTCGACTTGTTATTTTTTGTGCAAAATGCATGGCTGCTTATGTTTTTCTGACAGAGCCCCGGGGTGGATGTGTTCAAGCCTGAAGGGGGGGAGGTACATCCTGACTTTCAGGCAGACCATATAAGAATACATTGCTTTGATATCATGTTTTTAATTTGTCATAATTCAATGAATATATTTTTATTGCAGTATAAGTGATCAAAAACATTAAGGAAGCAACAAAACAGTTACTGACCTGTATTATAACGTTCCTTTGCCAAATATAACATTTCATTATGAAGGTAGGGTCTGTCTTCAGCAATTTCCTAAAGAGGTGTTGTACCAGTCTTGAATTTACTTCATCATTATAAGTTTTATACCTTAAAAGTTGCTTGCATACTATTTAAAGTTGGTTACGAAACTTGAATCAAAGACATATGAAAACTGACTTAGGGTCGGTAAATGGGAGAGACAGCTGGATTAATATCAGACAGCTGTCATCTGCTGCTAAATGATACTGACCCCACAACATTGTCAAACACCCACAAACCATCTTGACTAATTTCTCAGACGCACTACTTCTTTGCAGAGGTATTTGAGGGCACTTTTACAAGACAGAGCCTGCAATGGGACTGAATGGGCCCTCCCCCCATTCTCATGTCAAGTAGGTGTGAGAGGTGGCTACCGGCTTCCTACCAGCATGACTCTTGTGTTTGTAAGCACTGCAGAGCTGAAGGCAGATAGTCTGGCCGCAGAAGCTAGGGGCTGTTATAAATTACCTGCTGATGAGAATGATAGCGCTTGTCAAAACATCCCGCTGGAATTAGGACAGCAAAGATAGTTGTCCATTTTATCTCTCTCTCTCTCTCTCTCTCTCTCTCTCTCTCTCTCTCTCTCTATCTATCTATCTATCTATCTATCTATCTATCTATCTATATATATATATATATATATATATATATATATATATTTCTCAATTTAGCACATTTGCTTCCACTTTAGAAGTCTGTTACTGAATGAAAAACAATCATTTGAGCATTAATCTAGAACAATTTAGTGACACAAAATATGCAAAGTGAATAAGCACAGATTGTAAAATAAAATTAAAACCTATGGCAAACACTTGTATCAATGGGAACTTTCATTTTCAAAGAAGGATGACCTGTTATCATGTCTGTTATTTCCTAAAGTTATTATGCCTTATAATTGTTTTATATTTTATAGTTTTGCACATTTGAAACTTGAAACTTAAAGCTCTGAAATTTATATGCATATGAGTATGACACTGCGTATTGTGTAAAGAAGTCATACAAGAATGTGATTTTCCAGTTGTGTCTGCACTCAGTACTTCAGAAAATTTACTATATTGGGCATTAACATGTGCCAGTGGCCTTGTATGAAAAAGCAGTTACAATGTGAAAAATGTCACATGTACTTTAAGTATATTTGTATAACTAATAAAAAATAGAAAGGTAGATTTTATACATGACGTTGCATCTTAATATTTAACCGTAACATTTATTTAATGAGAGCTTTTCTGTCACATCGTGCACAAGTCATGCAATCAGGGTCAAACGCAAAGGACGCGATCCAGGAAATATAGGGTTCACAAAAATGACATGCAAGTGTTCGGACAGTGGACCACATCCATGACCCAGATTTTTACTTGCCATCCCTCCAACCCACCTTCACGTTGGTACCATGAGTTATGGAGGTTTTCCTTGCTCGTGTCGTTATTATCTTTGTGCTCAGTCTGATTTCCAACTCCATTTTCTGGTGGAAACTGCTAACCATGTCAGGAGGTGTATGTAGATTAAACTGCATGCATTTGCCCTACTGGTTGGTTTCTCTCTGTGACAGGGTTATAAAACCTGTTACACCCCTGACAGAATGTCCAAACTCGCGTTTAACCCAGTGGAGTTTGCTGCCCTGCAGGACGAGGTGGCTCACCTGGGGGAGGAAGTGGAAGGTTGACAAACTGTGCTAGGCAACCTTTCACAGACCATGCACCAGCTGTCAACGGCCATCCTCCACCTGCAGGATCAACTCACCTCTGGTCCCACTGCAGCTGAGCCGCACATGGGCTTCCCTGAGAAGTTTCACAGTTCGAGGAATTTATGCAAGGGCTGCACCTCATCTTCGCACTCCAACCTGTGCACCACCCCAACAGCCAAGCGCAGGTGATTTCCCTGCTGTCTGGGCAGGCCTTAGAATGGGCCTCCATGCTCTGGGAGTCCAATGCAACATGCTATGGAGATTATGCCCAATTCACAGCAGAGCTCCAGCCACCCATCCAGTGAGATGGAGGCTGACTCCAGGTTGTACTACCTGAGGCAGGGGAATTAGTCTGAGAGTTGCAATGTGACAGAGTTCCAGATCCAGACCCTGGCTGCCAAGACAATGTGGTTTGCTGCCCTGTTTTGCACTGTGTTCTATGAGAGGCTGTCCAGGTGCCTTGAGGATGCGCTTGTGGGGCGGGAGATGCCTAAAGACCTGGAAGGGCTAGTCCAACTGGCCCTGTGCCTGGATCAGTGCCTGGTGACCTGTTCTGAATCTGCAAACCACCAGGTGAAGTGCCCCCAGCTGGCCAGAAAACGGGGGTGGTAGGTAGGAGTCGGGGGACTCTTGCCTGGCTGTCACATCTTCACCACCCCAGGCATTGCTCAGTTAACTCTGCCTATGCAGCTCCAGCAGGGGAACCAGCAAGGAACAGCAATGGTTTTTGTGGAATATGGGACAAAGGAGAACCTCACTGATCGAGAGCTGTGTTCCTCGCTGGGGTTTGCTGTGGAAGCAATGCACCAGCCTCTTACCATCACCTCTGCAGACAGCAAACCCCTCATATCCGGCCCCATCACCCACCGTACCAGCGTCATTCACATGTCCCTGGGAGAGCACCACGAGGAGATCTGTTTCCTGGTAATCAGCGCCATCATGATCCCTCTCATCTAAGGCTACCCCTGGCTCATCAAACAGAACCCCCACATCTCCTGGTCAACCATCCATGTGCTGCAGTGGTGGTCTATGTGCCAGTGAGTATGTCTCCAACCCCAGACTGAGGAACTTCCCAGGGAGTCCAGAGACCCTGAACCCATTGACCTGGAGGCCATTCCACCTGAGTACCAGGACCTGGCCAAGATGTTCAGCAAGAAGAAAGCCACCCAACTGCCACCTCACTGACCATATGATCTAGTCATCGACCTCCTGCCAGGTGTCATGCCCCTAGAGGTCGTCTGTTTTCCCTGTCCCCCAAGGAGAATAGGGCTATGGAAGGGAACATAGTCAAGGCCTTCCATAATTGCTTCATCCTGCCCTCTATTTCTCCTGCTCCCACCAGATTCTTCCTTGTGTCCCAGAAGGACAGAGGGCTTAGGCTCTGCATAGACTACTGTCTGCTCGCCCATCAACTGTACTGTAACTTGAAGAAGTGTGACTTCCACCAGCACGCCACTACGTTCCTGGGGTTTGTCATCTCTCCCCAGGGGGTAGCAATGGATCCCCAGAAGCTTTCAGCTGTGGCAGAGTGGCCCCTGCCCACAACAATGAAGCAGCTCCAGCGTTTCCTGCAGTTCGCTAACATCTACCGACGAGTCAGCCGGGACTACAGTCACAATCACTTGCAGGCAATGCCATTCTGTTTCATGTCAAACTGTTCATTTAAAGATATTGTAACACTGGGGGGAATTATGGCTTCCATTATGCTTTGCTCTGTATATAGTTGATGTGTCCAACTGTGGTGGGAAGTCCAGGGCTTGGCAATGATCCTGAGGCTGTGTGGAGTGTATGATAGTTCTATGGGTGGGTGTGTTGTGATGCTTGTTTGGTGCTGCTGTCAATCATGTCACACAAGCATCAAGTTCGTGTTCCCACAACTCTGCATTCAAAGCCCTCTATTAGTAACACTGCAGATGCGGGTCGTTGCAATATTGCATGTTAAATTATGTTATGTTTATTCATCTAGCATTTGGCTTGTCTTTATTAGTGAGGATCAATGTTTAAAATCATTTGGTTGCAGACACTGTGTGAAGAAGAGGTCTCAGTTCTGATTTAATCCAGGGCCAATCGACTTTCCATTTCTGTCCTGGTGTCTTGAACTGTTATGGAAACTTTCTTGTCTGAGGATTTCTTGCCATTGTATGTCCGGGTATTCGTCTACAAGATTCAGTTTAACCAGTCAATCCAGTGTTCTGAATGTCACATTAACCTTAGATTCCAAATAAAAGGAGGAAGACAGCTGATGAACAAGTTGGTGGAAATCTAAACAATCTCGTTAACTGGGTAATCCATTTCTAAATTCCATTGAAATTTTTATTTATTTTATTTAAATATTCACAAATATCATCAGTCCCAGTTGAAGCTACCAACCTTAACTTTGGGAATTATTTTTATTATTAGGAGAAAAAGGAAAAATGATAGTGGACTATTAAACATTTTCTAAACTTTAGCTTGACGAGTTTGTTAGCTGGGCCAGTGAGGGTGGTAAGAGCACTTTCTCAAATTTCGGAAAAAGCTTTGAGGGCAAAGCGCCATGGACAAAAAAACCAAGAAAATGCCATGTCGTTCTTGAAAGTGAAAGCACATCATGTGGGACTCTTCACGTTTTCTTGATAAGGTGCTGTTTGGGCATGTGTCAGATTTACGGAAAAACCTGCTGCAAAATTTAGCCTTCACATAAATGCATTTGAAAGTGAATGCTTTACTGACAGCAGCAGTGTCAAGAAAATCCATATAAAAAGACACCACAAACAGCATTACCAACCGCCAACTGCCACCCTCCTTCACCCACAAAAACACAGTTGCAACAGCAAAGGAAGTTCTAAAGGGCTCATCAGACGCTTTTTAAACAAGCTCTATCTCACAGCCAGCATCAGCATTATAGATGAAAGCAAATAGCAGATTTAAAATTGTTCCAATTGCAGCAATTAAATGTGTGGTTGAGTGATACTATCTTTTTTCCTCCAAATAAAAGAAAGAGACTCAAGCATTAAATAATCCTACCATCAGAAGTAATTAGGTCTGACTTTGATGTTGTTGTTTCAGACAATCTCAGGAACACATTGGGGCCAGAACTTCTGTTACAGGCTGGCCCAGTAGGCGCCGGGGCAGTTTTGGCACAGGGCAATGGGCTGAGTCCAGACATAGCCTGTACCGCCTGGTACCAAACCCATCATGGGAGATTTCCACATGATTTCTGGGAAAATTCACCCTACAGTCTGGGCAATCAATCCTTCTCCAGCAACTACACCCTAGCATGACTATAACATGAATACGTGCGGTAGGACTTCACACTGATGAATGTGACATTAACACTTATTTACGCAATTGTTGGTAGTTTCACTTATTTAGCTGCCACTGTTTTCCAAAGCACCTTAAAATGTCAAGCTACCTACAGACATTTAACCTTTTATACACATGAGTCATTTTTCCAGAATCCTTACTCAAGAGTGTTACAGCAGAAAGGAACCTGCCACCATTGAGTCCAGCAGCAGCCATTCTAACTGCTATGCCACCTGCTGAACCTCTTTTTTATGAGCACCTTATAAAGCTTTTGTGTGATTTACAAGAGAAAATATCGTGAACATTTTGTGTACTGCAAAGTTTTATTTCCAAAAGATTAATAAAACGTATTCTGTCATTACCTGCTCTATTTTCTCTAAGCTCAATAGCAGAATGAAAACAACCCCCAAGGGATTGTATCATCCATCCATCCATCCATCCATCCATCCATCTATTATCATTACCCTGAATGACAAGGCCATGAGGGGTATCGTGAAATCACTGAGCACTAAGCAATCAAACTACGATCTGAATGGAACTCCAGTCCATTGCAGCTATTGTCATATGTCCAGGGAAGTCAGAATGTATTAAAGTAAAACAAAGGAAAACTGGGCTCATTTGACACCCAGGACACATCTCCAGAGATGGCTGCTCAGCCTTGGCAGTCATGGTGTGCCTGCAGTCATATTCACGCAGGCAGTGACATGCACAGTATAACAGTGACATGCACAGTATAACAACCACTCTATTCTTCCAAGTAAAACTGCATTTTTTCAGTTGATGGAAATTGCATGAGAAAATAAACAAGGCCATCATATTTTCTCCAGTTCAAGTCAACAATACACAGAGATCAACAGATCTGAATATTTCTTCCAAGGTTGTTATCATTAGGATTATGACCAATGGCAGGAAATGACACAATATTAAATATCTAATTATTCCAACCATTTCATTTTGGAACAGACTTACTGCAGCTGCTATATTTGGAATAGAGGCTTGTCTTATGAAGTGCTGATGGTGATGAGTTTTATAAAATGAAAATCTATCTTACATCTTGAAATCCAGTTATATCTACCTATGCTTTCCTGTTGTTATCAGAGATCTCAACATATGTTAGAACTTACAGTACCTATAATACAGCATCTATTTCAGTCATTAATAGCAGACCTCAAGACAGGCACAAACCCAAATGATGCTTATCAGTCATGGTCATTTTAAGTCTTTTAAAAAGTGAATTACTTACTTAGATGGTGCTGTGTCTCCCTGATTTCAAAACTCAGCACAAAGACAAAGCTGAGGGCAATGAGTTGACACCCCTGGCGGAGATTTATGTCAGAAAAATATTATTATTTGACACATCTATGGGAATAAATTCAGGTGCAGTAGGGTGAAGAATAAGCTGTGAAATGCGTTAACAGTGTGAAAAATGCTGCTAGGCTGCATTCACATTCATATGACATCATGTCAAGTGGCACACAGGAGAAACTGCATGTCTGGTTGTAGACCACTGAAAAGACCAAAGATGGTGTGCAGTTTTACCCAGAATGTTAATTAATAGTTTTTGGTCATGGTTCCTCTTTTTGCTGGTAAAAAAGGCTGATGAAGAAAATGAATGGAAGTGAGAAACTCTAAGGGAGGAGCTGAGACCGGAGTACCACATCTGTCACATTAGTGTACAATCAGTTTTAACTAAACACTAAAAATCTTGTATGGCTGGAAATGACATAAAATTGCATACATATACTGTATATGTATACACACAGTGTACACAATACAAAACATGCAATAATGAAAATGAACAAAATATATTCAAGAGGATTTAAAATTATTCCATAAACACAAATAGACAACAATATAAAAGCAAAAATCACCTGTTTACCACACAAAATCTGTTTACCACTCAGATGACACAAGGCAAACAATTTTGGTATATAATTTATTGGTATATCATCCTTTCTATCTCTCAAGTACTATTAGACATGAAAGCTGTGCCAAAAATCCCTCTGAATGTTTACATAGCTGTGAAAAAGAGAGCTCCTGCTTGCCAGAAACCTCCTTCCTGTCAGCTCTGAAAATTAGGCCAGTTTTTTCTTCCTGATCTCTTTCCCTAGGGTTAGAGGTATTCAGATTTGAAATTGAGTTGCTTTTGCACTATGGCTCCCTGCCTTCCAGGAATAAGGCCACAACAGATGTGTGATCTTCACAGTTAAGGTCCTTTGCCCATCCCACTGTCCTCAGGCAATCTGAGACAAGTGTTTGGGAGCCCAGTGAATGTCGATGCAGGGTTGATGTTAGTATGAGCTTCTAACAGAACAAGAAACCCAGAGTGCAGAATCCAGCAGTGGTATTCCTAGACAGAAGATTCCCTCCATCGTGATTTGGCAGAATGGGGGAAATCTGTTCCACTCAACTTAAGATCCAAAAGCGTTCTATATCCCCAAACCTTTTAATCACTGGAAAATGTGTCTGCCATCTCACAACTCAATAATCCATAAATGAGTTTTATATCATCTGAAAACTCAAGGTCTCCTGGGTGATATAATATAAATTTACTATGTGACTATCTGTATACCTTAGTGGGAACAGGCAAACATCAGGGGCGAAAGAGTGCAAAGGGTTAAACATAAGTACGTAGCAGGGACTTGAGGCATGGTAGTCATAAAAAAATTAAGCCAGACTGCCCCTTGTCAAACCTGAAAGTGTCCCAGTCTCCGACATCCTACTTAAGAGTATACTATATAGATACAGCGACAAGCATAAAGGAAAAACGACAGCTGGCCAGTGTCAGTGGACCTACTTGTTCCGTGCTCTGGTGAGACACGATTTCATGTCTGATTAGCCTGAGTGGTAGATCAGGTTTATTATTCCACAGACTGAGTGGCTCTAATCATAGACTCCATCGCTGTGGGATTTGTTGCAGCTACTGTGGAGAGCGAGGGGGTTTCAGAGTAATTTCCACTGTGTTTACACAAAGTTGGCCCGTTACTTGCATAGTTTACTTCAGCGCCAACGTGTGGGTCACAGTGGTTTAGGTCTGTAGTCCACTTAATTGTGTAATTGAGTTATTTAAAAGCTCTGTTTATTTTTACTGAAGCCGTATCAAATGCTTTAAAAATGGCCATGGTTACATTTACAGAACATTAAGTATTACAAGACACTTGAAGCTATAAAAAAAAATTCCAAGAAGGAGGGAAAAGTAGTTTACCATATATCTGGGTGTCACGATACAGTATCAGACTCATCAGACAGAGGGGTAATTATTGATAAACGTGTACTTCAACAGAATGATTTTACAAATTACTAATTGGTGCTGTTCCAAGCTAAGTAAACATCATTTTCAGTTGGATCACATAAATATCCTTGCCCTGTGGAAATACAATTTGGTCCTTAGAAAACCAAAAGAATTGGTAAACTTTCAAAGGATCCAATAAAAATAAGACAGCACAAAAGGGAGAACATGCAGCTGCAGGAACATTTGCAGGATTTCCATGAAGTTGAAGTTACCTATTAAACAAGCAGTTCAATTTGTCAAGCAAAAGGGACTTCAAGGACTGAATGTTGTAATAGCATGATTATTGTCTTTCAAAAGAGAAGTTAGAATAACAAGTATTGAGGTACAGATACAACATCCTGCCCGCCTCCTCAACATATTAATGGTTACAAATCATCAGCTGACAAATGTGCAGAAATTATGTGATGCATCGTATGAACATGGACCAGAATCTGTAAGGAATGTTTCCAGCACCTTGTTCAGACCAAGACACGAACATTTCAGACTTCTGAGACTTCTGAGAGGGTGTTTCTAATAAAGTGGCCAGGGAGAGAGCACACGAGAGAGAGAGGGAGAAAGAGTGAGAGAGAATGTGTGCGTGTTTTCGTGGAAAACTTAGTCCAATCCAGGTTACCACAGGAGCAGTCGGGCAGCTGTCTGAAGTAAGACTGACAGCAACACAGCTGCCTGAAAAATGACAGGCAAATGTAAGCAGCAATTTGTCTGTCAGAAAAGTCATAATTACAGCATAATTATTACCCACAAGACATTAATACTTGTGATGAGACATTTGTTTGATTCCCTTCACTCCAGAAAAGTCATTGTAATGTACTCTTTAACAGTAGGGCATAATGTAATAAACACCTTTAAGGTAGTGTGTAAAAATCTGGAAACCTGTCCCTAAAGTATGCCAACAACACACAAAGTAAACAAACGGTATGTGAAATATGCAGAGCTTTGCTCAGCATTCTTTTTTCATTAATGCAAGTAAACCCGGGTATACACAGCCCTGGAATATGTATTTTTGTTATAGTGCAGCTAAACTTTTGATACCAGGTCCCAGTTTGTGCAACAGACACCACACTATGAGGCAGAACTATAACACAGCACCAAAAATTCATCTGCAAGAAATCAAGAAATTCTGAGATAACATGTCATATGACTAACTTTTTGCTGTTCCTCAGTGCCTTGTTCAGTATGACAGCCTGTAAGGGATATACTTTGCTAATATCCTTACAGTTTTGTGTCTCATAGTTGTTTTGTCTCTACACATTTGTGGAGAGTCTCCATTTTAATTTTTTAAATAGCTTCTGAACGCTGTTCTGATCTGAAAGATATCTGACAGATTGATAATATGGCAGCAAAAAAATGTCATTTTCAATTGGTATTTGGCTTTTTATTGCTTGTTGTTCAATGATATACTGTGGCTCTGCCACTCTGTCTGTTTGTTATTACTAACTAATTGCCAAAATGTGCTAAAATATTGATTAAAACATCACTTAAATGTTTAAAATGATTTATAATACAAATATCTCCATCAAGAAACAGTTTCTAAAAGTTTCAAAAAGCGTTATAGCGTTCTTTAAAGTTGTGTGACTTTTTCCACAGCCCACTATGTGTAAACAAGGGGCCTAAAAGACAAGACTGATCACACACAAGTGGAAAAGCTGAATTTGTATATCCAATCCTTGAGACAGAAGAAGAAATGTAACGACATCCTAATGCAGCTCATTTGCATTCATGGATGGCACTGAATAATTAAAATGTTAAAGGATTTCCCAGCCTTGAATTTGTTAAACTGTAAAATAATCTCAGTTGTCTGCTTTTCAGGTCCCTACCTCAGTATCTAATAAATAAGCATTTATTTAAATTAAGTAATTTATCTATTTGTCTAAGATGCAACACTGCCACCAGAATTAGACACGGTGCATTTTGTCACAGGAGCACGTCTTATTTATGTCCTCTGAAGGTTTAATTCCAGAGCCTCTGGCCTGAACATGCACCACACTCCATTTCAAGTACTGCCTTTCTCTGGGCCCCATCATTGATTGAAAGACAGTCATGTATGTACTTGTGCTCTTATAGAGATTCCAAGATTCCATCTCACTGACCCTCCAAGGTCCCTCAGAGCCACAACACAAAACATCTGAATGGTTGGTTTACAGAGCCTGACAAAAGCAAAAATGGCCATATCTCACAGCAGCCACACATCAACTGAACTTGAGACATTTTAACATGGTCTTGAACCTCAGATGACCGTGTGTACCTGGGTACTGCTCAAATAGACAGGAGGCAGAGAGCATCTGGTTGTCATGGAGCTGAGCCCAGAGTCCTAAAGCACATTGACAATACCAACAGTGACTCTGCTTGTTTAAAGCAAGCTACCAGTCTCTCTTTACTTTGCTGCAGTGCTTCACACTTTCTGCGGATCGGAGTATGAGGGACATGTCATCTCAGATGGTGACAAAAACAAACACACATGGACATTCTATGAAAAGGAAAAACATCAGTAAAGCCTGAGTCAGTGCTGATGGCAGTTTCTTCTGTCTGGTTCCTTGTGTGATGCTGTTAGCCCCTCTCTTCAGATTTGATTCATGATTCCACATGGTTTGCTTGGGCTTTCCACCCCACCCCATTTCCCACTTAAAGACTAAAACGTTTTATCATTTCCATACCGCTCATCTGCTTTCCAGGACTGCCATAATCCTGCACAGCTTATCAAGAATAATTTCCTCTCATGTGAGTACCAGTGAACTCAAAAGCAAAATACAGAAAGAGCTGGTATCATAGCAACGTTTTAGCAGGTTTTGTGGTAGGATTACACTTTGTTCAATATTTATTTTAATGTATCTCTATATTTATAGAACACAATTGCTGTTTGTGTTTATTTGTGTTTTTGCATGTTTTTATTTTATGCACAGCTTTGTTTTTCAAACAACAGATGAAATTGGCCACACAGGTACTTCTCATCCTAAGTTGGGTTTTGTGTAGTCAAGTTCATTAAACTCCAAAAAGGCTCATTAGGATTTTGAAAATTATCACTGTGGGCACATCACTATGGTGGGTGTATGCATTGCTGTCAGTGCCATCCACATGTTCAACCAGAAACTGTTTTTTGTGAGCAAATAAAAATATTAACCTTAATATGAAATAATACACCACAGACACACACACACATAAACATAGTGATATAAGTGATGTAAGGGTAATACAGTTTGACAATATATATATATTCTGTTTTTTTTTCCTTGCCACTTGACTATGACCAGCATGTGTGTCTCTCTGTGACATCCACCTGTCCGACACCACTTATGTAGTGTAATACTGTAATGTAATACATGTGCACTCAATGCAACCACTTTTATGGTAAAACAGTTTGCTGATTATATAATGTATTATTAGGTTTTACCTTTCCACTGCTACACATTTTTGACCCGGTCAGTGCCAGGTATCTCAGCCAGTTCATTTCTACAGGAAAGGTGTGTATGTAACTGTTTTTTTCACTAAGCTAGTGACAAGTAAAACATTTTAATTTTGATTGTAAAAGATAAAAAGTGAAAATGTATAAAAAAGTTGTTTTTCTAAAAGTAAATTTGATTATTAACTGTTATTTAGAAGATACCTTTGTCCAAGACAATTTCCAGTAATAGGTTTGTATTATGCAGCCAAGTAATTTTTACTGAAACAAATGAGGGTAGGTGGCTTGCTCAAGGGTATGACAACTGAAGTTGAATCTAGATCATTGATTGCAAGGCAACAACTCTAACCACTATGCTACAACCTGCTATCCCCGTTTTTAAAAATTCTACATATTATAATAAATAAATATTATATACAATACTTTTTATATGTAGGTTGATGAATCTGTATTTTTTAAACATATTTTTTGGCTCACCGAAACATATTTTCTGAAAGTTCTGTCTGGGTGAAAACAGCCTGTGTTTCTGTGTAAAATCATTAGCAGTAAAACGCAAAAGACTAAAAAGTTTTAAAAAAGCAGTTTCACAGCTCGTGCCCAGGGCTTTTTTGTGCTGATGGTCAGTAACAAGATGATGAAAGCTGCACATGTTTATGCAATTAATGGGTCAACACAGCATGCAGTAGGACTTTATGGAGTGAAGGCATTTTCAGTCATTTTTAAGCAGTTTGAAATTAATAAAAATGATAAAGTAAAAAGTTGTACATAGTATTAATATGTATTTTAGCAATAACCAATATTTTTACAAAACACAATGTATAAATCAATGGATGTTTGTATGATTTAGCTTTTATTTGCTGTGATGCTGCCTCATTCAGACAAGGAGCAAGTTATGAATGGTGCCTGGGTTATGATGTAGGCAATGAAGTTAGCTGAAAGGAGCCAGAAGATGACAAATATTGCATAGACTTACATAAAAAATCAATGGACATTTGTGATTGGCTAGGACCTTGTAGAAGTTATATTTTCTCTCATTCTAAGTTATTGTAGTCCAAAGTTAATTCAGAACTTATAGATTTTTTTATAGGCTTTTAGGTTCTAAATATAAAAATATTAGAAAATAATTAGGCACTTTAATTAATATTACATTTTTTGCTCTTATTACAATTTTCACTTAAATTTTCTTAGTTAGCAGTATTGCCAGGTCACATAAAAAGCTAATGCTGTTTGCACAGTTATTAAATAAATATCTGATTCTATTGCACTGTAGTTTCACCGCATCCCAAGTGGACATGGAGGAAATGGAACAATTTCTTCTTTTTGACCACTAGGCTAATATTTTCCACATTTCTTAAGTTTGAGTTTGGGAGTGGTGGGCCTGGAAGGTCAGGATGAGCCAGAGCAACTGGACCCTATCTGACACCTACTGTTCATGGCCAGTGTCTGCTGAGCAATATAGGTTAAATAAGAATAGTTAATTAGATACAATAGATGTACACCTTGTAGTGACATGTTCCTTCATCTCTGAAGGTGAATTACTTCCAGCTCTCCAGCATGCGGAGGGACAGTCAGCAGTCCCTGGCTGCAGCCCTGCAGTTGGAGCATATTCCTGCTAATGATTAGCAACGCTGCCACCTTGTGTCTAGTTTCATCTCAGCATTTCCTACACAGTCATCTGCTTTTCCCTTCTTCGGAAGGGATGGTAAAATGATCTCCCTGTGCACTCTGAGCACCTTTTTGTCTTTGCCTGTCAGCAGCTACTGTGCAATCTGAGGTGAATGGAAATATGTCAGTGGCAGCCTGTTAATGCAACAAAGGATGACTGCATCCACTGAGTAAGAGCCCAGAGATCCAGAAAAATCTTTCTACAGTCAACAAGTAGCCAGATATTCAAAGTTCTTGACAAAAAGATCACTTATATTCAGAGCAGGAACTTTTTTTTACCCTTTGAGTGATCAAAACAGACTTAAGCATTGGACCAATGAAGATATTTCTAGAAACATAAGTCAAAAATATCATTAGGCCACATTGAGTATAATGAATAAACACAAATCGGCAGTCAGAATCAACAGGATTCAACAAGCCCCTGTGTCCTGCAAACGAAAAAAATTACAGTTGAGATGCAAAAACAGTTTTCTAGTTTTTCCTTCTCACAATCTGTTAATTCAATTTTCAACTCTTTTGCTGATGGAGGAACTACGTAATATAGCATCATAAATTAATCCACTGAATTATTTTAAGCATATTAATCATAATATGGGACAAGTGTTGTGTTTTCAACAATAATCCGTTTGTGCCTTTTTATGGACAAAAAAGGGAAATACAGTGGAATTGTGGTGTTAAAGTACACAGGAAAGAACCATTTGAAAGCATCTGAGTGTTGTAGCCCAACTGTGCTGTTCTTCCGCAAGGCCTGTGTTTGAACTGGCAAGCAGACATGCACTTTAAACACATGACATGTGCACAGCACATTGTAAATTCACATATGGCACCCCACTGAGCCTGTGTCTGTCATCACATAGTTGGGAGGCGCTGAGTAGTAAAGCTCTTTAATAATGCACACACAAACAGGCTAGCAGTAGCGACTTAATGTAGGAAAAAAATTAGCAGATGTATGATGGAGACCTGCTGAAATGACAAACACACCCAGTGCAACGTACCTGTCTGTATGTGGGTTTCTCTTTGCCAAGTGTGTAGAGACAGACATGAAAATCAAAGTTCATGATCCGGTTATAAACTGTTCCTTTTCCCAGAATAGGAAAAAACATCACTCTGAACTTCTGAAATTCAGGTTTTTGTTTTATTATTATGTCCACATGAAAAAAAAAATGTAGCTTCAGTATTACGATGAGGATGATGGTGCCTGATCTGATACTGAAAAGTGTGCCTACAAGCTTCGCAGCTCTGAATGCATCTAATAATCAAACTAACACTACCGGTCTTCTCTCTTACTTCAAACAGATTTTTGTTTCTCTGTATAATGATATCCTTACAATATGCTTATAATAAAAATGTCTCGGATTGTTTTGAGAGGTCAGAGGAGGTCTATGCAAATGATAATTTCTCTTCCGACTCTCATTGGATCTCAGGAAAACAAATGAGAAAATAATAAAACTAGAAAAAAACATTTCTGCTTTTTTTTTCCTTTTTGGGTGCAGGGATGTTTAAAAAACTCATGTGGGGTGGAGCATCAGCAATGACTTGTCCAGAAGAGCCACTCAGATCCTGAGCTGACCACTAGCAGAGATACTCAACAATCTCCAGTTGTGAGGGGAGCACAGCCCCCACCCCTGCCTCCCCTGAGAGGCAAGAAACCTGACCGGCTGGGGGTGATGTATGCAGTGGACTGGGAGAAGATCCTGGAGAATCACTTAGCATCCATCAGGCCAAGAAATGGCCAGGCCCACCGCTCACTTCCGGGGGGTGGAGGCCCACTGTAGACAAGTAATGAACACATAATTCTTTCATCAGGGCTACAAACGCTGAATATACAGGGCCATGTTCCACTGCACAAATAAACTCCGGTTCCAGACTAAAAATTATGGAGCGGAGAATCACTTCTGACAGTGTAATTTAGCCAAAGCCCACAGTGTTTGCCATTACCTCAAACCCTCAACATTTGTACCAAGACGATGTGTTATGTGCTTATAAAAGATAATGCATTCAAAGCACATAACACATTAGTAATTCTCATGGCATTTAAAGATTGCAGTGAAAGAATACTAAAGTTGTATAACTGATTTCTATGCAGGAAGTGGATTATACTCTTTGTGACAACTTACTTTTATAAAAAATATAACTTACAGAAGGCATTTTTTTATTCAGATCATTAACAAATTTATGTGTATATGTTTACAGTTGTAAAGTTTGTGTTTAGCATCAACTCCAGAATTGCAAAGCATTTTGTAGAGCATAAAGAGTTGGAGTTGTATTTAGAGTTACTGGATCTGGATTTTTGCTGGATTTTTTTTGTGCAAGACAAAACTGGTTGATCATAGCTTTAGAAAATTATGCATAGAAAATTAAAATATAATTGATAAAATATGTAAGTGATAAGTATTATGAACTTACTGCAGAAGAGCTACAACAAAAAAACAAGCATTTCTTGCTAATTTAATTGCGGTAGCTACTGTATCACTGCATTTTCCATATGACTAATTTTGTTGTATGACTAATTTAGCACATTAATATGTGCTAAGTTGCTAATCATAACAGAAAAATTAGCTTTACAGAAAACAGTCGAGTTGTGCATTTGTGTGTGTGTGTGCATGCGCGCACACTTTGGACTTGTATGGCAGTCTCTTATATCTTAGCATCACATACAAGCACTCAGCAATTACTCAGGTGAAACGTGGCTGTCATCAGTGTTTCCACAGGCCATACTGACTTGTACACACACCTCAGTCACTGCTAGCACCTCATCTGGTGATACAAACACACAGAATCCTCAGGGTGTTTCATTTGGTTGTCAATTGCACCCAGCATCCAATACATCAAATGGTCTCTGGTGGCGCTACTCCGAAGGAGAGTGGCTTCCAAAAACCCGCAAACAGTCCAGAAAACACCAACTCTACAATGTGCCCTGCACAAACAACACATTTACTAGAGCCCTCCATTCAGCTGCACCGTAGAATTCGCTCAGAGAAGGTGACGTTCCTACTGTTTTTCTGTCTGTTGGTGGCCCAGGCTCCATTCATCCACATCTCCCGAGGAGCCCATAAATTACACAGATGAGACGGAGGCCTTGTGCTCCAAACGCAGAGGCTGTGGGCTGAAATTCTGCAGGGTTATGTTTTGACAGGCCGGATTTTAAATCATTGTTTTTATGAAGGCTGGGAAAAGCCATACACGCTCGTAGCACTGATTTATGCTCATTGGGGTCTGGGGGATACTATAATTTGCGAACCAACGTGAAAACAGACGGATGGAGAGATACAAGAGGGCCATCAGAGGCCCTCACTCTCTCACCAGTGTCCACAAATGGCATCCATATGCTACGGTACCTGTTCCAAATGCATCTCTGGTGTCACTGCTTACGCTGAGCTGCATTTAAAAGCAATTACGTACAAAACCTTTACACAAGTCTACCTGATGTTTCTTTTAAAAGACAGGAGACAACCCAAGACAAACCCTCTATATTAAACCCTATATATTAATAAATCTGACTGGAGCTTGATTTCCATCCTCGGCTGGATTTGAGCTCACTGGCTACATGTCAGCATCACCAAAATCCAAAGTTTTTCCTCAGTTTATAAATCAGTGCAGGTCATTCCTAAATTTTGAGCCAAAAACAGAAATAAGCAAAAGGAGTCGGAAAATAAAACCATTTCAGCAGAGACAAAACATTCTTCACACTCAGAGCTGTGACTTTAATCTACTTCCTATGTAAAGCCGTGTTATTTTCACAGCTGTGATCAGACAGAGCATTTCAACGGGGACCCTGAATTCCATACGGCTATTTCTCTGTGACAGCTGGACCACAGCCGCTCAGAGCTAATTTCAAGTTTCCATTTCCTAACATTTACGATGCATTACATTCCTTTTACATAGTGACACATCTCTACATTATAATTCCCAGTTGCTGAACTGTGGCAGCCCCTCCAGTGCAGCCACTATCGAGTCCATAGTGCTAGATGTTACTTCCTGGACAGTGAAAAAGCTCATACCAACACACCTGCCAGAAACACAGGTGAGCCTGAACAGGTCCCAACATTTGGATGATATTAGCTGTTCTGCTAGCTGGTGGTGCACTCTGAGAGCAGCTCCTCACACATGTTTGTAGGAAACACATAGATCTCTGTGTGTGCTGTGGGCCACCAGCTTCACTCAGAGCGCAGAGTGGATAATGTGACTACTTGGTCAAAGGGACCGACGGCTCTTATCATGGTAAGATCCTGTGTTTCAGTAATCTGTGCCACACATGGAGCCATGCGCATGCACATACGCACACGCACCGTTTCCTATTAAGTGTAACAAATGAGCAATCCATATGCGTAACATGACAGTTGCTGATAACTGAATGTGTGTTTGAAAGCTGGGCTGAATAATGTGTTTTTTATTGCCTCAGCTTATGTGTGCCACATTGATATGGGCTTCTATAATGATTTAGAGCAGCTCTGTGGGATGATCTCAGGGTTGGCTTCCAGCTTTGTTTTCTTTCCTTTCTATTCTTTTATTTTGGCTGCATGATTCCAAAATAGGCTGCATGTCTTTCAGCATATGTGTATGGTCAAAGGAAAAAAATTATGGGTTCAACTATTTATTTAACTATATCACAAATGCACTCATTTTTAAATCAGTTTTAACTGCTGAGAAATGAAAAAGTAAAAGAGCAGGTTTATACAGAAAAATATATACACCAAATGCTTAAAATGAAAAGTGCACATATCAGTATGTAAGGGTTTTGCTGAATTTCATGTCATTTCACTGAAGAACTTGATCAACATATGAAGATAAATGCTTGCCAGCAGCACAGAGGCTGTTGATTGGGCAGAGAGAAGATAAAGACATGCCACTGACGCATTGCTCCCCATGTGGTTTCGCCCGCACGCGAGGTGGAACAGAGCTGCACAGCATGAGGACATGTAGTTACACACCACCTGCTTTGGGCCCACATGCAGCGCCACATGTAGTGGGGTCACATGTAACAACTTCAGGGATCTTCCTCAGTCCACTTTTCATGAAAAGCACAAAAAGGATCAAACAGAAAGTGGTGTAAGCCACCCGTCGGCCCCTCTTCACAGCGTATGCCTTGAGTTTATGTGCTTCTGCCTCCAGAGCAGCTCACTATGTTTCCAATTACACATCCGAATGCAATCTGTAACCTATATGGAAGGACAGTTGAAGAAAACACGCATTGTATGCATGCTCTTCTGATCAAGACAAAAGCCTCTCACTTCATCCAAGGGAGCAGGACCTCGATTATCGTTTGAACTGCACAGGTGTTGCTAAGTCAGCTGTTGTAGCCCTTAGCTGCAAATATTCAGCAAAAATATGAGCATAAACCAGAGCAGCTCTGTTACAGCAAACCCATTTATCATTCAGTTTGCTCGCTGTAAATTTCTCTGCTTAGAAATCACAGTTTGTTTTAAATAAACTTAGTTGCTTTATATTTTAAGTTTTTAACTTTGAATAACATTAAATGAAAAAACTCAAAATAAAAATGTACTCTTTCCATAAACTCATATTTATTGCCGAATTTTGACTAACGCGAACAAGTACAGCATTTTTCATTTTCACCAATTCTCCTGAACACCAGAAATGTAAACACTGTGGAAGGGAGTTAAAAGAGGGCAGCTCTACACTTGTTTTCTAATACATGTTGCTGCCATCTAATGGCTAAGTGCAGAAATGCAGGTCACTTTTGCAACACACATTTCGCTCATTCACCCACTCCTCACCTTAACTGGTTGATCTTGTCACGGCCACAATGGCCTGATTTGCGCAAAAGCACCGAATGATAAGCTAGGAGGGGTAAATACTGCAGACTGGTAATCCACTCAATTGCAAGACAGAAATTTTCAAAAAAAGATAGCTGAACAAAAAGTTAATTTATATAAAAGCATAAACCCAAAAACACTTACATTTTCAAAAATGTGTAACTCCAATGTTCGTAACGTTATGAACCAGTGTTTTTTTTTTAAATTAAAGCAGTTAAGGAAGTTGTGAAGAAAAGCCAGAAGGCAATAGTGAAAGGAGGGAAAACAGCCACCCTCCTACATGCTACATGAATGGGGAAGTTTATAGAGCGGTCAACTGGCTGTCCAGACACCCAGTGTCTTGTTAACAGGTGAAATATCTCCACAGTGAAGGTATCACACACAAAGTCGATCTTTAGACAGCAGACTTTAAATATGCTCAGAAGTGGATCTCGCGACCTCTAGTGGTCATTGGCTGCACCATTCAAAAAAGAGCAGTCTAAGCCATGGTTCCCACTGGGGTTACTTAGAAAATTTATTTTGTTTTAAAAATAAGAGATGAAGTATGTATCACTCAAGTAGCATACCTGCAGGCTTGGTTTAACACATTTTCTTGGTCTGCAAGTTTTCACAGAAGGCTCTCCTTTACTGAATTCCATTTTAAGGAGCAGGCATGTAAACATTTTGGGGGATCGCAAAATATATAACATGCAACATAAGGGTCACTTGGGAAAAGGGTTTGGAAGCACTGGTCTAAGCATTCAGTTCTACAGTAGACAAACTAAAGGGATTGTAACCGAAGTCAACACACACATTTTCAAACTGGTACTATGTGTCATTTCTGCCCCTTCTGACTTGTTATGAAAACGACACCTCTCTATTAAGTTTTCATTACAATGTCTTAAAATACTATATTATAAGACCCTCCACTTATAAAAGTATCAGTAATTAAAAATTAAACTTGTACTGGAAGCTACCAATGACAGTTGTTCGGGTTTTCTGTACCTTACCTATGAGTTTTATTTTATTGCAATTTAAATGGAAAGGAAAGGGACAGAGGAAAAAAGGCAAAGCACGAAAATTATGGCCACACTTCAATCCCCCAAACACTGCCATGATGATCAATTATCCAATTACACAAAATTTGTGTTACACCACCAATAAACACACATTTAAATGAGAAGATGACAGTTATGGGTGTGGTGCCTTTACTAAGACAGCAGCTTCACCATGTAAAGCCATTTGTCTGTGAGTCACTTGTGGGTGGCCTCCCCCGTCTGACCACAAACCAAGCTGTGAGGCCTGGCGCATGACCAGCATGACCAGCAGTCCCTCTCCTCGGGATATCTGGCAGGCTGAGATGTTCTGACTCCCAGACGGACAGCAGCCTCCCTGCTGTTCTCAGAACTGCCTGTTCATGCATCTTCACCCCAGTTCTGGGATTCCAAGTCAAGGGGAGGGAAATAGCAAACACAGCCAAGTGCACAGACTCAAATGCTTTACTGCTCTATGCTTGGCAAGCAGAGGAATCAAGAGGAGATGACATGGGGGATGGGTGCATTAGACATGCATCCTACCTGCATATGATGGCATTAAATGATTTATGTTTGTCAGTTTGGCCATATGTATCATTCTGAATAGTGGTGGCCTATCATCTCTTATACCAACCTCTGTACCTGGGTGAATATGAATCCATAAAAACTCAAACAAGTCAAGTTCTTTCTTTAACAAAACTATTTCTATTGTTAAAGTCACAAATTCAATAAATATCAAATGAATACTTTATCAAATCAGTTCAAATGTTCAAACAAGAACTTTGAAGGCCTCTGAAGTCCACATTCTGTTAATAAAACCATTTAGGGGGCAGTGAAGCTCACAATTTGGAAAGTACAGCTTTCCACTAACATACAGAAAGAAACCCCATGCTGGTCGGTCATCCACTGACAGCTGGTTGGTGTTCATTCCCTCTCAAAGTTCACCTGCCAGGAACTTGCTTTTTCCAACTGAATGGTCATATTATCGGGTGTGCAAAGTGCTCTCCAGCCCCTGTATCTGTTGAATGACTGACACAGCAGCAACGTAGAATTATTCTCATTACTTTTCTCCGCACCTTAAAATGTTAGAGAGAAAAACATTACTGGATGTACATTATATTTAAATTCTCACAGGAATTCTAAAAAAAGATGTCTGTTGTCATCTTTTGTAGGAAACAAGAAATAGATTTGATTCCTCTAAACTAAGCGTTTCTAAAATGACTGTGGTACTATGTGAAACCAGTGCTAGTTTTGTTTTTGATTTTGCTGGATTATAATAGTAACTCAAAATGTGTAGTTTTCTTATCAGAATGATTTCTATTGACTAAATAAACTGAGCATTTTAATGTCAGTACATTTTTTTGTTATAGAAGAGGCTTACTGAAGAAATTAAAATATACAGACAGTGAAGCAGTGGGCAGCTGGGGATAGTGGAGACCGCTCTGTTTCAAGGTTGACTGAAATCTGGAATTACACTTTTTCCTCTCAGCCATTTTCTTATCCATTTTGACAGGGAACCCCAGGGAAAGTTTACAATGAGTGCAGGATTAAGGTTGCTAGTTACTGGGAATAAAAAAAAAATCCAGCAGTGATAACACACATGGGTGAACATGGAATCCCATCTTTCCAGACCACCATACCATTAGGAACATTTTGAGGATCCACTAGTGGGGCCCCAAGTTGGAGAAGCAGGGAAGGAAGATGGCAGCTCTGAAATACACTCCACTTTTTCCCTACTTCCATGTCAAGCACAACAAGACCTGAAAAAGGCCAAAAATTCCACATCAAAAATAACTGGATAGAAAAGGAGACTGATGCCAACAGTGAATGCAGGCCAGCTCTCTTTTTCTCCTCAAAGCACATAGATGACTGCTATGTCTGAAATGTAAAACAGTTATAATGACAGCAGAGGCAGGAAGCAAACCACAAGCATATTCCTGCCACGTATGTTCCTACTTTAAGAACATGAAAGTTTTCACTGATTAGAGAAATAAAATACATATGAGAGTGATGGCAAATAAATTTCCTATGTACTTAAATAGCATAATGATCTTTACATCATATATCCTGTAGTATTGTGATATGACTGGCTGCATAGAGAAGAAACACAAGGAACTGTGTAATAATAAGTAGTTTTAAAAGCACCAAGTGCATTGTTTACAAAAGTGAATATATTCTCTGTGGTGGCATTTTACAAATTCATGTTCCTATCACTCCCTCTTTACGACTTCTTTGTGATGACCATGCTGTCATTTTACCTGAAGGCTTGTATTTTTATGTGGTCATTTTCTGTAAACATGGTCAGAGCACTGTTTCTTCTAAGCTGCGCACAAAAAAATCCAAAACCCATTAACCACATGCACATGGCAAAATATTGAGAGCATGTATGTATAACATCTGTATTTTACCTACTTAGCAGTCAGTGTAAATTGCCAAGTGGCTACAGCTCCTATCAGTCCAGTATAAACTGTTGCTATATTTGTCTTGCTGTTTGGACTCATCCTGTTTTTTTTTATCATCATGTAATTTACATTATGCTGGGTCACTACACTGAAATCGTCTCTGTGATATTTCTAAACACAAAATGCAAAAATTAATGATGTTAAGGTCACACAGATTTTAAGAAAAGCATAAAAAATGAAATGAACTATTTAGAAGTATTCAGAACATACAAATTAATATTTGAAATCATACAAGAATTACAAATACTAAGGCAAACTCAGATCTGATCACTCTTTTAAAATAATATAAGGTATATATTCAGTTTATAATTCTTGTGCCATGCAGAATTTACTTTGCAAAAGTAAAAACATGATAAGGCATGTATTGAGATGAGACATGAAGTTACTGGCATTTTCTTTTTGAACAGTATATATAGTTTAACACATTTTCTTGGTCTGCAAGTTTTCACAGAAAGCTCTCCTTTACTGAACTCCATTTCAAGAAGCAGGCATATAAACGTTTTGGGGGATCGCAAAATATATAACATGCAACATAAGCGTCACTTGGGAAAAGGGTTGGGAAGCACTGGTCTAAGTATTAAGCATTGTTTATTGTTTCAATCGTACTGTGAAAAAAATAAAACAATTGTACTGTTTTTGTCTTTTGTTTTAAATCCCTCACCCCCATAAGAGTACTACACTCCTCCATCTCTGGTCACCAGCTCATCCCCCTTTGAAAGAGTCACAAGCTTAAACCCTGTCAGCTCTCAATCGTGGTTTTGAGGACTATACTTCCTCTGTCCCTCAGAACTGCTGAATCCCTTTAGGCATTTCAAGAAGGGTCTCAAAAAGGATCTCTTTGTGGACTCATTCCCTTTGCAAAAATCTAAAGACTTTGTAGATATTCCCTCATTACCTCCTACTACTTTTCTACCTCTGTCAATTCAGTAAGTAGCTGGTGGAATATGTGCATAACAACAGCAGCTGTATCAGGCAAATAAGCTGAGCTTCAGTAATCATGTGCATTTATCTAAACCTTCTGTCTGTTGTGCCATGCACTTTTGTTTACTCTGAGCTGTATTTCACTTTGGAGAAAAGCCTGTGCCAAATGCGTAAATGTAAAGAACTGGTTGACTTTCTTAAAAAATGCAGTTTGATGATGAGTCCCAATAGATGGCGCTGTACACAAACATAAGATTTGCACTTTGTCTAGCTGGAGTGAATATGAAAATGTCACAGTGAAAACGCTGCAGTATTTCTGCTTACATCTAGACAGTCAACGCCATACACTGTAAGTCACTTAGGAGAAAAGTATGAGCTACATAAATAAATTTAAATAAAATATTTACATGTAAGCACACAGTTGGGATATGGACATGCCACCTGGTCATTTGCACATCTCTTATAGCCCGTCTGGAAGACTTGTTTGAAAAAGCTTTTCACTACATGCAGGTAACCCAGATCCACAGTTGCATATTTTTCATTTGGAAAACTTCTCCCTCCATTTGACAAAATCTGAAATGATGTATATAGTAGAACTGCATTGCCTTTAATGCATGGATGATAAATGTGCAAGAAGAAATGTCAGGTTTACACCTTAAACTCAGTGTGTGGCAAGCAGGGTGACAATCCGGCAAATGGTTTCCACACCATGCATGTGACTACAGAGCAGCAGCAAGGTAACAAGAGAAGTCCAACAACGGTTTTCAAGGGAAAATGAAAGAAGTGGTGGATCAAACGGTCAAATTGTTTCTGTGCAATTTCAGAAGGAAAGATTAAGTGGAAAGAAAAACAAGTCATAACAATGAACAATGAAACCATTAATGTAACTCTTGAAATTTCACACACTTCCAGTATTTTTGTTGCTAAAAAAGCATATTTGTGGCAGGTTTTAGGGATTGCTGTTTTAACCAAGGAGTTGAATCATCACTGACAGGCATTGAAATTAATTAAATCACCCAGACTCATAATATTGTGGAAAAAACATCAAACAGATGACAGATGCCAGGGTTTACCAGGGTGAGATTTAAAAAATAGCACACCTTTTGATTGATCATATGATCAGGTCCTGACAGGCTCAGTGTGCAGTCAGGTGGATTAGGCCTTTGTGCTGCAGCATGAGTCACAGTGAACACACTGTGGGGCTGATTCTGCAGTCTGACTGCTTTGCTGCCTCTCATGCAGCTTTTAAAACACATTCATTGAAAGATATTAAATTCATTTTGCATACTGCCTAATAAACTGATATCATTGATTTGTTTCTTTATGTAATTGCTTCTTTCTACAAACATTGCACATGGAATGGATTTCATGTTGCACAGAAACCAAAGACATTTGTTTCAGGAAAGCTGGCACTTCCCTCAAAGACAACTTATAGAGATCTTTACCCATTTAGAGCGAAGGTTATTATGCCTGGTACTGAAGTTTAAAATCTGTTTACCATTTTCATCAACCACTTGCCTTGCGCAGTGTCACAGTGGTCCAGAGTTGATGCTGGCGGAGGAACAAGTCCGTCGCAGGTTAACCACCCAGTCATTCCCTCACATATAGACAAACTAAAAACAGCTTACAGTTGCCTGACATTCACCTGAAACACGTGTCTTGAGACAGTTGAAAGAATTGAATTCAATACATTTGAATATTTGAATACCAAATGCAAACTCCACATGAACTGAGCAAGATTCAAACCCACACCCAAACAGATAGCCCAGCAGCCGCGAGGCAAGAGAACTGCCCACCATGTCACTGTGCTCACCCACTTTAGTTTTGCATTGAAACATTTTACCTGAAGAATCAAGACATCAAGATCTGTTTACTTTTTATTCCACTTCTACCTCCAGCAGTCCAGTCTAGTCCAGTTCAGTCTATACTTTACAGTTCTTTCATTATTTTCTAAAAAATAGCATAGGGCACTATTTGTAGTACAGGTAACTGAATGTCGCTGGGATGGTATCAGAGTATCAGAGCACATGTTATTATGACTAAAAACCTGCATGAGACCCGTTCTGTATAATGTACAATTCGATGTTTTTATTTACAGACCCCCTCTTTCTTGAGCTCACAAATTGAATATTTTCCCCTTTCCAATGACAAACGGAGTGCAGTGTGCAGAAAGAGGGGTATTAACTGCTTATTGCCAGTGGTCTGAAGGCTGTCAGCAGCCATGCCACAGCCAATCAAGCCCACCCATCCCCTTACCATCTTCTGGCTCCCTCCCATGAGGAAAAAGACAAAGGTGTGCGTGATACCCTCAACTCTTTCATAGTGTCTCTGTTAATCCCACAGCTGACAGACGGTGCGGTGCACATAGTCAGGGTAGCTGTAGCACACTCTCTGGACATGTTTGATCTCCGTGTGCAGTCCGCTCATGTGGTCTCCAGCAGCTCGAATGACACACGCTCATTTTTAATCCTCAGAAACCACAGGCACATATTTATACTTACTCCCCTTTTGCAGTATGGACCAGAACAACTTTCAGTATGGATTAAACTACATAACTTGATAGCATTGGACAAGGTGATCTGAGGTTTCATAGAGTGAAAAGAAAAAGGCCACCAAGTACTAAACTAGTGAGTTAGTGAGCTAGTGAAGGTAACTGAGCTCCTGCAGCACAGCACAACATTGTAATGAAAGGATTCTAGCACTTTCTAAATGGTTCAATTGATATTCAAGATCCCCACACATAACAAAGTCAGTTTGAAAACAACACAGACTTCAGAAAAGAGGTTGCTTATACATACAAACCAAAACTTGACACAGAATGGGCTATTAAGTAAATTTTGTTGTTACAGTAATCCCTCAGTATCCAAATCTAATTCGTCCATGAACACACATCTTACCAAAATTTTAGATGCGAGTGTCTATTTACCATTATTTTAAATTGGGAAAAATAAATAAATAATGCACTCTAAATCCATCAGAAAACACCTGTATAACTATCAACCCATGATTTTACCACAATAAACACTATGAACACCAGTTAACTGATTAGAAAAGACTTATTGTCATTGTCACTGTGCATGGTGCAGTGTGCAGAGTACAGCACATTTCACGTTATTCACTGTGTTACACACGGGAGACGAGTGGGAGGGGTTCGCAGCCCCACTTCAGTCTTATGACATGTCAAATAAAGGAATAAAAGACGTGTGTCAAAGTGACCCACCAGCTTGGGTTGTTTGTTTCGCCCAACAACCAGGATTTAAGTAAATAGCTATTTTAAAAAATCAAATGTGCAGTAACCATGGTTATGCAGCACAAATCTGTTCAGATAAAGTGAAACAGGCAGAAACAGCTGATAACACCCATGTAGCACACGTCTGGCTTTGGATTAATTCCTAAAAGTACACATTAGCGATTATTACCATACATACAGTATTATTTTATTACAGTACACTTTACAGTACTATACAGTATTTATCTGGATATTTTTATTTTGATTTTTTTCACTTTATTATGGATAAGAAATGATACAGTATAAAATATTAAAAAATACAACTTACCTACTGTTACTACAATGAGTTATTATTGGGGTGCTTACTGACTGGACAGAAGTGAACAAAATCACAAATGCACATCTGCATTTGAACACAGGTCACACAGGGCAAAGCCTGAGAACACAGATGCTGAGCACAGTGCTGCCAACTGGTGTCACACTTATACTCACATCACTTTTGACTATTCCTCTGAGATGCTTCAGGTGAGCTAGGATAACGTTCATTATGCTGTGACTTCTCCACTCAGATACCAAGGTGGGAATTAACATACTGTATATCGTTTCTTATATCAGGAACTCCGAAAACTGATGTAAAGGTTTGTATACCATTATACTAATATAAATGCTTTGAATGATAAAGACAGTTTTCTTTTCCCTTCCCATATAGTACACAGCCAAGTTCTACAAGCCACAACACAACTATCACATCCCTAAAACCAGCAGGATACCGTTATCTTTCAGTCACTGCGTACCCAGCTGATGAGGTTATGCCTTGGATAACTGGAAAGCATTAGACACTCGTGTGCATCTTCAGTGGTCATCTGCAATTTAGTTATATGGTAGACATTAACCGAGCAAAAAATACGCAACATATAAGAATTGGAGGAACATGATATGTTCTGTAATTTTTTTGGTTAACAGCTCAATAACAATACAGCTCAATACAGCTTTTTAATTTTGACATCATCAAAAGAGGCCGACCATTGAAGATGTCTGTTTAAGATGAATTATGTTAAAAACACTGTCCAAAAGCTTTAAAAAGAATTACCTATTCCAGGCCTCAAGCAAAAGCAGGTTGAAAGGAGCAAAAGGGGTCACTGTGATATTGTTTAGTTATTGTCACTTAACAGACCCATCTTTGGCCTGGTTAACCCCCCCCCCTAGTGCTTTCAGACAAATGTGAACTTGTTTCCAGTGGGAGTAGCCCTCCACACACCTTTGTGCCCCATCATAGCAGTGCAGTTGCTCTGCTGTTCAGAGACATGGGCCACTTGCTGCACCCACTCTAATGGTCCTAATTGATGAAGTGGGGTCTCTCAATCTGGCCTGGAATGTGGCTCAACATGTCCCTGAGTATGGACTGGTCAACCTGTCAGTCAGCTGCTCGGCAGAACACGCTTTTTACAGTCACTAGCTGAGTCACCCAAAACAGCCTGGGTCAAAAAGGTGTAGTGGTGGAAAGGTAAAAAATAAAAAAGCATTAAATAATCACCAGACTGTCTTACCATTAAAGTGGTTGCATTTAGTACATAAGTATTGTTAGGGCTGTCAAACAGGCATGACACCACGAAGAACACGTGTCAAGGGGAAAAGACAAAAACAAAATCTATAGTTAAACTTTATTACCCTTACATCACTAATGTGTGCAGCAATGTGTGTCATGTAATTTCTTATTGTTTTCTAGATTTTCATTTGCTCACATATAATAGCTACTGGCTCCTGTAGCAGAACACATGGATGGCACTGTCACATGCACTGGCCATAATAACATCATCCACATAGTGATAGCAAATTATATATAGCCAAACTTTATTATCATTATTTCTGAATTTAGTACATGCATGCGTGCGCATGCATGTGTGTGTGTCTATGTGTGTGGATGGAACAAGAAAATGTCTCATTCATCAGCATGAAAATCTGTCAGCATCTTTACTTATGCTCTGCGTGGAACATCACTACACCTACTTCTCCAAGTCTTTTAAATTTTCAAAATAGTATGTAGCCTTTTTGGAATTTAATGAACTTGAGTACACAAAAACCTCACTTAGGGTGAAAATGACCTGTATGCCATGCAGTGCATGAGCAACAAACAAACAAACAAACCAAAGCAACAACCAGAGATTCAGATTTATAGATTTCCTTCCTTAATTGAAACAACAGAGTTTTTTAAGAGAGAGATTTGTAATAAGGTTTAAATCAGGCTCAGGAAAAGTACAAAATACACAGGTTGAGATCATGCCAAGTAGCTCAAGGCAAAAATGGGTTTTCAGATTCCATAAAAAACCTGCAGTTCAACTATTTAAGAGAATCAAGTATTTTTGAATACCTTAATTCAAAATCCTCAGTTGTGAAGGAAGAATAGCACTGTGTATCAGCCATGTACATGTTTCCTTAAATAAAATACCATTTAAACCACACCTATGGAATCTGGTGGCAGCCACATGTCAGGAATGGGAGCTTATGGCAGCAGACAGGAATGTGCTCAAGTGCTGCATGAGAGGGAGGGACCAGTGATCTCAGTGGGTGTGGCTTCCCAGGTGAGTCCACTTCCAAGCTTCCTGCTTTCTACAAGTCTGAGCAGCAGTTCAGATAGATAGACCCCCACTCCTCCATGCAGGGTGGTCCTTATAGTCAAAAGTTTGTCACAGCTTAAAAAAATGTTATGCGGTTTAGAAGGCATCTAAATGAATGTATAAATTGAAATCAGTAAGCTGTAAAATAAAATCAAATAAGATTGTTGATGACCACATACCTGGTGCATGTAAACAGATTCTCTAATATCCCTTTCATTCTTAAAAATGGTTAATTGAAAGCAATATATTAATTTACAATATACTACTTAAATGCTTTTATGTTCTATTGCTTCTTATTTAATTTATTGTGCTTATACTGCTTAAATGCTTTTATGTTCTATTGGTTCTTATTTAATTTATTGTACTTAAATTTTTATTGCTCAGTTTAAACAAATCTTTGACATAATTGCAAATTTTCTTGAGGTTAGTTTTCTCATATAAACAATGAGATGTTTTACCAGAGCAGCTTTGCAGTGTCATGAATGACTAACAAAAGAAGAAAGAATTATTTTCACATGCAGAGACCACTTATAGTGTTTGTCATCTCCTCACTGGTTTCAACCTGCTCACATGCGCAATCCGGAGACTCAATTTGTTCATTTCTAAAACCATTTTACAGAAACGATTGTCACTATATTCTATAATGAGTTCAATGCTGAACAGAGTAAAGATGACTGTCAATGTCCATGTTTCATTAAATTCCCTTTTCTGTGCTTTTCACCAAGTTCTCGTGAGTTACACTGAGATTCAGCTTCTGTGTCATGTCCTCTGTTCACTGCAGTGCAACTCCTGTCATTTTGTGATCACAATTGCAGGGCAGTTGCAAGAAGTTAGAGGAAAAACAACTGCCTCCATGAAATGCTGCTATCTTGGAATTCATGAACAGCTCCTACTTCTTCTTTTTCCATCAGCAGCTTATAAAATGCAGGGTCTCTTTTGCTCTATTATAAACAGCACAGTGCATCCAACAACATACAACGTGGAGGGGACATTTTGTTTATTATCTTTTATTAACACTAAGCAATATTAAACTTAAGTCTGCTTTAAGATAACTGAAAATAAACTTTAAAAATGTAAAATGTTGCCCATTTGCTATTTATTCAGTGTTGAGTTTTGGTTTACACATGGAAAACTGTGCCGTGTTACTTTAAATGTTATTTCAGACACAGCAGGACAAACAAGACTGGAGTAGAGGAACTAGGAAGGGTTGCTGTGTAATGGAGGACTGAGTAGCGAGAACATATTAAAAGGTGTTTCAACTTAGAATGCTGACTGCTTTATTGACTACAGGAGGAGACCATTTCATCACAGAAACATCCACCCATCCAGACACATTTTGTCAAAATCTTATCCCTAAAATAACCAAAGCACAAAAAACAGACACTTACCTCTTTTTATCCATGGGTTACGTTCTAAAAAAAGTCTCACATAATACATTATATATTATATATATATATATATATATATATATAATTGTATATTATATATTATAATACATTTATATATACAATATATAAATAATATATTTTTATTTTATAATAAATAAAACAAATATGCAATTTTATTATAAATTTGCTTTGTCAAATACTTCATATACAGCATAGAGACAGGAAGGATATAATTCCTATCTACGTGCGTTTTGCTTCCCTCTGATGGCGGAAGGCAGAAACGCATGGTAATTTCTCTCAAAAACAAATAACGCACAAGGGTATTAATCATTCATTTATTGTTCATTTCAGAATGAAATCACTAAATAAACTCAGAAATGTCCATACTTGTGAAAATTTGTAAGTGTAATATTTGTGACACAAGGTAAAAGTGTATTGTATGTCCCCCCAAAAGAATAGCACAGTGCAGGTAGAGTAAATGCTGTTAAATTCAATTGGTTCATCACTGTATTCTTCTGCTCATGAGAACACGCAAAGTCGACACACCATGAGCCTGATTCAAACCTACTTCTGAACAAGTAGCTCAGACACTGTTAGTCACTAGCTTTACCCACTGTACAACTGTTACATACCAAAAGAGGGTGTGGTAATCTGGTTCAAGCTACAAGCTATGTTTTTTGAATCAGGTGGGGTCCTGGCTGCATATATAATTTTGCATATTTAGCATTCCCTTTGCTTTTTCATTCACTTGTAGGAGAATCGGACAACTGCACACCCTCTATAGTGTGCAAAAGACAGCACCCCTTTGCAGCTACACCAAACATACACATTTTGTGCTTCATGCAACTGAGGATTTCAGCAAAAGACAAGTATTTGCAAACTGGCTGTACAAAGTCAAGGAAGCTGAGTGAAAAGCTTTAGTTTGTTTAACAGAGAGACCATGCAGACAGCAGCGGAGGCATAGGTGTGACTTGGATGAGGCTGCAGCAGGTGGTGGCAAAGGCAGATCCACATCCCACCCCCAAACACAGCAGAATTTCCTTACTTAAATGGACATCAATACCAGATGCCCAGCTGGCAAAAATTAAGAAAAGTTGTGAACCTCAGATTTTTACGTGAGTCATTCTAGAACAACATGGTTCCAACTGAATGCAAAAAATCGGCCTGTGCATCAGTACCAAAAAATAGCAATCTATCCAGCCAGCAGTTTGCACGCTTCTTCTATACATAAATGCTGGGAATGGTAGTTCTATCATTTTAATACATCAACACTTTATACTTTTGCTGTGTCCAAATAACTGTAACAATTTTATTAGGCAAAGGTGTCCCATCGTAATGCTTCATCATCTCTGTTCACTTCAAGTATTTGATCATTTACCGCTGCAGTCCTTACATTAATACTTTTCTGTGTGGCAAACTTATCCTTTGCACGAGAGACATTGAATGGAACAAATCTTCATTTTGATTAATTATTGACAAGGAGAACAGGAAAAAGACAATAACGGGAGAATATAGTATATTTGTTGCTGACTTTGCGGACCTGGGAGTGAAATACAACACCATGTTTAGCTTTTCAAAATGACAGCATGAGGGGGCAGAGCAAACTCATTTCCATTTAGATCTACTGATGCACAAGTGAACTGTGTCTGTTACTGTATGGAGGCAACTATTTATTTTGTCTTTTCTGGCAATTCACTTATATTCAACCACAAACTGCAGCAAATCTTGAACAGTACGCATGCCAGCTTTTTGAAGAACCGGTGACCAAAGTTTTCTTAAATTTTGGACGAATGTCAAATAAAGATGCTTGTGACAGCGCTCCCATTATTTATTTGCCATTAGAAATTTTATTTTGACACAGGAAAATGTGTTTGACAGTGCAGCAGAATTTTCCAGCAGGTACACATAAACCTCAAGGTCAAAAGAAGCTTGCTAATGCATTTAGTTTTTGTATTCTACAAATGGGACGAAGGAGTGCTCTAACACTATATAAAAACAAGGGTGCTGAGAGAGAGGGTGAAACAGAGCTGTTTCAGGGGGATGATTGATGGGTTCTGCATTCTAAAAACAACCTCCATCTCCATGGGGTGGTCCACGTGGGTGAGTCACGCCACTCAACCGCATTCTCTCTTTTTAAAAACTATGCCAAAGCAATTAATCATGCAAATAAGACATGTCTCTGAATATCTACTATCAGTTGCAAACTGAACTCCTTCTGTCCAGTTACAAATGACATTAAGTTTGAAGAAATTAAATGTATAATGACAACCAATTAAGAGATGTCCTTTCTCCCCATTTAGGTAAAATGATTTTGCTGTATTTATGTATTTATTTTATAATATAGTATTAACCTTAGAAAAATGGGGCAATAATGAATCTTCAAAAAAGGAAAAAAATTTTTTGGAAACTACTTTAAAGTGAATGTGAGTGTGAATGGGTGGAAGTGGACACACTCCAATGGGCTGGCATCCCATCCAGAGGGGGTGTTTCATAGGTTCATGCTCTCTGCTTCTGGGACAGGCTCCAGACCATCCCAACCTTCCTCAGCATAAGTAGTTAATGATAACGGATGGATGGATGGATGTAAATGAGTTTTCAGTGTCAGTCTAAATTCAGAGAATGCATACAAGGACAATCAAATAGTTCACTGTGTGAAGAGCACTTTGGCTTTCTGATAAACTGCCCTTTGCTCTAACCAGACCTGCACTGACTTGTCTGCCAATTCCAACTACAAAGTGTTGCAGTTCCGCAAACTCATCTACAGATGGCAATGCTTCACTTTTATTTTCAATTAACCAGATTGCGGTTCAGAGGGCCGCGGTCCTTCCAGAACCGCTATCAGCACCTTTTTTCTACGCACTGTTTTTAAGATTTTCCATAACATAGGCACATTTGCTTAACTGCAGAACACACCCATACTACCACTACTAATAGTAATTATTAACACCACTGTTTGGATTTACAAACCAGGCTGACTCAGAATTTGCACTTGTTCCCATATTCTTTTCTGGGCCACTATAATTTGTTTTCATGAGCATCTTGGGAGTTCAATAAGACACCAACGCATAAATAAATGTGTAAAACATTTGCAAAATAAATAGCTGGACCTGACAATTTTAATTAAACCAATGAAATTGTAGTTATTACAATATATTAATTATTGTATTATTATGTGTTATTATATTATTGCAGTTTTACTTATTCTAGAACAATAATGGCAGGTGTCCACTGAGTAACCATGTTTTGGAACGATGCAACAGCAGTCAAGCTGCACTTACAGACATGCAAAAGCTGGATAATTGTGGACAGAGTCCTTACTCGGGGATGCATGGTAAAAATTCAGGAAGTTTGGGTGGGTAACTTGTTCATACAAGGAATGTTCATATGAAGGTATCTGGATTCACATGAATATGAATTTATATTTTATCATAACGTTGTTCTTGTTACTGTTTCCTTGTACTGACATGATCATTTTACAGAACTATTCTATATGTTGTAATATATATAATACACACACACACACACACACACATATAATATATATTCATGTATTTTATATATGTATAGTTTTTCCTCGACTTCTTGAGTATATTTTCGCCATTCAGGAGGCTGACAGACACCACACGCATTTTGTTTACTCAGCATGAGAAAGACAGATTGTAAACTGGCTAATAATTTTCAGACAGACAATGTCATTTACGGTTGTCGGCATTCAGCCTTCCCTGTTTGCTTTGTTGGGATATGAACCAGGCCATCCACCCCCTCCACCCCTTCCCTCTGCTTGGAAATCACTTCCATTTAGTCTTATCTGAAATTCATGGGCAGCAATCACTTGGTTGAACGCCTTCGCGTTGCCGTAGAAACATAAGGCTTTACTTGGACTTCAGAGGGATTAGGGACTTGTAAGATTTAAGTCTTCAAGTACACAGTTTCTTTGGTGAATTTTCTTTTGATGCTGAAAGGAGATCTGCACCTCACAATTATTTAAGAAAAACAAAAGCCACTGGTTACTGTTAAATCGATAATTATACACTAATCCACCACCATGTATGTGTAACGCACTCACACATCAATATTCAGTCATAATAATATATCCACATGGATTTCTATTCATTTGTTTGACCTTCATTTCTATTCATATGTCACTGTGAACCCCATGTGTGAGTCTAGATTAATTCTCCATTTTTGTCTTCACCCAGCCTGTTTGTTAGACCACTTTCTCTGTTTTCAAAAGACAAAGTGGCATGTTCACCATATTTTGGAAAATGGCCTTTTATATCCCCTAATTTCCTATGATGCCATACTAACTAAAATTACTTGGTTCCAGAACTGGGGAAGCATTTTCCCTAGATTTGCAAAAGGCTGGAATGAAAGTTAAGGATACTGACATGCCAATTTACTCTTATTACAACTATTACCTTTGAGAAAAGAATTTACCCTAAGTATTTTGTACAATACAATATCCAATACTCAAGCATGGAAGCAAAAATTTGTCAGCTATCCATATTAGAGTCTAGGCATTTTGCTAAGTGTCTATTTCCAAAACTGCTGCAGTAAAACTTCAATGAGTGCAACCTCATTTCGTGCCTTTTTGTAATATTTCTTGTTTTATTTTTTAGGTTTAGGGTCAGGATGCATTTTGGGTCATTTAACGAAATAATCCACCATAGTTTAAAATAATTTTAAAAACTTGAATATTAATTAATTTTATGTCATAAATAAAATACTGTTTCCTGCATTTATTCACGGTTATTAATGGTATAACTTGTCTGTTTTATATTATGCTGCTCAGATGCATTTGTGTAATGTATTGTGTTATTATCTCTTACAGCACTGTTTCTTTAAGTGCTGCATTTCTAGAAAACATACTTAGAGTGCTATTCGAGGTATTATTGTGTTGCTTTTCTATACGTATGCTGTTCATTGTTCTCTAAACTAATGAACTGGAGCTGCCGCTGGACAATAACAGTCTCCTTCCCATTTGTCAGACATCAGTCACATCAATTGTTTGTTTGACTGTTGAGAGAGGATGACAATTAGCCACTTTCAAAGCAGTGTGAACTTGAGGACTTCCACACGATACAAAAGTACAATATGCCAGCAAGTCAGTTCCAGGCTCTTTAGCTATCATGGAGGAAGAATAAACAGCTATTTATTTATTCACTTTGTCCACTCTTAAAAATTTCATTCATTTCCCTAATGTAAAATTATGACGGAAAAGCTGGGTGCTGAACAAATTTGCTTTGTTTTTCAGCAATTCTGATTCCAAAATTGGATCATTACAACAGATTGTAATTTCTGTGCCAGCTTTGTTAAATTATGAAAAAGAACTGGATCAAGAAGATGAAACATTATCATTAGCACTTTTGTGCGTTGGTGGTGACACTTTGACTCACAGCAAGTACCAGGTGTGAACGCCTAAAGCCCAGAAAGGAGCAGTCAGCCCAGGAGAGTGGCATATTAAGTCATGTTTTCATTTTTATTTTTAGTAAAGTATTAAGAAATCCTTCAACCGTGAACTTGGAACCATGACAAGGAGGAACCTTGTAGGAACTTCTATAGAGACTTGCCCATATTTGTTTGGGCAGACCTCAATGCACTGGAAAAAACTTTTAGGGACTGTGGTCAACAGCTATGCAAAAAAATATTAATCTTTCAATTTTATACTCATAAGAATGGTTCCACATTAAAATGTAACACATTTTGCAGTGTAAAGTCCTGAAAACCTGATTAACCAAAATATTTTTAAGTCATTTTTTGTAAGTCTTAACATATAAGATGTTTTACTGCAAATGTTACTCAGTGCCTCTCACTTATGTGTCTCATATTTGTATAGTTATTGAAATGCCAAAGCTTTTGAAAATAATGTACAACAGCAATAGTGCTTGAACATGCATCAAATTAATGTTTTTCCTTGGGTCCATTGGTGTAGCTTCCATTTGTGTGACTGACTTCGGTGTGTCTCTCTGACGGGAGTTTAGTGACAGTTCAGAAAACTGCGGACCGTGGGAGCCTGCAAAATACCGCAATGAGGCCTTGGCCATCAGAAGTGTATTTATAAGAGATAATCTTTCAGTTTTCTTAAACTTAACACATTGCAATGATGCTGTTCAGTTTACTACAACCCAGGCCACTGCAGCTGAATAAATGAATAGTATGAATATGAAGGATTCCTCAAAGAAATTTTAAGTTTGGGTTTTGTAAGCTTTTGTCTCAATAAAGATGATCACGGCATACAGCATAGGTCTTGCTGAAAGGCCTGATCAGCCATTCAAGGCTGTGGCTGTTGACACGAGGACAGCTCTCTGCCCAGGCCTACATGTAAAGACATGGTGTCCTGCCCCACATCTTCGCCTTTCCTCACGTTGCTGAGAATTATCCAAACATGGCTGGATCTCAAAGTGACCTGTTGTTTTATGTACAGGTGTGTTGGCTGCTGGATTTAGAAATGTCTTGTTGTTTTAGGTACAGGTGGGGAGACGGCCTGTTTTTCCCGTCCTGTCCAGCCCTGTGCCTTGTGTTCACGCTCAGTGAATTCAGATCCCATGCATTCCAAACCCCATTTCATCACGATCATTAGAAACCTGTTTGAGGTTTTTTGTTTGTTTGTTTGATTGTTTAAGGATATCTGCTTTGATGGGATTAATTGTGGCTGGGAGCCTTACAGTGTAGCCTAAAACTTCTGCTTCAGCGGAGCTGTCGTGCTATACTTCGTGTCATCTTTAAAGCATATGTCACTTTTTGTCATTAATGCAGTACCTTCTGTTAAGCATACATACAGTCAAGCTCACTGAGCTACAACATGGGAAGCACTTGCTAGTGTTTGTCAGGTAAAAGTAGTGGACTGAAACAGTGGTGTTTTTGGCTGGGCTTTGGCTCTTGTTTCTTACTTCAGATCTTTGCGGTTTAGTGGGAGGCTTTATCTCAAACTGCTGTGACCACCCAGAGAGCTCCACTGTGTACAGGCGGTAAACACAAAACTGCACCTCACGTTTGAATGGCTGAGAATGAATAGCTGGGGCATCATTAGGGTGAGCTGTATATCTATGGGTGTCTTGTTACTATTTAAAGTGAGGGTTCTGGTGCCAAAGCGCTGTCAGAAATAAGCAATTTCAAAGCTTGTTGCAGTATCAGTCAGCAGTATTTTCTGTGGAAATTTTCAGGTAAAAAGTGAAATGTCGGCATAATGATGCATAAAATAAAACAGTTGCTTGAAAAGGAAGTGTGACTGCAACATAACTTAGGTAATATGTGGACCCATTAGATTGTCTCTCCAAATCATGACATACCCTGAACTTCCACAGGTTGCCTACTGTAGACAGAAATAAACTGGATCTGTTTTCACTATAGCATTTGGATGATATCACATGCTCTCTAGTGAACTGGGATGAAAATGTTCAGGCACTGGGATACTGTAATAAATTTAATGTATTTAGTATGCAAAACACAGCAAGTACCAAGACTAAGTCATTACAACTGTGAATTTTAAACAGGCCTGAGAGTCATTTGAAAACTGCATGAAACAAAAAGCTGTTTGCTATTTTTTTATAGACACTAACTAAAAAGTTAAATGTAATGTTTATCAAAATATGTGTATTTTAAGGATCTAAAGGACCATGTAGATGAGATATTTGCTCTCCAGATCAACACAAAGGACATGGCTTGCATGCCTAATATCCAACTGGCTTGGTTTTAGTTCTTTGGTTTCTTGTGTTGCCTTGTATTGTGCTGAGAGTGTGGTGTGGGGTCCTTTGTATGCAACACAGACTCCATAATCTCACAGGGCTATGCTAAGCACGGAATCCTCTGACAGTCCCATCTACAGGGCAACATAGGGACCGGTTGTACCAAATGGCACCCTTTCCCATTCTAGCACTTTTAGTCCAGGATTGTTCACATAATTATGAATAATTGTACTACAGCCAAGCACAGCTGAACAGGAGATGCTCTCAGGTCACAGTATCTTGTCAGCACACTATAAATTATTGTCTAATACAATCTTTTTTTCTCTAATTGCTGCTTACTGTACATAACGTAACAGTTATATGTAATTATTTTACTAGTGAAGGGCTAGAACAGACCAAATGCTAAAACCCAGGTTGAACCACAAATGTAGTGCAATAAAGTTGAAGTTTGCGATGGTGATTGGATACAATGTATGGACATGCATTCCAGTGATGACCACATCTTACAAGCAGCGTCAAGTGTGTGAGGCCATCCCTTTAGCATTCTTGCCACTCTCCTCACGTACACACCAACTCTCTGGCGACAGAGGGACTGATTCTTTCAAACAGGAGCCCACCAAGACTCATGGAAAAGTCCAATTTATTTTCTTATCTCACCAGCAACCTGCACGATACAGAGGCATGCTTGGTTTGGGCAAACACAAGAAGATGACCCATGTGTCATGGATGTACGTGCTCCTCAATGGGACACATTCGCCAGAGAAGGAAAGGAGGTGGGACACCTCGACAAAAAATTCCTCTCCTCTTGCTGAGTGTTTTGTGGCCCTACGTAGGTATGTTCCTGCTGGTCTGGCCATCCTGCTAGGAGTTTCTGGGTGCTCAGACAAGAGAGACTCTATCTTCTCCTTGAGGAACATAGTTTTCATATAAGATAATTGTAGCAATCAGTTTAAAGATCTGTTTTTGGCTTAACCAGTGGCACTTTATATAAATGCAGTATTGCCATTTGAAAAAATCTATGAATTATTATAAAATTATTTATATATTTATAGTTATTACTGCACACATTTAAAACCATCTTTATTTTGTGAATGAGTGCTTATCAGTTTAAGTAATTGGCTTACTTTAGAGATCTATAATCTGGATAGTTCTTGAACAATCCACAGTCATTTCCCTCTGTGTACATAGTCAAGGATATACCAACTACAGCAAGTTGACTGAAAGAGGTAAAAATATTTTCCTCCTTGTTTGTTTTCTGTTAATCATTCAAGAACTTCAGAGAGTGAAGACAAACAAAATTCATGCCAAATTGTTTTGCCAGTGGACAAATTTCTGTGCGCTGTTTGCAAATCACAGCTCTTCCATTTCCTCTGAAGTCTTTATAAGAATTATATTTTAATCTTTCTAAAAAAACTGTACTTTGAATTTCTGAAATTAGATTAACTTTGGATTTTGAGGCCTCACCTTATTTGTTCTTCCCTTTTTCTTTCATTCTTTTCTAATCATCCCTGTGTTTACTATGCTTCTTTCCTTCCTATCTTTTCTGTCCTCTCTTCCCTATTTTTCCTCCTGCCTGCTCACCTCTCTCATTTTCTTTATCACCTAAAACACTTTTCGTTTTCCTACATCTATCAGTTTTTTTTTCTTCTCTCTCCCCTCCCTCAGACCAGGCCATGACAACAGCCTAGGCAGGTTCCCTGTTCTTGCCCCACCATCCCCCATCACCCTGTCCACACGTACGCTTGTTGAAACTGTGCAAACCTTGACATGTGGATGGCGATCCCGCTCATATTTGCCATGGGCTTTATCTGGCCCTGATTAGTCTCTAGAACAAACCCAGGGAAAGGAAAACATCAGGGCCTGTTTGCAAGCCAGCAGGCAGCAGCAGATTTCAGCACGGCCTGTTTACATGGACAATGGGCTGTTTTGCTAAGGTTCCCTCAAATTGATGAGAATAAAGTGGCACAGACCCTGGACAAGGTGTAAGCGTTTTATAAACATCAAGGGGGAGTGATGTGACTGCCACCATGTTTGTCAAGTCTTTCTAAATGTTTTGTGTTCAGTGTAAATGCTTTAGGATCAGGAGGTGTTCACAGTGTAACTTCACTGTTTACCAGGTCATTCCTGGATATCATCAGTGAGTTTACTCAAAGTCACTTTGACAAGAAGTCATAGGGGAAAGCTTGAGAAAGTCCCCCTGCCCTCTGAAACAAGAAGAAAAATTAAAATGTCAACTAGTTCTCTTAATGACTTAAAACAAAGCCAAACAATATAAAAAATATAAGTGAGAACAGGGCCTCCAGCAAATGTCATCATGGTTCCTGTGAACATATTGGTGTTTCTTTCCATCAGCTAACTTAACAACCAAATTCATCTGATGTCAATTATTTCTACCTTTTTTTAAAGTAAAAAATGTGTCGTACAGTGCTCTTTTCAGTAAGATGCTGCACCCTGCTGGAGGGAGGCATTGCAGGACTGTGGCGCTGGTGATGGAGATGATGGTGCATTGATAACCTCAGTGTGTGAACAGGTTTGCCTTTTTATGGCATATCCAACAATGTTTGACATAATTAAATCAGTTACCATCCACTTGTGTCAAAAAGTCAGAATGCAAAGGGAAGGGTTCGGTACCAGTTACTGTAAAGTCCAGTTTCAGTGGACAATGTCTGAAGTTCTGAAAAAACACATAAAAGAAAATGACTTTTTCAGGAAGGACACCTAAAAGGAGATAAGGGTGACTGTGGAAAGTCGAGTGGGTCAAAGTAACCAACACAGCAGTCCGTGGTGAGGCAGCCTCTTAGATCTCAGTCAGGCGGTACCACTGCAGTCAATTAGATCACGCCCACATTGCTCACTAGTTCCACTCCATGCAGGCCACACAGGTAGCCTGTCGACATGAAGCGGGTGTGCCACTTCCCCCTCCACAAACCTTTGTGATGAGTGTGTGTGCGTGTGTGTGTGCGTGTGTGTGTGTGTGTGTGTGTGTGTGTGTGTGTGTGTGTGTGAGCGAGAGAGAGAGTGACTGGGTGTTTGTATGGTTACATCTCTGTTATCCTGAACATGTTTAATGGGAGTTCCCTGTGTCACAACATACACAACTATAACATATCAGACTTGCCTGAAAAGATGAGAATAAATATTCATGAAAATTCATTGTAATTTCAGCTATTTGTGAATAGGAATTTTCTTGCAGCATCATGAAAAATATAGATTTACTGTATTTACCCTATAAAATAAGTATGAAACATCGATATGAAATGATATATGTGATTAATAAATGGATATATTTGCACATTTGCAATTTCAAAGGTTGGTGGCACATCATAAAAAACTTTTGAAAGCATACACATAATTTATAGTGAAAATTCTCATAAGAATATATATATATATATACACACACACACACACACACACACATATTATTATTTCACATAAGTAAAGGAATGTAAATTTTAATTAAAAAATATTGGATTCTTATTAATAGTCAGCTGTCCAGTGTAGGTTTGGGGTGCTCTAGCCCCTATCAAGGGAAAATACAATAAATGTAAAATAGTATAGTTCTTCAATATTTAAAACACTTTCTACTGCAAAACTGCATGTTAGTAACAGATAATAGAATTACTTGGAGGATGATCAAATGAAGTGTGTGCCAGTGCATAAAGTCCTGTGACCAGTGTTCTAACTAGTCGTCTAACCAGTCTTTTCAGTCTTTCCCCACATGCAGTTTACCCAGTGTTCTGTGACAGCAGGTTGGCAAATGTCTGGTGTGCGCATCCATACATATTTTACAACACACAGTATTCCTATATACATTCACTAACATGTCAAGACACCCTGACTGACTTCACTCTGTCTGTTTGTAGGGTCCTCACCACGATTGTGTGAGCTGTTGACTTTCAGGGTTCCATGCTGTTTGAATTTTTCATCAAGATTCCTGGCTCAAGAGGCCGTCTGTTTGTGGGTTTGTTCAAGCAGGCGTGTGCAAGGGTGTTTAGGTGTGTGTCCATCTGTATGCTCATATTGCTGTGTTTTTTTCTTTTCTGCCAAACTCTTCAGGCATCAGGTTTTTGCAGGGTCTTTCATCAGCAGTATAGTGGGTCTGTCTAGGGTGGGTGAGTGAGGTGGAGAGACACTGGGGCGTATTGGGAACTTCAGTAGTAGAGAGCTTGGCTAGGCCATAAACACGTCAACACGGGTTTCCAGATAGGAAAATGGAGGTTTTGTGTGCCATTGAATGGAAGTTGTGAGTGGTAATAAATAACACATTTCCAGTAAAAGTAGTGAAAACAAATGAGTCCAAGAGCACCTGCCTTACAACAACCCCGGTGACCGTCGGTGTCATTGCTGTGTGAGTGCCGTGTCACAAAGTGTATGCCATTCTTCACCATATCCTTTGACCTGCTTTATCTTTTTGTGTTGACAACAGAACAGGTCACCCTACCACAAATTTGGTTTAAAAAATGTATTTTACCTGTCTGTTGTCTCAGTTTTGTCATGGGCAAAGTTCATTTTAATGTTGAACTATAAACTACAAGTACATGAGTACAACTACAAGTCAACCATTCATTACAAAACTTGATATTTACCACACACTCCTTCAGAGTTCTATTTCACATTTCCATTTATTTTGCTCCAAGTTGGTATTACCTATTTAAATAGTTCCATAAGAATTAATGTATGAAGGAAATTGATGCAGGAAGTATGAAATGAATCTAATTAATGAAGGAAATATGTCAAGATCTATATCTCAGACTCCTCACATATCCTTCAATCTCCTCCTTATCTACTCCTTAGCTGCTGTAGTGGCTCAGCAAAGCACTATTTGAGCCTCTCATCATTTTCCACCATGCCCCATTGTCCCCTGCTCCTCGCCCCTACTGCAGATCCCTGTTAATCAGCGCCGACTGAGATCCAGACCAATTGCTTGCCAGTCTCAGCACAGTTCTCTTATCTTATCCTCGTTGTCATCACTTATCACTGGGATCCTGACCCACAGTTCCATAGCCCTGGCCTCTCGGTGACGGAGGAGGCTGAGTGAATGGGGCCACATGACTGCCTTCGGCTACTGTGCAGCATCATCCGTTTCCTTCCTGCAGGCTGGGATGAACAAGATCATGATTTTAGGCCAACATACAAAGAACTTGTCATACGGTCATACAATGGCACTGAAAAGTTTGTGAATCCTTTAGAATTTTCTGAATTTGACCATAAATTTGACCATAATTTGACAGTCTTTAGGAAGTGAATGTGAGACATGTCAAATGGAGAAGTTCAATCACTGGTTCCCTATTTGCTATTTGTCAGTTGTGTATATAAACCAGATTTCATTTTAAAAAAGTGCATAAATAAAATCAGTGTATAAATTAAATATTGACATTTAAATGAAACAAATACTAACATATAACCTTTAATTTTGTTTAAGCCAGATTCACAAGATAACATGTTTTGTCACGCATATTTGTCATGGGTTGTGGTGACACTTATTTCAGGTTTCATACAGGCCACTTCTTCCCAATGACCAGGCTCTTTTGTTCTGCCACACGCCACTTTTCAGTCCAGGGCTTCCCGACACACCATCTGCCAGCAAAGCACTGGCAGGGCATGTTTGGGCCATCAGGTGATTGTTCCCACCTGGTAGGACCTGCACAATCTGCCCCTTGCAACAGCTGTTATTTAAACGTGCTCACGGAACCTTGTCATGTTGTAGAAGCTTTTGTCTAGTGCCTATAGGTCTGGTAACACATTTCATATATCCACATCACTTGTAGATTGCGAACAAATTGCTGTTTCTCCAGTAGCTAATGTGAATTTATATCAGTGTCATAAATCAGTGCGACCATCACCGATCTGCAAACCTGCCTTTTTAAAATAGCGAGAGCATTTTTGAGCTCAAGGACAGCAGCACGCTGGCCTGATGCTCCAGTTGTGCCCATTTTCACAGCTGCTGCCACTGAAAAACAGGCTTTCCCTTTGAGTGCCAGGGCAAGGCCCACGTGGGTACCATACCCAAGTGGGAATCCTCTTGCCCAGCACTTGTTGCTTACAGCACTTAGCATGTAACAGTTCTAAAAGTTCTAAAACAGTACATTACAATACAATTTATTCTTATACAACATTCTGTCCTGGAGACAGTCTCAGAGCAAGTTCATAGTGTTACAAATAAAGCAGTAAACGAACTGATACATACAAAAAACGTTAGCGTAAGATATTATACACTGAACTGAGTACTGTAGGACCAAAAAAACTGGAACAAAAGCAAACAAAAAAGTTATAAATTTTAGTCAATATATAATAATAACAGTGTAAAATCTTTTTCAGTTCTGATTTAGTTTTACACTAATAAATAGCTGCGACATGGTGGCACAGCGAGTGGCACTGTTGTCTCACAGCACCTGTTCATGTGGGTTTTCTCCAGGTGGTCTGCCTTCCTCCCAGAGTCCAAAAATGTGTTTTTAGAGGAACTGATTTCTCTAAATTGTCCTTAGTGTGTGATTGTGTGTGGGTATCCTATGAACAAATAGTGTCTGGCCCACTTAACACCTTGTGCTTTCAGAATTGACTCTGGACCACTGCTACCCTGACATGGACAAGCAGTTAATAATAGTGAATGAGTTAATAGATTAGTTAAGGAAGACAGTGTGACTGACTTGAAGCAAAAAGCTGATAGCTGAGAGGTGTGACTTAATGAAACACTTGAACTTATATCTGCCTCTGTCGACTGCTATAAGAAGAAGGGAGTCCAATAACCAACAGTCAAACCCTACTAGTAGCAGCCATTAGTTTCACACATTTCTTCAAAGCAACTCAGTTTAAAGTGCAACAAAGTGTATTTGACAATGCAAAAAAAAATCCAAATCACACAGTTGTGAAATGTGTAGTTTGTTTTGTTCTCATATTAGAATGGAAGTTACAATGAAGGCAACCAGTAACCATTATCATTAACCAGTGTATCAGAATCAGTGGAAAAAAGTTTCTGGAACAACCCCTGGAGAGGAAACCAGTCCATCGTAGTACTACTAAAGTAATGTAATTAATTAAAATTCACTTCATATATAGTATACACTACATAGATTAAATACCTTGTAAATACAGAGAGTGGAGAAGGGATCATGTGAGCTTTAACACAAAGAATTGTTACTTAACTCATATCTTTGACTTATCAAATACCAAGCCTTAATCTCCAGTTTCACAGTCATATGTATCTGTACAATTGAGACAACAGCTTAATGCATTTAACTCATTACTGGCCACTGATGTGTTGGTTGGCAACAGACAAGCTTTAGAACCTTTGACTGTAATAATGTTTATAAGAGTAACTGGCGAGCAGCAGCAGTTAAGCTGGGTGGGGCTCTGTGTGAGGCCGGGGAAGGGGATTGGTTGAGGGGGCGGAGTCTAGCAGGGGCCACACTCTTGGTCAGGCATTGCTGCTCTTGTTTGCAGTCGTCCTTGACAGCACCGCTGACTCTGAAGCACCTGTGTTTGCTTACTGGCTTTCCTCAATACGCCTGAAAAACGGCTCCGGCGTGTCACATGGCCGTCAGATAGCCCCGGCACCGGGGGAATACAAAAGGCCTCGGCTTTCGGCACAGTTAATGATTAATGACCTCTTTTCCTTTGTCCCATTCAACCCTTGCTGGCTGGCAGTCCTATATTTCATATTTTTTGTGTTTTGTGGGGAGGTAGCAAAACAACCAGGAACAGACAAAAACAAACAATGTTTTCAACTCTTTTATATCTCTACAGTTTTTCAGAGAACATGTCTGATTCCTCATGCACCCCATAATTCCTTATAATGAATCCTATTAATATTCAGTTTGTTTAATATTCAGAAGGTTTGCAGAGGAGTAATGGGTTCAGCCATAGCAATAATATGCTCAAGGAAAATGCAGCGCTACAGCTCTGTTGAAGGGGGATGAGCACATATGCCTGAAACCAAAAAGAGGAGATCCTGGACTTATTATTCAGTTGCATAATCAACCATTTAATCCTAAGTGCCTTGTATTTCATCCATTTATACTGGAATGGGATAATTACTGCAGCAAAGCTCCTTGAACTTTAATAGGTGTCCTTCAGGTAACAGGTCTGTGTTCCTAACCACTTTGCCACCGGCTGCCAAGTTAGCAAACAGCTGCTAGCAGACCTTTGCCAGTATGCTGTGCTGTTTAGACAAGCACAACTTCCTGCTGTATTGACTGTGTTTTTCATTTAATGAAATTGACATAAATGAAAAAAAATTAATCCAGTAAAGTGTTAACCAGAATCCTGCTTTAGGCTTTTTTATATGTGTTCTGTAAAAATCTTGGCCTGGCAATATGTCTTATTCGTGGTACTACTGTCCACCACTCAACACTAGTTAATTAAAGGAAGCCCTGGCCTCTAGTCGGCTCCTCCGAACCCACGATCTGAATGGGAAGCCCAGCGCACATTTCTTAGCTGTCAAACCTTTGTTCTGGGATGAGAGCTAGAGGCAAGACATCCTTTCAGAAGGGGGACACTGGTCTCGAGGTAACTGAGTCAACACGCCACATTCTTACGTTTTTGTGCACAGGGCACGGCAATGTCGTTCATCTCCAATGTGACCAAGCATTCCAGCATGTTCCCGAAGGTGCTCCAGATTACTCGTCTCCTTAATGGGGCGGGAGAGAGGCCCGTCCTAGAGCTTGGGGAATGAGGAGGGTTAACACGGGCTCGAAAGTTTGCAGAACAAACAGTAAGACTGCAAGCGTCAGACGACTATTGATGTAAGGAGTGGTGGGTTGGTTCTTTGGAGGGTACTGTCTGATAATATGGCCTACACACTGCAGAGGAGGGGTGCATTAAGGAACTGGTACACACTGAAAGAAGAACAAAGATGTAAGTGTGAGAAATGCCACAATATTAAGACACACATTGACAGGACAGAAAGAGAAACTGTAATTTACCTTGTGACCATAACATATAATACTAACATCTGCATTCCACTGAAAATGTGCCTTCTGAAAGTATTCAGCAACCCCCTCCAAAATTTTCTCATTCCACTGTGTTGCAAATTCAGATTAAACCATATTTTTTCCATTCTTGTAGAAGTAACTCTCTATAACATTAGCATGACATAAAGTATTTATATATCTTCAGAATTATATTAAAAATTTTTTAAATTGAAACTTATTTAATTGATAAGTATTCACCTCCTTTGTACTGACAACCTAGACTGAGTGATGTATTCATTAATCTTGAGAGATCATACTAAATACATGAGGTTTCAGAGCTAAATCAGCAGATTTGATCAGTCCTACTACCATGAAGACCAATGGCCTGTGGTGGAACCTTGAGATTAAGTTGTTAGGAGAAAAAAAGCAGGAGAAGGTTATGAAAAGATTGGCAAAGCTTTGATCCTGTCTAGCAGCGCCATTATGTCCATCCTAACAACTTGGAAAAAATATAGCACAGTCTATGACACTACCAAGATCAAGCTGTCCTACCAAACCAAATAACCAGACAAGATAGACAATTTTCAGAGGAGTTACCAAGAAGCCAGGTACAACACTGACAGAGTTGCAAGAGCTCCTTCCCTGAAAGGTGAGAAGCTGTCCAGATATTAACAAACTGTTCAGCATTTCACAAATGTAGCTTCATTCAGAGAGTGGCCAGAAGGAAGCCACTTCTGAGAAAAGCCAGCATGAAGTTATCACTAAAGTGATAGTGATAACCAGACACCAGAGTCTACTGTCAACTGGTGGTGTCAATATCATGTCTACTGTCAACTCTACTGGTGGTGGCAACATCTTGTTCTGCAGTTGCTTTTTCAGCAGGGGGAAACAAAAAGCTTGTTGCCTTCAAGGGCAACATGGATGGAACCAAATCCAGGTCAATCCTTGAGGAGAACCTTTTTTAGTCTGGCAGCAATCTGCATTCAGTGTGAAGACTCATTTTTCAGCAGGACAGTGACCCAAAGCACACAGCAAACACTAATGAATGGTTTGAAACAAAGGCTAGTATTCTGTAATGGTCTACCAAGACTTGAATTTATTTGAAAATCTGTGGCATGACTTGAAAATTGTTGTCCACCAATGTCCTTCATCTAATTTGGTAAATTTGGAGCAAATGTGCATTGAAGAGTAGGCAAAAATTCTGAAATCTAAATTTCTTAATTCAAGGGCTATTTACTTACATATAGATTTGCAGTAAGTTTTTCTACACAAGAGAAGGGATTCTAAAAGGTTCTCTGGAAAGGCACCTTCACTTTTCATTTTTCACTACCAACACTTTCATTACTGTGCTGCAGTATTGCAAGTATTTGCACATTTCCCCAGTTTTCCATAGTTTCTTTGATTTCTTAACAAACAAAATTTATATTGATAATGTTAAAATTACACTTTCTGTCTGTGTTTTAACCACCATAAACAATTTTAAAAATGGGTATTGGACTATGATTTCTTTCAGTTTGTTTTATTTGCTTTTTAAAATCCTGCAAAAGAAATAATTGTGTACCAGTTGTAATAAAATAGAAGTCCAGTTGATATTCAAGTCCAATGGGGGAATTGAGTCTCACTTTTATCAGCAACTATGTTTGCCCCTTAAAAGTATAAATGATGAAGTAAGAAATTATTCATTTCACTATTTATCCTATAAATAAATCTATAAAATATTAAAACACTGAAACATTAATGGAGTTCTTTTTTATTTGTGAAATAATAAAGATTATCCATAAAAATATCATTCCACTTTGAATCTTTTGAAAAACTTGTTCTCTGGTATAAATCTACTGAGAGGATGTGGAAAGGGGTTTCTGGTGTCAGGTGGTGGGGGGTGAGAGAAAAGCTCATTATGCTGTTTGACATTAACATGTTTCTTTGGAACATGATAAGGCTGTAATGGTGCATTCTTCCATTTAGCTAATCACTCCTCCATTGTGTCTTAAACAGCCTCTTATCATGCCATCCTTCTGCCAATTAATTCACACTTATTGGCCTGCTGCCTCTGTCACAAAAGTCATGCCGCATGAGTGTGAAGGACAATGAGACACAGCAGCTGAGTGACCCCAAAAAATGTCTTTGCAATTGACATTGCCTTTTTCCAGACCCTTCAGAAAGATCTTCATTCAACCATCTACCCACATCACAATAAATATCAGACTGATGGTTAATGGTTAACCATTTTTAATTTGTATTTTTTCATTTTATTGAGGCTGCTCTACAGCAGGACTGCACAGTGTGCTATTTTCAGAAATCCTGAGATTGTGTGGAACCCTGAAGACAGAGGACTGTGATGTTGCTGACTTGGACTATAAAAGTCACTTGAGGCGCAACTAATGTGGAAGATGGAAGTCAGGTTTGAGCTCAGAATCCTGCCGCAGTCCATTCCGAAGTCCTATTTTTTCTAATGGTCAGAACCCCATTGGGCAAGGGATGGTGGACAAGAGTGGGATGTCTGTGTATGCATTTGTGTGTGTGAGTAGTTTGAGCCTTTTCAGAGAGCACAGGTCAAAACCAGATAAACAGCTATTTGTCTTTCCTGGAGATGTGTGACTTTGCTTTTCAAGGCGTTATCCATTTAGCTGCAGTCTTATTCCCTTTCACCTCATGGGTATGACCACCCAGGAGCTGGGAGTAGGAAGCATGAGCACTATCTTAGTGTGCGTTTTGGTGAGCAGAGATGTATATGAGTGTGTGTGTGTGTGTGTGTGTGTGTGTGTGTGTGTGTGTGTGTGTGTGTGTGTATGCCTGTGCATTTGTGTGTGGGCATATGCTCACATGCATGTATGCAATGTGTCTGAATATGTTGCAGTCTGTAAGTGATGTTATGTAGATTTAGTTTCATATGACTGAACACCGAGACAAATTCCTAATACACGCAAATGGATATGGCAAATAAATTTGATTAAACTTGAGTTGAACATTCAGGTAGTATTATGAATCTATATTCATTACTCTTTTCACTTTGGGCAAATCTCAAATACCTCTGTGTTACATTTTTCTGCTCAGTAAGAAGAGAGTAGTAATGCCTCAAAACTCTTCTACACAACAGTATTTGCAAAAGCATATTCACCAAAAATATTAAATCCAGTTTTCTGAAGTATTGTATTTTTCTCCCTGTTCTTGTGAATACTTTTGTGTAAAGGTTCTTGGAAACTGCAATCATCTTTTTTAATCACAAATACATAAAAATTTTTGTTAATTCTATGGCCGTTTTAATAAAAGGCACACAGTTGTTTCATAAGCGATCATCTGTTTGAAGTGGGACATGTTTTACATTGACAGTTCACATAGAAGCCTGTTAAAATAATTGGACTTGATGTACTGACGGTTTTTCTCTTTGCAAAAATGGGTTTAAACACTGCTTGTGAGACTTCGGGCTTGTATCTCATTTTCATGCAAGAACAGAAAGGTAGCTTTAGCTGCATGAGAAACTGGACTGCTTATCACATAATAATGTGGATAAATGGCCTTACAGAACCATATCCTATGAGTTTTAAAAAGACAGCAGTGGCACTTATCTAGCCTAAGGAAAGATTGACCCTACAATAGGGGAAAGGTGGGGTTGGGGTTGTGGCCAGGGAGAGGGGTGTTAAAACGTCCTGGCTTGATGCATGGGAAAGCCATTGGCCAGCCATTGTGGCCACCCTTCTGCTAAGCAAATACTCCATGCTGCTCTTTCCCATCTCCCATTCTCTTCAAGTCACATTGTCTGTGTCCTTGCATTTCATTCTGTCAGGAAGACCGCTCCCGGCTCGGTGAGCAAACAGCCCACAGAGCGAGCCAGCTATCTTGCGCCGATTCCCAGGAGAACTAGCATTTTCATTCCCGCTCCAAGCTGTCAAAGGCCTTGAGGGTCTATGTCAGGATGCTGAATAAATTGCTTTAAGCCACGGCAAGGGGGGTGGGGGTGTGCGGCCTCGTTCACTTTCATCATTAAATGTTTGGTAAAATGTTTCCAAGTGATTGTGTCTCCAGCCTAGTGACTCCTCTGGAACAGGGTCACACAGTGTTTGTTACTCTTTGGATGAAGGACTTTCTGCATTGCAAATGATGTGTCTCCATGCCCAGGTAGACTTGTTTCACAAAGAGTGATGTGTAAAGTGGCTGAAGTCTTTGGGAACAGGAGGTGGGGCGGGGTAAGTTACTCTGTTTTTGTGGCCTCCTGATGCCTGAGAAAGGCTGTGGGTTGAGAAGGTTTAGAGATTAAACATTCATTAAGATCCAGCACTACAACGGTTAGTCCTTTATCTTACCAACCTTCTTTCTTCACCTATAACTGACAAACAAGAATACTAAATTGCCTGGATTTTTACAGTGTTTAAGTATAAATTACATCCAGATTTCCATTAGCACCATGAAGATTTTCTAACATATGCTATTACAATAGCTGAACAAAAAACTTAGAAATAAACTTGTTGTAAAAATATTTTTCCTCCTTTCATGTTTCCACATATTTAAATGTCTAACCATGAAAAACACCATTGACTGTGAAAACACAACACAGAACACTGATCAAGTCAATACACATAAACAATGAACTGAAAACCATTTATCAACAGCAAAATATTGAATGTTAAGCATGTCTAAGAGCCTCAGAGTTTAGAAGTAAATATATAGTTCAATGTTTAATTCCTTCAACATACTGTCCAAAAAAGGGAGTGATAGCAACCTAAAAATATACTATTAAACAAAGCATTCAGGCCTGTAAGAAATAAATACAAACAACAAAATGGCCAGACAACTTTTCTTTACATTCCAGCTGAAAGCTATCGATCTTTTCAAATGTGCTCCTGTTTATAAGTAACTGATGACAGCTCTGTGTCCCCTGCATCAGTGTCATTCTGTGAAACGGGTCACCACACGTCCCGCCCTGGGTCGGCTAGGCTCGCAGCTCGGGGCCCGGGTACACCTTTGTTTCCAAGGTCCAGAGACGCTGTGTCAATCAGACAGGCGCCTGAGTACAGACTGCTGACTGCTGGGTCACCTTTTTTTACCAACGCTGATAGCAGAGTCCCTGAACACACATTACAATTCCTAGGGCATGCACATGCACACACATGCACATACACACAACCCACTCAACACACTTTCTGAAAGCAATAGCCCTCAGAATTTAGGATGGTCAGCTGTTATTTCTTGTATTTCTAGTAAGCTGATCACAGTCTTGTATTAGAGAAGGTATAACCCATATGTACAAATCATGTATAACCACAATATATAACTGATCTCATCTCGTGCCTTTATTGATTTTCATTTTCACTGCTTCATATTGCAAGACAACTGTTTGTACACTAATACTGTTTACACTGGCATGCTGTATTGTAAGCATGTTCTTTAAAGTATCATATACAACTTAATCCGTCCATTCATCATCTGTGCTTTTCTGGCATGTTCATTATACCATGTTAGCTTTAGATAATAGGCTCAGTTGTGTGTTACTCAGGCTGCGCCCATACATAATTTGCATGGATATAAGAGACAAATGTTCCTAAGATGAACAGCTGCAATATTACAAGAATGATACCTATCCTTGACTGGGATGAGTGAGGTGTAAACCACCCTTCTGCACTGTGTAGTAAAACCAGTTAGCAAGTTCTTAAAACCAATAATCTCTCTTTTGCGGTTTACAGCATTTTGTCCAGGAGTACCACAGTGTAGTCATTTTTGGAGCAAGAATTTTATGACTGAATGTCCTTTTTGATGCCAGCCTTCACCATTTTCCCATGCTAGGGATCAGCACTAACAAACCAGTGGTTGGCTAGACACACACATGCTATGGAAACTTTTGAGTGACCAATGACTCTGAAATGCATGATTTTAGACTGTAGGAGGAAGTTGGACCAAACCTGGACAGATGCAAGAGAACACATAAACTTCACACAAACTGAGCTGGATTCAAACCTACACCTGAACAGCCTAGGCACTATGAAACAGCAGTGTTTCCTACTGCAGCACCAAGCTGGCCTATTAAAATCAATAATATTTTTTTCAAAATTTCTACATTGTTTGCATTTATGGCTGCAGCATTCCACATATGATGTATTTCTCTATGTGCTATAGATTTAATTTGACTGAAAACTTGTGTCTTTACTTTGGCCACTTACGAGAGCATACAGGTATAGCCAGATTCCATCTGAAAAGTTCCAATGCCACCTATCAGTCGCCAGCTAATTAATCCCATTCGTCACTGGTTTGAAATCTCGTTTGAATGGGTTTTTCCATTCCAGATAGGCAAACATCCTAGCTCTAGTGAGAGATAATGGACATGGGAGTGGCGGGATTACAGTGGTTGGTCCCATTTAATCTGGCAGAAAATTAAATCATGCTCAGTGCAAGGTCATTGTGAAAGCTGATAAGCCACATGAAGTGTGTGAGCAGCAGGGAAACGATTGATGGGGAGTAGATTGCATTTCCTATCTCCATATAATCTGCTGAACTCTACCAGAGACACTTCCCACCTATTTAAAAAGACAGTTAAGCATTGCAACTGGCAGTGCTATTTATATTGGATTAGTCTGAGGACTAATTTTGCTGGGGTCCAGGTTATCTCAATTAATGGCAGTTTGGGGCAGTTTAATTTGCTGCACAGGAGCAGAAGTGGACAAAGGGTGAGGGCTTGTGGGGGTAGTTTGATTGCAAGTAGTCAGGGTTTAAGACTTTTTCCCTCTTTTTATTACCTTATAATTCAACAACCTGAACTGAAATGAATGTGTCAAGGTCATTAGGAGAGACGTGTACACCACCTCAAGATGGGGCAGCAGATTCCAGTTCGCTGACCTGTTAGGTGGATGTTCCAAGGCAGAAGGTGCTGCCCTCTGCTACAAAGGCAAGAGGAATAATTCATGTTTAACTGAGTGATAATTTCTTTTCAGTCTGTAATTACTGACTTCTTGAACAGTCTGTTCAGCTTGTCATTTTTCTAAAAGTAATTCAAGTACTAGCTATGTTTGATGCATAATCAGATATGAGACTACAGAACTGGGTCCCTACCAACATAATGTCTGACAACAGTTCAAAAGAATATAATCAGTATGGGTTTTGGTGCTCTGTGCCATCAGCAAATATTTGATGTCATGACAAAGAGCACGTCTGCTCATTAAAATTGGACTGATACCTTGATTAATATTTGCAGCTGATTTACAACGTGTTGTGTGAGCGAAGTGAAGAAAACCCTATTGACATTCAGTGGAGTTATTACAGCCCATCCGGAGGGCAGGTCACTCCGGGTGGTTAATGGGTACTCTTAACACTTGCAGTTCTGACAAGGGTCCATCCTGTGAACACTGAAGCACTGCTTGCTTGCGAATGGCATCTCAGGCCTGGAATTTCACACCATGACGTGACATTTGGGACACATCAGAGGTCTTGGAATCCCTTTTAATATTTTCCTTTTCATTTGCCTCTAAAGGTTTATGAATGTATTTGACAGAAAAAGTGGGTTCCTTTTTCAGCAGAAAACAGAATCCTGTTATGCTGTGTTACTTTATCATATACTTCAGCTTAAATTGCTTGGATAACAGCATGTTCTTTCATATTAAACACCTAGGGGGATTTGAATTTAAATGAACAAAAAACTACATCTGTCACAGAAAGGATGATGATCATTGAAGAACACCAATTAAAAGAACTTAATTAAATTCTAAAACAACTTTTAGAATTCCTTGTACATTTACCTACTTAACACTGAAAGAACAGGTTGTAGAAAAAAAAGTGATATTTAATACAATTCTTCTTTTCTAGTTTGAATTTTTTTAAAAAACTTTAGCTTGTAAAATGAGTCACATAATGAAACATTTTGCAAATACCTCTGAAGGGGCCTCAATGATGTTTTCTCTTTTTTTAATGAAATTTCTCTTTTTTATCAAATTGAATCTTTTGAGTGTCTCCAAAGCTCAGCTCAAGAGACAACATGTCAAAAGACTTGAGATGATCAAGTCTGCTTTGCTTAAAATAACTCTCCATTTGCTGACACTTTCCCTCCACACTGCTGAGCTCCCTAAAGCCCTTGTTTGGCTTCCAAGAACTCCCACGCCAAGCAGGATCTTACATGTGTGTGTGGAGTGAGTGTGATCCTACCCTTGTGCGGCATTCCCAGGTGTGCCCCTGTTTTCAGTGCACTTCCCACTCTGGTGATCACATAAATGTAATCATGGCTGAAACACTGACCAATTTAGGTTTATTATGACGTTGTGAATAATATAATGTGGCTGTGAAATCATCATCCCCTGTTTATCCAGTAGCCTCCATGTGAAATGTGTGACAGAGCATGAGAGTCAAAGTACAACAACACAATGTAAATAATACTGAGAATTCAAAAGCATTCAGTTTGATTCCAGGGATCTTGAAGCACCATTCGGTCATTGCCTTTTCAAAGTAAGGCTAGACCATGCAAGATAGACTCTTCTCAGACAGAGAAATTTTATCAGGGGCCTCTGTCTAAAATAAGGTCAAAATATGGAGTAGTGCAGTGGGTGTCCTAGGTCCTCCTAAGCAATGGTGCAGCAACTGCCATGGTCATCAAAGACAGAGAGAGGGGCAGAGCACACTGCACCACAAGTTCCTGCTAATCCCTCAGATCATTATCACTGAGGACAAAGCACTTGCTATCAATATGCCCCCCAACACCCCTCTCCTCGGTCAGATGCCAGTCAGATCAGGTTTCACAGTTTGTCCACTCTAATGGGCCCCGAACTTGCAGCACAGTTTAGAACTCAGGTAAAGATGAACCGAACCATGGACCTCCAAACCATAGAGTCTTCATCATTATCTACAACTTAGTCAAGACCAAAACACTGTTGACTAAATTTTTTCAGGATTTACAGGAGATCCTGCTGCAGAGAAGCTGTAAGATAAACTTTCTGCCTTAAAATCTAGGGATTGAATTAAAATTTTATTTACTTTTAATCATGTAAGAAATTTTAAAGTAAAAGTGGCATGTTTCTGTATCTGACTAATTTTAGACTCAAATTTGAAATTAAAGTTCCGTTACACAATGCCATCAAATCAATAATACCTGAAATTAAAAGAATATTGTGTCCCTGTAGTGTTATCATAAGTGGAAGCTAAAATTAATTGCATTATCAGTTCTCTATTTTAAATTGTTTGACTGTATCTGAACACATCATAAATATGTCACAATGTATCAAATGTAACAAAGGTCACCCATTAACACGTTAAATAGTCTTACAGTGTAATCTATTGCTAAATAATGCATAAAAAGCATAAACATCAGAAATGTGTACAGCAACTGAAATTGGAGTGATTTAAAATAAGTGCTGTATAAATAAATTAATTTATTAACCTATAGAATGGTTGTACATGCATGCAGCCTTAAAGAACATTGGCCTGGTCAGGTATAAACTGAAGTTATACTGAAAGAAGATAAAATTCTTTTTTAAAATTAGCAGAATATGTGCATTGCAAAAAGATTCACGTATCTGCTCTAACAAAAATCTGTTTAAATCATCAGTACTTTTCTGTTTGTTATCCTATCTCAGCTGCTTGCATTTCCCTGCTTCCCTGTTACATATTTTTCTATATTAAAATCAAACCGGAAAAGTTCGTGAAAATCAGTTGTACTCGTGCATGATGCTGTTCTAATAAATAAATATTGTGGTGTATACAATATTTATATATCTCAAATGTAAATATGCGCTTGATGGGGCAAAATTATCTTACACAAATTAAAATACGATTGTGGTGAAAATAATAATACCTTGGAAAATGTGAATGGTGCGCTGCTACGCTGCGGAGCAGCTGTCCTGCCGATTGCACTATTGGATTAGGTGTATTTGCAGAGAAAGAGAAGTTAAATCGGTTTACTGTGAGGTATGTCATCACAGCAATAAGCTAAAGCAGAATTACAACTTGTAAGGCTGGCATCCAGGGATCACCAGGGAGACCATCTACTTGGGTGTTCCACCCAATGGAACCTGCAGCAAAAACCAACATTGTGTGGAAGGCGTCCTTCCAAAAATACCTAAATTTAGTTCTGCATAGTCAAAAATAGATCTGACCATTTAAAAGATATTAAATGGATACAGAATGTACAGTATTTATAATTTTATATTTTTTATTTTTGTGGAAGGACAGTTGCATCAAATAGAAGATACTGCCATAGCAATGAAATGCTTGTAATGGAACAAGCGGTCAGAGGATAATATATTGGCAGCAATTTTTTGCTGTCTGGTCTACAGAGTAACAAATATTTTACAACACGAAGAAGTTGAGTCTTTTGAAATATACAAATAAACAGACTGGAAATAAATTTTAATGAAAGCAATTTTAAAAAAAACAATTAAAAAATCGGGTTAAAGGTGCCGATATACCGCTTTATGGACCAACGCTGATCTTGCTGCTATACCAACACGACGCGTGACGTAAAATTGCACATTGGTGACGTCATTTCTGACTTTTACATAGTGACAAGACCCAAAAAAATTTGCAATAGTTTTTATTTGTAATAGTGGAGATTCAGTTTGCATAACTCCTTTTCTGCTCTTGTGCTTCTGAAAACCTTTTTTGTCTAGGATCAAATCCAACAATTAGGATTTTGAACATTTATATAAGTATATTTTATATATTGTCATTACAATACCAGTTATTTAACGATTCAGTCTTTAAATGGGTCAGCTGGTTATTTGCGTACAAAAAGACTAACAATTTGATTTAAATTAATTTGGAAAAAAATATACTAATTAGGTTTGTTGTTATTTTTATTTGATCATTATTAGCTATAACTTCAGAAAATCAGAATTTTTTCACTGACCATCTTTGAAAAGATAAAATCAGATTTCATAAGTGTTCATCTGCCCATATCACAACATACTGGAAAAGCATTTTAAAAGAGAAAAGGCCTTTGCATTTCATAATAAAACGGGCACTGATGATTATTTCACTATTGATAAGTTCTGATTTTACATCCGTATGAAATGCTCTGTGTAGGTATATATACACTCCTTTAATGGCTCACTGACATGCTGAAAGACCTGAATCATTAGTGGAGCTGCGCAGAATACAGGTGATGAACAGTATAATTAGATAATTAGTATAACGGCTTAGGTCCACCACTACTTACAGGTCAATAATAATAATAATAATAATAATAATAATAATAATAATTTGCGATTCTTCAAATAAGTGAATCTGATCACATGTTTCAAGGAATTTATGAAGTTAGAGTTGCAGGTTGTATTTCACTGACGTCAGAAAGTTTCCTTCCCGTCATCCCAAAAATGCAAAGAATTCCAGTGTCATTTAGTCATTTACTAGATAAACTTATTCTGCGACGTTGAAAGATGAACACGTGCAGTAAACTTAAACAGTCCTGTTGTCTTTACTATTGTTTGATTTAGAGAGGAAACGTGAAAACATATGAACACTTTTTTTTTGTTAACCCAGTTTATTTTGTGTTCCGTCGCCTGACAGGTCAGCGGATCAGAGATGCTCTTTAGATATTTTGCGTGAGAAATAAAAACACCTATTCAGCTTTTTTAGATTTCCAACTGGAAAGTCGACCAAGATAAAACACATTTTTAGAACAGCTGTCGACTGATTAAAAAGAGTCCACGGATAGGCTATTGAATAATTTATTGAAAGCATTAATGGAAAATTGTCAAAATGCCTTAGTGTCTCTGGTACGAAACGCCCTATCGTCATTTTTGCGCTAAATATCTTCAAAAGTGGTGATTATCAAAATTTAAATTTAAAACAAGCAAATCGCTTGCAAATCATTAGATTTTTAATGTTGTTTTGAAAACTGATTGATTTTGATTTAATACCAGGAATATTTGATCAATCTATTTTCGAGGAAAAAATTCTTAATTTCCAGGCAGCATCGTAAGCGAAAACTGTTATTTAAAATGATTTGGTGAAATAAAAATGCTCGGGTCACTGACAGGCTGTTGACAACCTGTCCCGCAGCTGTCACTCTCTTAATGGCTCCTAAATGGACTTTCTTTGAGCTGATTCTTTTACAAATGATTAACTAAACATTACATCAAACCTCATGCAATACAGAAAGAGGCGCCAACACACAGTTGCTTACACACTTTAGTTCAAGAGATACATTTCCCAAATCGCTTCCTTGGTTTTGAAATTGTTTAATTAGTTTTGAATTTACAGCTTCTACCAAATCCCATTTTTATTTTAGCCACAGCTGTGCAATTGTTGACTTTTAATTCAATGCAAAGATTTCATTGCCATTCTACTTTATATACATACTACCAAAGACATTGAGTTTGGCTTAGAGAATGAAATGTAACAAAGCTGTAATGAATTGCTGTCAGCACTTGTGGATTTTTGTTGTAGATATTACACAGCCTCTGGCTGCCTTGCGTGCGGAAATTGTCACTGCATGTGCACAGATCCTGAATGTCCACAAAAGTTCTGTTCTGACTTCTCTAAAGCATAATAACCAGTTGTAAAGTAAGCATGTATAAATTCCTCTTAATATTTGATTAAATGTCCTTTTTGTAAATGTCCTTTTTTCTTTTGCTGAGAAAAATAAAGGAAGAATTTTAACTATCACTTTCCAGTTGTATACACTTTTATCTTTTTTGGTAAAGTATTTATTTTTCATTGACATTTTACGATTATCCTGCTATTTTGGTCATTCCGCTTCTGTGAAAAAAATGTTATTTTGCATAAATGTGGGTTTCTTACATAGGGTTTTTATAGTGTGCAATCCATAAAGTGTCATTAACTAAATGAAATCAGTTTTACTTTTGCTCGTAAGATGGTTTAATTATTCGGTTAACTGTAAAAACAAACATGCGTCTTGTTTCAAACAAGACCTTTATTTTCCCAATTCTGCTGAAATTAAGTTGCTCAAATTTATGTTTTTATACGTGTAACCCACTGCATTTAAGAATATATAGTGATGTAATTACTGACATCAGTAATAGTCTTTCTGTAAGTACAAGACCACGACAATTTCACTTTTAAAGAAAATACACCAGATTATCTTTGACTACTTAAAAACCATAAAGAATTTGTTTTAGCGGTAAAAATGGCTAGTATAGATTTTTTGACAAAACCAGTGAAATGGGAGCTATTTTTAACCCATTGCATAAAGCATTTTATGTTTCACGCACTTTAATTATTATATTGTTAACATCTGAACTGACAGGAATTATATGTACCCGCACAATGCTTTGGCATTCGTTTACTTTGTTTTAGTAGGAATTTTTTTTTTAAATTAACAAAAAACCTTATTCGTTTTCCGCATAAACTGTAACTTAACGTCAAATTATTTTTACAATATCAATAATAATAAAAAGTGGATGTTGGATACGCTCCTGTCATTCTTATCTAACACTGGCTATTTTGTATATACAATATGTTGAAATAAGTCAGAAGATAACACAGTTAAAAACATTTTAATACAGCTACTTCCTTATACAACTATTTTCATTATTCCTTCAAGAACACACATAGATAAATAATAAGCAATATAAAAGAATACCTTTTAATATTAGATTACCGCAGTGTTTCTTTTTTCAGTACAGTTTTATCCTTTAACTATTGCTGCATTTTAAACGTGGGAGTTTAAAAGGGAAACAGAGTTCTTATGTGGGAGAAATTTCAAACTAAATCTGTAAGGAACTATGCGGACCTGAGTGAACCCAAGCCGTCAATTGAAAAATTTAGAAATAATAGGAAAAAAAATTATTGCATAAAAAATTGAGGAACTTGTGGATGGGCCTAAAATGAACTATTGCAGCATTTTCAAAGTGAGCGCATGAAAAGAAAACAAGAGGTCACATCCGGGGAAAAATGCTTAAACTAAATTTGGGGGAAAAATATGAGGAGTTTGAAGGCATACAAGTAATTTTGGGGAAAACATGTATTAGCAAAAAAGAGAAGGATCAGGATGAATTCATGATAGGTCTGGAATAAACACTTGGGTAGTAAGACGTGTCAGTGGGCATGGGCGACGAGTCCAGGCCTGTTCTGCCCCCCACGGATCCCGTGGACAACCCACCCGCCGTGGGCGAGCCGTAGCCGGAGTACTGCATCATCTGCTCGTACGTCCTGAAGTCCATTTTGTGGTGCTGCTGCTCGGAAGACATGAGGCTGCTGATGGAGAACGGGTGTTCGAACGCGTACTGCTGCTCGGCCTTCAGGTGCGACTCGTGCGCCAGGAGTACGCGGTGGCCCTGTGCCGGGTGGCGCGGCGCGAGGCGCGCGGACGGGCTCTCGGGCTCCTCCGTGCTCAGCGCGTGACTGGTTCTCCCGTCCGGCGCAGGTCTCCTCGGCTCTTTGGGGCGAGTCGCGTCGCCGTCCGCGCAGCTTTCGGAACCACTGCTGTTGGGGCCGCCATCGCACGTGCTCCCCCCCGTATCCTTGGCGAGCGTTCTGTCGCACTTGAACCGCTTTTGCCTCCTTAGGTAGCAGCCATTCTCAAACATGTTGCCAGAGTCCGGGTGCAGGGTCCAGAAGGAGCCTTTACCCGGCTTGTCCGGGGATCTGGGCACCTTCACGAAGCAGTCGTTGAAGGACAAGGAATGGCGGATGGAGTTCTGCCAGCGCTGCTGGTTCTGCCGGTAAAAGGGGAAGAGATCCATGATCCACTGGTAGATCTCACTCAAGGTGAGCATCTTGTTGGAGGACTGCTGGATGGCCATAGTGATGAGAGAGATGTACGAATAGGGCGGCTTGGCGTGTGTGTAGCTCCGCCGGTACGTTTTTGGATCCCGGGTCCTGATGTTCGATTGTCCGTAAACGGGGCTCATGGAGCTCATGCTGCTGTATGGGGTCAGCGAGTTCATGGCTGCAGAGTGTCCGCTCATGCCCGGGCTCAGGGCTGCGCCCATGGTCGCCATCCCAGGGGTCATCCCAGCGGTTATTCCTGTGGTCATCCCTGTTGTCATCCCTGTGGTCATTCCAGTGGTCATGCCGGTCACAGAAGGGTTCATGCCGGTGTTCATGTAGGACATGTTGACCGAACTCGCGGTCATGGTCCCGGGGGCGCTCAGGTAGGAGCCCACCGAGTTCATGTTTCCCACCGAGGTGTAACACTTCAACCCCAAAAAATAAAATAAAATAAAATAAAACAAACTGGTTATCTGCGTATTCTAATATTCATCAAAAATTTCCACAACGTGTAACTTGGCAAAGCACACTTTTAACCTCAGTTTATCTAACGCGACACATTATATTTAAATACTGAAGAATTTAAGCAAATTATGCATAGACAGAACATGTAAGACCAAATTTTGGGTTTAAATTCGTATCATTTTTCTCTGTAAAGCGTTTGTGCAAGAAGCCATATGACATCATAAAAACAGATTTTAAAATTAAGTGTAACTGCCTATTTGTGTAAACAGCTCATCTCATGTTTTAAAGAAAACGCAGTTTTCTAGAGAGTCACTGAAACTTAAAATAGTAATAATGCTTAAACGAGTGTGTTAATATTTTTCCACATTCAGGAGGTGAGAAAATGCAGCAGTTCTATCAGCTGTGTGGAAACATGGAAAGTGGACACATTTGATTATAAAGACTTCAGATCTTTTCATCGAGTTGTTTGAAATAACCCTGAAAACGACATTAACCAACAGGTAGAAAGATTTCACAGGTAAATAAAAAGTTCTCTGCACTCAAACCCGCCGTGCGGGGACAGTGCAGGGTGGATGTGGGAGGATTTGGAGGCGCCTCGAGTCAATATTTAATGACAAAGTTAATATTATCTCAGGGCTAATATTGAGTTGGATAGACAGAAAAAATACATATAAGCTGCGCAAACCTCAGGTTCTCCGTAGTAGGCGCTCCAGTCCGCATGCTCGTGTCCCTCCATCTTCACTGCGCCCAGCATCGTGGACGGATCCACGCGTTTAAAGCCACGCTGCTCCTCAGGAGGCTTCCGAGCGACCGCTTCCCTTCACAGTTGTGTGTGTTGTGTGGACGAGGAGAGGCGCATGTGTGTGTTGTTTATGTGTGTGTGTGTGAGCAAGAGAGAGAGGTGGCCGTGCCCAGAGGCACTATAAAGCGTCCACTGTGGAGTGACGTGGGCTGCTGGCCGCCGATGGCGCACCGCGGTGATGGAGCACCGTGGAGCCGCGAGTCCCCAACCCCCTTCGCACTATTTAAACTGCCAGATCACACCTGCGCGCCACGCGCCTCCAGGAGACCTCGGCTACTACACACCTGAGCTGCAAAGGAACCAGCATCGCATTCAGGAGATCCGATAGCTCGTCACCCGAAGGGCTTCCTTAAGAAAGGCGACAGAGAAATTGTCACTGTTTTTTTACCAGCAAGAATTTTATTTTAACATGTCATGTATTATTTTATACTTTATGGAATGTTGTTCCGACACTGGACTACTGGATATCTTTATTTCCGTTTTATTAATTACTGCAATCCCACCCCAATACTTCAGTTTTAAAGCAAGAAGTACCAGAACTGCAGGCACTAGTGATTTTTTAGAAAATCACAGTTACTGTTTTTTTCACATCTTTCATGCATCTGTTTTCACAAATACTATTATCGAAACTTCAGCATATTTGGAACTGCCGGAAACATGCAGGTCCCGACACATCACTACATATTTTGTCAAATGAAAAAATAGATTATTAAAAAAACACTGGGTGTTAGATATTGCGGTCTTCGTTTTTAGGGTATTTGCATGCAAAACAATTTAGTTAAGAAACAGTGATATTCAGATTAAGACAACCACACGTGTACAGTTCAGTGGAATAAAATTAAACACAGTGTTATATTAAGTTATTTTTGGTAGTTTCGTAGAATGGCTGGGACAGTGTCATCACAGTTTGCACTAAGCTCTTGTATTACAGTAAAGAGACAGAATTTCGAAATAAGGTAAACATGGGAAGACCAAACTGAGTGGGGTTAAAGTCTGTAATGATGAAATCATAACAACATTAGATCACCACAAGTGTCAGATATAACTCATTCACTTTTGCTCACCTAGGATGGTCGTGGGGGTCCGGAGCCTGTCCCTGCGTGCTGGGTACAACCCAGGCACACACACTACGGACAGTTTATAGCGGCCCATTAACCTGACGAACATGCTTTTGGACCGTAGGAAGAAACCCACGACACAGGGAAAACTTAAAAACTCGACAGAGCCTGAGTTGGATTCGAACCCAAGGCCGAAAACGAGTGTTGATGCAGTGCTACGTCTGCCGACACACAGTTAAAAAGCAAAGCATCACTGGAGATGTGGCTACTGCTCATGCTCACAAACAGCATGGCGTTGTTGCTGCAACGCGACTAAAGGCTAATCAAGTACAGAATTGATTTTCAATAAAGTTTTAGAGCGCCCTCTATTGATCGCATTGTTATTGCCAAAAGCTGAAAGACAAGGTTAAGGATTATATTCAGTTGGAGCTTTTCGCTACAGCGAATTAAAACGTTAAGCTGAAATCAAATATGAATCTTAGAATCACTTAAACATCCACAGGAGCGGTTCCTAGAGAAAGTGCTTTCTTGTGCTCAGGGGTACCACAGCAGGACGTGGGATTCGAACCTGTGCTATTAGACGTAAAGGAAGCGGTCAGGACTATTGCATTTCCCCCATAGCGACGCTGCATGAACTGCCCCAATTTCGCCGCTGTTGCACTACTATGCAAATATCGACTCAAGGAGCTTGTAGCTTTACTCGTGTAAAAAAGATCGACCCTGAAATTTGATGTTTACTTTTAATATTCATTAAGAATGTTTTATTGTTGTCTTATTTTTGCAGTTTTAAGTTCATGTAACTAGGAACAGAAAATATAGCCAGTGGGACTGGTTTTTTCAGTTGCACAAAGGACAGAACATGTGTGAAACGGACAGGTACTGTAAAATGACAAATGTTATACTCTATACAGCATTGTTTGGCAAACGTCAGTCTAATTTGGTCACGTCTCATAATAACGCATCAAAAGTTACAAAAAATTGTAACTGTGTAATTACTGTACATCATTAAAATACTGTATTTTTTAAAGAAGACTAAAAAACGTTATATCAGTACACTATATATTTTCTGTAGCACTGTTTTTGGCACCTGCTACTGTCCTTCATTGTTACAACATTCTAAAAATTCCAAAATGCTCAAATATAGTAACTGAAAAATCATCTAAAATGTTAGGTGGGTCAAATGTTACGTTACTTAAACTTTTAATGTAGGTTATATGTGATACAGGTGGAAACAGTATCATTCAGCTTTTTTTAGCAGGTGTAATGACGTTTTTACATGCTTTAAGGCAAAGAAAAATTGCCCTCGTGGCAATGTCTAAGTGTTCTTACTACTGTCATCTGCTAAATTTGTAGCTTTAAAATATCATCCAACAGGGCTCCTACTTTGCTCACCACCGGGAAAAAGAACACTTACCCTCCATTTGGCCAAGTGGTTAGTGTAATTTAATTTTCTTCAAGGCATCATGGCTAACTCCTTACATTTGTGTTAAATCCCACCTTCACAGTTTCTTCTGAGATTAGTAAAATTCTCATCAGTGTATTTAACACTGACTCAACACAGAAAGAACAAGCTATTGGACACAGTAGGATCACAAAAGCAGGAAAAGTAGGTGGATCTGTGACCTTGTAGAACAAGAGTACAGCATGTGGAGCATTAATATTGACCAGAGGCATTCAGTTTAACCAGAATGGTTACACACAAACACATGCGGACGCAGTTACACTTGCGCAGAGCACAAATATTTCATCACTATTCTCCCTGGAAGTAAGTTTGCTGCACCTTTTTAAGAAGTCTAGGCCAGAAGATGGCTTCCACATTTCAAGAAGGGCTAATGAATTAAAACTGCAAGCCATTACAGTAAAATTAGCAGTGAGGTTCTTTATTCAGACACATGATGGAGATGTTTCCTCCAGCGCGCCTGTGGTGAAAGCATACAAGACCCCGTACAGCTGGATTTCCAACCAACTGTCAGCCCACACAGCAGCATATCGCCCCCAGTAGGGTCATTACCTGTACATGAATCTGAAAGGTGACAAGGCAAGGAACCCATACAAGGAGGCGCAGCAGCAGTCAGGAGGCAAAGAGGTTGCCCACCATAGTCCCAGTACAATGACCCCCAGGGCAAACATTGCTGACAAAAAGTGTTAGGATTTTCACAAATAATTATCTTTTCATATTGAAAAAAATTTAGAGGTACAAAATGCTGCAATTTCAGTGCTCCACATCCAAAAAGTTGCAGTTCCAGTGTAATTTTTCTCAGTCAAAATACCTGTGCTGTAATAAGGGCAATGATGGGTGGACAGAGGACAAAGTGTAAAAAAGTATAAAATGAGTATAAAATGGACTATGCAAATATGCAGTATGAATGAATCAAAATTACATGATAAGGTCATGGAGGGCTCCTGAAATGACTGTGAGTGCTGACTTACTTTGAATATTGTTAAATATGGAAAACAAACTTTTCCAAAGAAATCCAAAGATTTGCTCTGGATACTCACAGATACCCACAGTGACAAAAAATTTATCCCTTTGTAACTTTATTAAGTATTATTTGGTCTGTGGAGAAATAAAATGGAAGAAACTGATGCAGCTTTAGGATAAATTAAGGAAATTTTTTTTACAGCATTCAGAAGCTTTATTATGCAGGAGTTTACTGTAAATGTACTGTAAGTGTATTTTAATAAAATGAGTTATTCTTGCAAGTTGTATAAATTCTGATAGTTTTTCTAATAGTTTATACGTACTATTAGCATGTTTCAAACATCTTAGCACAGTTCATATGTTCATATGCCAAATAGATCCATGGTGCTGAACAAGAGCTGTAGATCAGTGGCAGTCTGATGGCAAGGTGCCCCTCAAACACAGCAACAGAATCTTTCAGTCTGTGTTTGTTAATCTCAGAACACCTACAGCAAATATACGTAATAGCATCAAGGGGAGCTCGATAAATCAGGTCCGTACAAGATGACAGCCAACGGGCTAGCTATACCAGAGGCCTGTGGCACAGCTGCTTGGAAGATCAGTACCTTGTCAGACCCCAGCAGCTCTGGACAAACACACCGAACCTATCCTCCTCCCCTTACTCTCAGTTGTGCCTGGCAGTGAATGTCCGTCCACTGCAGGGGAACTTCCACTGAGCTTCCCGCATGGTCAGGCCCTCCTCTGGCCTGGCCACAGTTATGCAGCCCTCCTCACACTTCCTCAGGATTCCCAGGCCTCTGCTGCAAGGAGCCGTGCAGCTTTCAGGTGAGCAAATATTGCCACTTGCGTCTGAGCTCAATGATCTTCTCTGTCAGAAGTTGCAAGTGGCACCAACCTGCAGGACTCTTGTGGGCCTTTGCACTGCTGTCGTCCCATGTGGAAACCCAGGTGGGCCTGCTCAATTTGGAAAAGGAAATGACCTTTTAAATATTACGTTTTAAAAATAATTTGTTTCCACACCCTACATGCTCCTTCTACCCTAGCCAAAGCTAAATTCCTACCAGGAACAATTTTGAATATTACAATCAGCGCTTGAAGTGCTACACAGTACCAGCACTTCTGTGTTTTGTTCCTTGGACTACGGGGACTTTTTCTTGTACAGCTGTACTTCTCATAAGGTCCTGGTGGTCTTTTCTGCCCCAGCCAGATTTTCTGGCTGAGCTGCTCTCCCAAAAAAAGACTGTTTCAATACATTGGGCATTATTCATAATAACCCTCATACCTATATGTCATTACCCAGGGTGCACTAAATTATGCTGTAGGTCAGCATGTGAGATGCTTTTCTACTCTTTGTTTGATATGTGGGCCTCCTTTATTATATAAATATATTTTGTGAATATCAGCAGTATCTGCAAATATCTTCCATTCACTGCAGAAACTCAGAATTTAATACTGCAGTACAAGCACTTGTTTTTTTTGCACTTTAAGCACTGATAAGAAGGGAATTGTGAGTTATGAATTTAATAAATAGGTGTCACAAATAGCCTTATTATAGTTTTGTCATAAACTTTTCATTTGATGATAGAGAGAATTAGTAAAGAATTGTTCCACTTATCAGATATTTAGCCCCACCATTGCTTGCATGTTCTGGCATATTATACACTGCTATCAATAATGCTAATTTGAAGCAAAATGGATAGATTCTCAGCAGCAGCTTTATTTACCCTGACTGAGGTCAGACATTGGCACACGTGGCATTTTCAGACACAAAGGTCATGTCCCATAGTTAGGTTGTATTATGGATTGGTGGACAGGTTAAAGCATCCCAGTCACTTGCTAGCTCTGTTTGCCCAGTGTCCTCAATACACACAGGTGGTACAAATAACCTTGGAAATTGCAAGAGTTTCTGAAAACAGCTTTAATGTGGGAATGACAAAGAAGAGGGAGAGTAAATGAGGTGCATTTCAGGTGGTAGAAGTTTTACCTGAAGTTTCTACAAAGCATACCTCCGAAGACAAATAAGTTGCAGGATCTTATCATCAAAGAGCCCAAGCAAGCAGAGACAGATTATGCAAACACTGCGGTCACAGGTTCTTAAGTTAAACTTTTGTAGGTGCCTTACTAGACAAAATTCTATACACTGATTATTCATAGAGACTGATTATGCCAACTTGACATAATGTAGTGTCAGCAGGGCCATTCTGGGCAGAGTGTCAATACATTATATACGTGTTGTGTGTGGCATTACTAGTCTTGCTTTTCTAGGCCTGGTCAGAGGCTGAATTTTCAAAATAGTAAGAAACTTTTTGGGAATTTAATGAACTTGACTACACAAAAATCTCAGGGTGAGAAGTAAATATGTGTCAAATTTCAAATCTGTGGTTCAAAAAGCAAAGCTGTGCATTAAAAACAAAGAGACAAGCAGACAAAGAGATTTCTGTCTTTGTAGATATTCTGCTCCACCAACAGAAAAACAACAGAGTAAATGTAGTTATCTTCCAGCTCTAGATCAGTTAAACATGTTGTGCTTCTGCTGATACAGAAGAAATATGAGGATTGCCATGGGTCTTCCAAAGAGAACTTTGGGAAATATTGACCTAAACTGCTGCAATTAAAGCAGAAACACAGCAACAAGAGGATGTGAACTTGTTAAAGAACATGTTTGTTCTGGTAAGTGTAAACCAAATAAAATGACTATATGTAATTTTGAGAATGGTGCAGTCTGCAGATATTAGAGTCAGAGATTAGCAGACAGAGATAGGTGTGCAGCTGAACAACAACCCTGGAATCCTCAGACTGGATACATCCAGAATGCTGTGTGACCTCTCTCTTCCACAGTACCTCCACTCAGAGCATCCGATCATCTCTCATGGCTTAAATAAAATTTGACAATGATTTTACTAATTGTTAAAAAATTACAAGTAATAGGGAGGTAACAGGTTTGACATCATGCGAGTTAAATTTCCAAATCAACATTTTCAGACCTCGGCACTGACTTACTGTATTCTTTTATTCTTGACCCAGCTAGTATTTTCATTTCTACAATCGATTTTTCTCCTTGAACTTTTTAGCCTAACAGCGATCCGTAGACCGGAAGTATATTTAATTCACCAGGAAGTAAATTTGATCAAGGACGCTTGGAAAGGTATGTGTACTGTGTCATAAAAACACGATAAAAAATTCATTTTATATATTACTACAATTTTTTGAAAATGAGTGATGTGTATGATTCTAAATTTCGTCGTTTGTTAATCTATAATATAATAAAGCATGAGAGGATGGAACACCAGTTTATCTTTTACTGTATTTTAATATGAAGCAACATTAAAGTCTACGTTAAAATGACTGAAAATTAATAAAAATACATACTGTCTATCAGGTGCCACAGGAAAAAAAGGAGGGTGAGATGCAATATAATCCAGAATTGTAGCCTTGGTGACAAACTGTGTGGAGTATCTGAACTCTGTAGTAAAAATAGAGGAGTAAAATCACAGTTCAAGTTCTACTTTTACACGAGTGGTCATTGGTTCCAAGGTAATTTAGAGGTTAATAAACTGCATTTCGTTGGAAAACAGCCCGACTGATACCGGTGGGGGATTAAAGACGTTTAAGCTTTCAGAAGAAAGTGTGTATCTCGTCTGTAAGGGTCTGTTATTAGCGTCTTAGTAAGAGTAAATACACGGTGGAAGTAGAATTACCGAGTAACTGATAAAAATGCCGGTGTAGTGACTAAGAAGCACGGTGAATGAAAAAGGATGCATATTGTATTGGATTTTCATTGTGCAGCACAATTTGTGTTGAAATACTGATGAAATGAAAACTATTCTCTTTGACAGATGGCTCCTAAAGCTATGGAACCATTCACCAGGAAGCTGTTCAAAGGGGTTCTAGTTGTAGAAGTTCTTGGTGTCGTTGGTGCCTACATGCTTTTTCATAAAATGAACACAAGCAGAGGTCTGTTTTTTCTCTTTACCTGTTGTCTCATTTCTTGGACATCTTTTAGGGTAAATATTAAGTTATTTTAAAATATTTAAAGGTTAATACAGCTTTTTCTGTATTTTTCTGTAATTTCTTCAGATTTCAGGAATACTATGAACAGAACATTCCCTTCAATACTTGAAGGTAAGTACTGTTTCCCTTTATGAAGACAAATAACTGCAATAAAAATGGATAAGTATAGAGTAGGACACTGACTAAGGATAGACCTGTAAACAAAAGGTTGAAGAGTGATTACTTATCTATCCCCTATCTTAATCTGCAAACTAGAACATTTGTAACAAGTACTAGTATTTTATTAACATTCTTTAAAGGAGATAAAATCAGTTTTCCAGCATGTGTGGAATATTACTGCACATTTTAATAAAAATGTAAAATTTAACAGGACCATGTTCTTTAACTCACTGCAAAATTCTGAACCAAACGTACTGATCTATACAATTGGCTTTGACTTTACATAAAACATTTTATTTTGTAATATCAAAGCTGTTAACTGAACACAATCTAGGCCATTTAGAACAATTTATACAGTGAATCTAATAGAAAATGTTCTGTCAAATGCCTGATTCAGTCTATTACAAGTCCAACGAATGGGCTGGGATCCACGGAATCCGTGAAAGTGACAACGATGCGTGGTCCTCCAAGAAAGTCTAGAGTTCAGCCCATCCTACAGGTGAACCCACCCCCAGGTCACTGATGAGCTCCCAAGAAGAAGCCATAAGGCAATAATAGCTGAACCTTGCTGTTTGCCAGGTGGTTATCTGTTGTTTTTATGCTTTTCCCCACCCTTTATTTTACTAAACTTTTTCTTTTTCTGAAATGCAGCCTTCTTCTTGCGCAGCGTCTTAACGTCACGACCCTGTATCCAGTCGTCCCTCTGGGCCTCCCACTTCAGCTGTTTGAGGCCTGATGAACAACAGTGGAAGGGGTCAGAAATTCAACCAGATCGAGTGACTGTCCCTGGATCTATGCACCACTAGAAGCACAAGTTCATTTTTTGTGACTTGTGAATTGTTGCAGGAAGAATATTGACTGGTGACAAATATGACTGAATGTGGAGTTACTCTAATTACTGTGTAATCCATGTCAGCATCACAGTGGAAGAAACTGACTTGTTCTGGCTAGCATCTAGCCACTGAAATAAAAAACAAAAATACTAACAGTTCTTTATTACTTTTGATTTGTTTTTTGTTATGAATCAAAGCTCAATAAAAGGTAGTATCCACCAGAACTTTGGGGGGGGGGCATAGATTCAAACCTGGTTCCTATCCTTAGGGTGCAAATTAATTTCACTCACTTGCTTTGTCTTTGTTTGCCACAGCATCAATGCCAATGGTGTCAAACTTTGATCCAGCATTTTCATCCAGCAGATGCCCAAACTTAAAACAAAAATGACAAAAACATTTACTATCAGGTCATTTTTTTTCTACAAACAGATGTGACTGCACTTAATATGCACATTTTCTAAATCCTGTTTCACAGAGAAAATACTATGTTTAGCTGATGCTTCTATTCAAGGCAGCTTACAGAAGGAGTAGTGGGGCTTGAACCAACAACCTTCAGATTACAAACCAATATCCTTGCTTCCTACACAAGGATTTTCTATGTATTCCTTAGTAATACTCAAAATTAAAATCATTGTTTTGACAAAATATTCAAATTCAGTCTTCCAACAACTGGTAACTACACCGATGTATTTGACCAGTCAGATTACCTCATCGGCAGAAGCAAACATGCCCTCTTCATCCTTCATTCCTTTCTTCTTCTTCTTTCGGCCTGCCTTTATTCCTGAAACAAAAAAATAGCATTCCTAAATTAAGGCACAGTTTGTATCAAAGATTTAAACCACAGTATGTGCAGTTCTGCTATAATGTAGCTAAACTTTTATTAGCTCCTGGTTTGTCCAATAGATACAACACTATAATGCAGAGCCTTGATGCAACACTAGAAATTTAATTGCAAGAAATTAAAAGTTAACCTGTCATGCAGGTATCTTGCTCCTGTACCATACTGCCTTGTGACATACACCTGTGAAGTACTGCAAGCTGTAAGTAACGATTTACTATTATCCTTTCAATTTTGTTTCTCATATTCACTTTGTGTTTGTGCAGTATCTCCATTTTAACCTCATATAGTGTAATCCAGCAAAATGGGGCCAAAAAAATCATAGAAAAGTGAAACAGCTGAAAAGAAGATAATCGAAAAGGCAATATGATAAAAGTGAAGATAGAAGTTATTAAAAGAATTGAGGTGATCCAGTTCACGAGCTTACAATCCACTATTCTCTATACTCACGAGCACAGTAAGAGTTCATAACAGCAAATTGTGTTATTTTAATTGTCTTCACTTATTGTTTTAACATAAATCTAATTTTTGAATGAACAACACTGAACGGGGGAGTCCCTGGTCTTTCTCAGTCTCTCAATCATGTCTCTGAGGAGCTCTAATCTTCCTACTTTGAAAATAAGAGTTGCTGCTCTATGTGTGTGTGCGCAATATGGTGTGATTCTGTGCGTGACGCAAGGTGTTTTACAGCATTTTAGTGATATTCAGGAAAGTTGGTTTGGGGGGTTTTCAAATGAGCTAGGAAAAAATTATTCTACCCCATTTAACAGTTTAAAATAGCAACTTAGTATATGCAATTCTGATTTGCAAAGCATTTTCAGAATTAAGCGCATAAAATACAGTTTACCTGTATATTATTCTGAATGATAAAAGATGACATCTTACCAATAGAACCACAGAAATTGAAATCCTCAGATTTTTTTCTCTTGCCCTTGGATCTTGCACTGAATTCTGCGATTTCATCCATTTCATCTCCTGAATCTTAGAGAAGACAAAAAGACTCATTTCCAATGCACTACTACCACTACTAAAACTACTAATACTACTACTACTACTATAATTATTACTTATCCTGTCAGTTCCTTAACTACATAGGAACTGACCTCCCTGGTAAAGTAACTATAGTCATGTGCTGTACCTGCAGCCACCTCCTCATCTTCATCACCAACATCTCCCATGTCCATAAATGTGCCTCCCTCCTCTTCCAGCTCATCTCCAAAGTCCTCCTCATCCATGCTTCCCAGGGACACCTCCTCATCATCCAGGTCTTCCTCAATGTCTGAATTAGAGTCATCATCCTCCTTCCGCCTCTTTTTTGACTTGCCCTTCACATTTCTGGAATGCAGACAAGCAAAATCACATATGAAGACACCAGGAGCCTTCCTGTGTAACAGTACATTTCGTACAAAGAGCACAAACCTAATTTTGTGCATAATAACAAAATTCTCTTAAAGTACAATGTCTTCTTGCTCTATAAACACTCCCAGCTTACCCAGCGAAGTCCAGACTATCATCTTTAGTAGTTGTGAAGTAACTGTCACCCTCATATGAATCTGGAAAAGAGAATAAATGGCAAAGATTGATTTCCTCAAAGCCTGAAAAGTAAACTGAGCACTACAGACTATAGGTCAAGGCCTGAAATAATCAGTGGATTCCATTTTGTCCAAATGACCAGAGTTGTAAGATGTGTGATGTAAATTGTCAAGCTCACCCAACACCCTTTCAAACTCCTCATCATCTACATCCTCCAAGCTTTCATTATCCCCATCTTCTCGCTGGCGCTGCAGCGGCCTCTCTGCCTCCCGCTTTTTGAAAAATCTGAAGAACAGGAATTAATAGGTCTTAGCCAGTTCACGAATAATGTTAAAAATCTTCTCATACGCAGGCTGCTCTACTTACCTATAGAAAAACACCTCATTCACTGGGATTTCACTCTCTTCTTTAGCCAGAAACTCCTTGGAGTTCACTGGGAAGGATGAACACAGGGAAAGATCGTGTTTGACACCCTTAACCACAATCATGTGGGATGTAGATTGTTTCTTCTGGAGCAAATACAAAGCTATAGGGTGAACTCACCAGGCTTAGAGCGAATTTCATTCATTGACACTCTTGGCTTGCTCTGCATCACCGTGCTGTCTGTGTTTTCTTGGAGTTCAGTGGAAGACCCCATCAAGGCACATACAACACATTAGTACAACTGTACCATAAAAAGGTTGAGTGCAAAAAAAAACCTAACCTCATATCTGCAGGCTACAGATAAGCCTTACCTCTGACTTTCTGCTGTTTGGGATTCCTGAAAACAAAGCGATCAAGGAACCTGATGAGAGTGAAATCCTGAAGAGGGTCACCTGTGTACTGGATAAAGTCACCCTGAAGAGGAAGGAAGACAAAGAGTGGGATCATAACCAAAATTATGCTTCTCCATGTTTTTAATTTTTTTAGTTTTGAATTCCATAACTGCTTTGGATATTTGTACACTGCCTTCTTGTGTTCTGAACAGTTGAGACAAATTTTTATAGCTTATATAGTTTAATGTTTTCTTATTTTCCAAAATTATCATGGAGCAAAAGTGACCTTTATTTACACATACAGCCATTAAACTGAAAACAAAGGAAAAGAATAGAAGGACAAAGGATAAACAAAGGAAAAGAATAGAAGTGTGTGACCTTAACTGAAGTAACTTCAAGTTCTCTACATTCAAGAAGGGTCTCAAAACCCATCTGTTTCAGACTCATTCCCTGCTCATCTCTTATCTGGCCCACAGACCGAGATTTTTTCAGTTTTATTTAATACACTAATTGCAGAACCTTCATACTTTAAAAAAACTGACAATAGATTCCTGTGAAAGTCTTGGATCCATTTAGACCATGAGTTGACCCAACAATTTTTCCATGGCCAGACAATCATGTATGAGGAAAATATGTGTCAGTATTCAAAGTCTGCTGTAGAATATGTCAGTTTAATATTCACTTTTTAGCTTGTTCTTTTAACATTTGTCAACCAACAGATGGATTGAGCTGAGGTTTATGCCTTTAATGTGTGTCAAGGATAGTGTTCCAATGAACAGTCTTTTAAAAGTATTTTTATTTATTATAAATATAACCAACATTTTTACATAACCTTACCAATAAACATATTGAGTGACATCTATTTTAAGATTTCACTGATTGTGTAGATAATAAAGGAGACTGTACTTACCTGCAAAATGGTCTTTGCAAACAGGGCCACAGAGGGGTGGAAATGTCTAGAGAGCTGTGAAAGAAGGAAAAAGGTAAAATATGGGTAAATGAAATAACTGATGTGTTCAGTGTGAGACGAGACCCTCACCTTCCACAATTCCCACAGTGTGGTGTGGTCAGCCCCACAGAACAAAGGGTTTCGGTGCAGAGGGTCATAGGTCTCATTGCTTTTTCCCGCTGGTGAGGAAAATTAATAACAAGTTAGCATTCTGTTAATTTCAAATTCTACACATAGAGAATAGTACATTTTTAAAGAGTGACATTTCTCACCTTCCAAATTCTGGTGGTGCACCCAGGAAGCAACTTGGTTATGCTGTCCTGGGTTGTCACTTTTTCCTTCTTCCACCTTATCAACATCTGTAAAACTCTCTTCCTCTTCATCATCATCATCTAAAATGTCTTTAAAGGTTTCCTCCTCACCAGCCTAAAACACCAAAATGAAAGTCAGCAATTATGTTACAAAATAACTCCATACATTAGTGATATTTAGTAGTTTTCTTCCATTTTCTTCCATCATCGACTGAGACTAAAGTAAAAAAATAGGAGTACAGAGCCTATACTGATAGTACAGGCCATGAAACAGAGTACAACCCTGTACAAGATGCCAATCAATCACAAGGTAGACAGACACACACCTATTCAGTCACTCAGACACAGAGCAACAATTTAGTTGCCAGTTTACCTGAAACATCGTTGGAATGTGGGAGGAAACCCAAAGAAACACAGGAAAAACATGCAAACAGTATATTTTGTGCTTGTGTTAAAACATAGAGAACACTCACTTCAGGTTCCTGCAGGAGCATCCTGAGGCCAGGCTTGGCCTTCATGACTTCTGATACGAGAAAAAGGGCAGCACATGCAAAGGTGGGGTTCTGCTCACAGCTGACCTGAAGCAGCCTCTTCACAAAGGCCTTGATTCGTCGTAGGATAATGTCTGACTTCAAGGATTTGTACAGCAAGTTAAGAAACATGCCCTGAATGGAGCAGAGTGAGAGCCCTGGGTCTAGCAACTTCCTGCAACACACAAAGCGCACACAGCGAAACAGCAAGTTTAGTCCAGTCAGTCCACCTCAGCATCTGTGAAGTGCGTACACTGCAATGGTCCGAGGTGCAAGAACTGCACACTTTCTATTTCTGTCCTGTTTCAGATAAACTCATCCAATGATAGATACTTTTTATTTTTTTCCCCACAAAAAAATTAAAATCAGATCATTTTCTGATGCAGACAAAACTGTTTTTTTAATTATGGGAAGAAAATTAAGTTGGAGATGTATTAAGCTTTTGTATTATATTGTGCACATGCAGTTTTTAACCTCCTTTAATGCAATAAACTGTATTAATGACTTCTTATAGCACTCTCTCATTAAGTGCTTTCTCAAGAACTCCTCAGCAGTACTAATCAAGATATTATTGTATTTATAAATATGACATTAGTCATGTCACTCGTGTAATTTAAGATTACAATAAGCATCCATTATGAGGGTGGTTTCATTTATTCAAGGTTCCCTTTACTGTCATTCAGCCTCGTACAGATGTACAAGAGAGAATGAAACATAGTTCCTCCTGGATCGTAGTGCACAGTACATTAAATGGACAGCATGACCACAAAGGACAAGACAGACAAAATTAGGTACAGAACAGAACAGTAAAAGGTGATCACCTGTAGAGGGCTACATAGTAGCGATCAGAAATAGCCTGCTGGGAGTCCATCACCTGGAAAAGCAGCATCAGCGCCTGGACAGCAGTGTTGAACTTTACTAGGTGCACCACTTTGAAAAGAGTATCCATCTGTTCTCTGATCTTTTCATCTCCTGAGTTAGCATATGGGTAGGCCCTATTCACACCCGACAGCAGGGCACTTAGCATCTTGGACTCTATGTCTTTTTTCTTGACGCAGGCATGGAAAAAGGAGAAGTAGATGGTGATGAGCCTGCTAGCCAATTCAGCCTCGTCATGGCTTAGCACCACCTGGTTGAGGAAGCAGACGGCATAGTACTGTGCCTTGGGGCTAATGTTTGGCCTGAACATCAGACGCTCCACCTCACTGCAAACCACCGCTTTCATGCTGGGATGCTTGTGCAGCAGTATTTCCAGCAAGTAGGAGGCCTTGGCTGCCATTCGGTATACAGGGTCACCCAGCTTGTTGACTATCTGTACAAGCAGTGCCTTCTCCTGTTCAGGTAGGTTACAAAGCAGCTCATGTGCTATGGTAAGAGCTTGGGACTTGGTGGCCATCACTGTGTCTCGGGCTAGGACCTCAAGGGCTTCTACAAACTCTGCCACATGGTGCTTCAGCTGGTGCTCAAAGTACCAAAGAATGAGCCTTCGGTCACGGGAATCCCTGTTACCACTTGCTAACTCTTCCAAGTTGTGGAAGGGGTGCTGGGAGAATGTCCTGAGCTTGCGGTTCCTTGGAAGCAAGTCAGACATCAGCAACTCACGGAAAGTGTCCACTGCCATCATGCTTTGTCGGCGGTTGGCATTCTTCTTGACCAGCGAAACCAAGTTCTCCACAAACTCCAGACTGTGTACCGGTGAGTCCTGGATCAACAGTGTTAAGGCAGCCATCCTGTCAGGCAGTGTCCCTTTGGAGACCACTGTCTTCACCCAGGAGGAACTGGCTCCTTTCTGCGAACTCTTCATGGTTTTGAAGAGCTCTATCTCAGCTTCTAATAACTTCTGTGCAAGGGCCTTGTACTGGGATACAACAGACACATCCTGTGGGCTGCAATCACCCTCATTGGTGTACTCCATGTCAAACCACTTCCCCCCAGGTTTAATTAGCAATACCTTTCTTGGATAGAACTCAAAGAGGTTGGCATTTGTCTTGGCCTTCTTCCTCACAGCACCAGGTTTTTCTTTGGATTCCTTAGTCTTTGTTTTCTTCTCTTTACGCTGTTGCTGTTCACCACTTGACTCGGCTTTGGCTTTCTGTGACACTGGTTCAGCCTTTCCCGTCACTGTAGAGCTGCTTGTGGCAGCATCTGTGTCTTGCTCATCAGGGTGCTCCTTTATCACATGCAGGCGCTGGGAGTATGCCTTTATACCCAGCTTTGTAATGAATGCTTTGAGCTCCCCCTCCGCCAAGTCATCAACAGAATTTTTCTGTCCACTGTCTACAAGCTCCTGGGATTCATTTACACTGGCAAGCATGATATAGTCTGCCTGTTTTAAAAGACAAAGAGGATGTGCTTGTCAGAGTAATGCTTATGAATTTTCCAAGTTAAAAAAAATTATTTACCAAAATGCAAAGGGTGTAAAATAGTGGTTAAGGCTGTTTCCTTGTAAGTCTCAGGTTTGGATCCCATTCCTACTGGATTAACCTTAATCAAGGTACTTACAGAGAAATGATACAGTAAAAATACAGTGTAGTATAAATGGATAAATTATACTAAAGTTTATTAACATTGCTGCTTACATTGGGAAAGTTGTTAGGTAATAATAGAAAAAACCTTATAAAATCCAACGTCAAGTAGCAGCTAGTATAAATTAACAAAAAAACAGTTTTTTATACACCTGAAAGAATTATATCCTTGTGATCTTTTGACGAAAAATTTTATATCCAGTTCCATGTAGAGGTTGAATTTTAATAGGATCTTATCCTATATAAGTGAATCATCTGTAAGATACATTACCATTCAACACGTCCATTTACTTAGTTAATTATGATAAAATGTATTTAAGTAACCTTCCTAAGCATTAATATTTTAACAACATTGACGTTAACCGACATGCTGTAGCAGGACTACTAAGGCAGCTATTTGTTTAGCTAGCTAAATGTTCAGAGATTTAAAAAATATATTTAAAAAATGAATATATATGTCCTATTAAAAATCTGGCAAATACAGCAATATTTATTATGGAATCCACAAAGTTTTAAATAACCATAAGTTCTATTTTCCACGCAGCACCACGTGTGTGTGAAACTCACTCTAGTGCCTCCCAAACGCAACACTTCGTCCAGGCTAAATTCACTGCCACCTTTTCCCAATTTCCTCTTCGACGGGCCCTGCTCATGTTCTTCTTGTTTATCCTCTTCATTGTTGAAGTCATCTCCGTCGTTGTAATCAAACCTTTCCCGTGACATTTTGCTTTTCTTATTCTTCTGGGCCATGCTGGAAAATAGCAGGGAAGAACGCTTCACAGGACCTGGAAGAAAAGTGTAAATCTAAACTGTATCTCAGACACAAACTAATTACATATGCATTGTTACAAAAAAAAAATACAATGATTACTGAAATAATTAAAATAAAAACGTGGGCGTTAAAAATATTGCTTTCTTTAGCGTACTTAATATCATATTTGAAAGTAGTATTCTTTAATCAGACAAGACCTTGGAGCTGGGGGTTAAAGTTCACAAAACGTTTTTGCGCATGCGATTTGTAAAACGACTGCGTCGTATCATACCGAATAGACCCATGGATAGGCTGTAAATTGCGAAAGTGAACTGCAGTTTACTATCCACATGAGGTTTGTGACTACACAATTGTGACGATACATCAAATGTCATAAACCAGCGTGAGTTTAGTGTTCTCTAGGTGACCGTAAGAATCGTTCGATAACTTACTAAAAGGATTCCAAACAATATTTATTATGCAGGCATTGAAGAAACTACAATGTGTGCTAAGGTCTTTTACCGGAGGACCTGGTTTGATAGGTACGTACAGAATAACTTTCGTGTTGCTCAGGGTGCAGGTTGTGGAGGCTGTGTTCTGAACGCGTCTGTTTGCAGTTGCGCGGTGCTGTGTTCCCGAGCGCAGCGTCTCTTCCAGTCCGCCACCGCAGGACGTCGCTCCGGGCCACTCGATGCTCAGACACCTGACATCCAAGATTAAAGCAACGGGTCCGATCTCGGTGGCCGAGTACATGAGGGAGGTGCTCACGAACCCCGTATCGGTACGGCCCGATCTCCACTCCACACCTTTACTAGGACCTCATAAACTGTATGAATACACAAATATTCATTCATTCATCCATCCATCCACTTTTTCGACGCAGTGTCGTGGCGGTCTGGATCCTGTTCAGGTGTGATGAATGTACACAGGGTGTCGTGGGCGCCATGACGTATTTTTCCTTTTCCCTTTTGGCGCTTTCAGGGTTATTACGTGCGCAATGACATGCTGGGCATCGATGGAGATTTTATAACATCACCTGAAATCAGCCAGATCTTTGGAGAGGTAAGGCACCACCAGCATGATCACTGGCCTTTAAATTTAGTTCAGTTTGTTTTCAGAGAGAGCTCTTCTCACACAGTGATGCAGAACAAAGGATCAGAGGAAGAAAACAGAAGTTATAGTAATTATAGAGTAGCCAGCTGGCAGGTGAGGATTGGAAGACAAAAAACTGTCAACTACAGAGGAGGAGTAAAATAAACTCCTCGGTGTCCAAGTGCCAGTGGCTGCCTATCCCTCCTGGCTATTGTAGTTAGAAAGAGGGACTTTGTGTATCTATAACTAATATGAAACAAGGCTGTACAAATATACTGACATAATAGCTATAGTCACTAGAAGCTAAACTTGGCATTAAGATGCAGGGTTGCTGATTTTGTCCATTGTGGCATGAAATCATCAGTTTCAGTCTCACAGCCAGCCTGGGAAAATCAGAAGCTCTGTGCTAGTGGAGGCACCTGGACCTCCACACGGTGCCAAGAAAACACAAAAAGAGACAAGAAGGTTGCTACTATTCACACAAATAGACTAGAGGTCATTACACTAAACGAACAGATACTCTCCCGTGTCTATGTATACAACATGCAGCTCTACATAACGCACAGTATTATTTTAACCTGCTGTCATTTACAATATGAAATCATACTTTATTGACATAACTGTGTTTATGGCCTTTCTCCCTATTTGTAGCTACTTGGCATCTGGTGTGTGAGTGAGTGGATGGCAGCTGGGAAGCCCAAGCAGTTCCAGTTGGTGGAGTTGGGTCCTGGACGTGGCTCCTTGGTCACTGATGTCCTTAGGGTGAGTGTGACTTGGGCACCAAATACAAATCCATCCATTTTCTGTGAACTTTTCTCCGTGTTCCCTGTTCCAGGGTGCAAGTGGAGAAAGGTGCATTTCTTCTGAATGTGCACCCAGAAACATGACAAATAGCTTTCCAGCAGAGTTATGAACTTCCACTCTGGATGCCACACTGCATTTGCCACATCAGTTACGTAATAAACCTGTTTACGTAATAAAAAATACTTTAATTTAAAGAGTCATTAGACATTTACCCAGATAGGGGAGCTGTTATCCAGTAGAAAAGGTTCTTCACAAAGTTCCACATAATGCCTAGTTTTAACATTTTTTTCTTCCATCTTTTACAGTAATTATGTAATTTGCAGATTGTCTAATAGAGTATAGAATGTACATGAAACTTGGTTATGTCTATGGTTTTTCTGACATTTTATGATTGCATAATTTTATTTAGTTGCCAAATGATTTGGAATATATTTCCAAGCTTAATTTTGCCATTTATACATTCTGTACATAATTAACTGGTTAGAATTAAAAGTCCTAGCTGTTACTACTTTATCTGAGGTCAATTTTGCTGCAGCACTCTTTTAGCTCCATTTGTGACTGTCCTGCAGGTGTTCGACCAGCTAAGGGCAGTGTTGAGTGGTACATCAGTCTCTGTGCACCTGGTGGAGGTGAGCCCCAAGCTCAGCCAGGTCCAGGCCCATAGCCTGACAGGGGAGCAGAACCAGGTCTCCAGGGATGAGAGCTCACCTGTGTATCGCCAGGGGACCACCACCTCAGGGCTGCCTGTCTGCTGGTACCACAGGGTGGAGGACATCCCAGAGGGTGGGAACTCATTATTCGTCAGTGTGGCCAATAAATGACAGAACATGAGCACACTGGGGCACAGTATGACAATCGTGTAAAAAGAAGTAATGACTAGGCAACTGCAGGCTTTTTCTGATTGAAAGATACTCTCTTTCTCTCACTCTGATCCAGGTTTCAGCATCTTTCTGGCCCATGAGTTCTTTGACGCCTTACCCATCCACAAATTCCAGGTAAAACTTGTGCACAGTAAGACAAAAACACTGTATATTAACACAGGATCAGATGGTACCTGCAGTAATGTAGGTTTTTAATTAACCCTTTGTTCAGTCTGTAGCAGCCTTCATCCTCATGCCCTGTACATTTGCGGTGTTTTCTTCAAATTGATTGATTAGCCTATATTGAACAATTCAGATTGTTAAAATACAGGTGGTAGAGGTTTTGTATTTATCACAAAATTCTAGAATTGCTGCAATGATAAATGATGGAACAAATGGAGCATTTTATATGTATAAATGTTACCCCTGCAGTTCATTTATCAGAAAAAATGTAATCGTTTGTAAAATGGCCCTAAGCACCGGGTTTTTAATTAATTTTAACATCAAGACATTCTACAGCTCAGATGGAACACAAATAAATCTATACCCCGGTATTCAAGCTTCTGGATTCCGAGTTTTAAATATAACAAACAATATATTAATACCTGTCTCAGTTTCCAAGTTGAGAAGTCCCGGCATAACGAATTCTATTCGAGCAAAGGAGACATATCAAACAAATGTTTGAAATCGGCATGAGTGTGAAGCTGTGTGGCAGCACTGCTCCCAGTATCTGCATTCTCAGGCATTGGCTCACGCGGGCCGTGTTCAGACGTAGTTTGCACTTTTGTGATTTCACTTCTGTTCAGTCAATAGGTATACCAGTAACAGTTCACTGCAATAACAGTCCATTATAGTAGGTATATTTTCTTTTTTCTGTTTTATGCAGTTTTCATTTCATAAATAAATTTGACTATTAAATGTTTGTTGCTGTTACTACCAGTGAGGAACAAAATGTAATGTATGAAACATAAAAAAAGTAACTATGTAAACACACAAATGCATGTTACCTCAAACTCTTAATTACATAACTTGTTTTTAAAGTGTTCTTTCTGCTGAAATAGGTATTTTTAGAGTGTTAGGGCTATTTGGGGGAAATTAATAGGGGTGAATAGAATTATAATTTTCGTCAAGAAATAATGGAAATTGCTTTCTCATGTCCAAGTGTATGGTATTTTAGCCATTTCTAGGAACCAATTACACTTGGATACCAGGATATAGGTGTACGTGCGTGATCGATTCTATGCTGTAACCAAGTTGTTGGCTCAAACACAACAGTGGACAGCTCAAGGGTGGCGCGAGGTGATGGTGGACATCGTTCCAGATGAACCAGACAAACTGCGCTTTGTTCTGGTTCCGGCTCCGACTCTAGCTTCGTCCATGTTGCTGCAGGTGAGGCTGCTGGCTGTTCTTTTCTGCTCTGTGGAAACAGCACATTTCTTATCACAACAGTATGAAAGGTGAGATGGGAGGCAACTACCTACCTCCCCATTTGGAACCAGAAGTCTGTGCACCAATCGTACAGGCAAGGATAACTGCTTTAAAATCTTAGTGTTTCAGCAGAGCGTATGCCTTGCATTATGGCTATTTTTCAATACAGCATATACATTTCAAAACTATTTGATCTGGCCTTTGAAAGGAATACCAAACTTTCCATTATGGTCGAATCATGCCGTCATGTCAGTTCTCGATAAAGGCCACAGATAAGTCATTGCCTCTCAAGTGCTGCCTGGTTGCTGTCTGACATTAAAGTAGACCATTTAACTATCAAGTGGCTTCATCCATTATCTGAAGTATTGCCAGTTGCACGAGAAAGACCTTTATCAGTTAGTACTGACTTTTTTATATAACTTTGAGTGGTTATTTGCAGAAACAAAACCCACTTCTTTTAATGATCAGACATGGAGGCCTACATGTGGACTCAGTGCCTTCACCAGAGAGCCATTGCAGAAACTTTTGTCTTGTCATTCTCCTAGGATAATGAAAAGAGAGAGCACGTTGAGGTTTGTCCAGAAGGGGGTGTGACAATTCAGAGACTGTCAAGTCGGATTGCGGAATATGGGGGTGCAGCTCTGATCACTGACTATGGACATGATGGGACTAAAACAGACACCTTCCGAGTCAGTACTAACCTTATTGTTTTCACTGCTTTCAAACAGTAAGGCACAATATAGTAATAACGTACCAGTATTTAGTTGAAACAGACAGTATATGATAGCCAAAATGTCAGAAAGTAATGCTGTATTTCTTTACTGTTTTTATATGCAGGGCTTCCGGGGTCACAAGCTCCATGATGTCCTCAATGCCCCAGGGACGGCAGACCTGACAGCTGATGTGGATTTCAGCTACCTGAGGAGGATGGCAGGGGACAAGGTGGCCTGCTTTGGTCCCATCACACAACGACAGTTTTTGCAGAACATGGGCATTGATGTGCGGTTACAGGTAGGCAACCTGCACGTTGCTGGGCTGTGAGCTTGATGGATGGAGCCCACAATCACATAGATGCACAGGACTCAACTGCAGACCACTTTGTAGACAGAATTGAATTCAGGATTTCACCTTCTGGGGTCCAGAACATCACCAGCTTATGGTCACCTGCTGGTGCTCCCCAGGTTCTGTTGCGCAGCTGCCCAGATGCTCCCACCCGTGCCCAGCTGATCCAGGGCTTTGACATGCTGACGAATCCCAAAAAGATGGGTGAACGCTTCAAATTCTTCGCTCTGCTGGCCCACAGCCGCTTGTCCCAACCTGTAGAAGGCCAGGGCACAGTCAAAAAAGCCCCGGGACCTCTCCCTGTGGCTGGATTCACTGAACTTGGACCACTGGAGGGAAGGAGCTGACAGGTGCATCTTGTCCGCCATGAGCAGCCAACCAATGTGGAATCAGGCAATAAGGCTCTGGAAGACGGCTTCTATAGCCTTGAGCACACAGACAAGGACAAGGCATACAATTGCCCCATCCTGTAGTTTGATGCCGATTTGCAGACCTCTTCACGCAGAGAACAGAACAGCAACATATCTCAGACCAATTTGTGGTTCCTTGATTTCAGAGGGACATGCAGCAGGCTTCAGTTTGTCCCTCTAGCGAGGGTTCAAACATTGTTTGAAAGAACCACAGGCCATTAAAATATACAGTTACCATGTGGATGGTGGTAATCAGAAAATTGACCAGATCCAGTGACTGTATTTTACAAGTGATGGGAGAAAGAGCTCAACAAAAAATCTGAAAATGTCACTTCTTTACAGTTAATCAGTTATTTAAAATTTGTGCTATGCCAGAATGAATAAACTCTTCCCTACATATAACAAGGAGTTGAAACTTAATTGAGCCAGTTTGGAGGAACTGATTATATGCTGAATTTCACAACATAATTTTTATTTCTCAATGCTGCCAAAGCAGTGCTGCTAAGGTTGTGTGATGTCTAATAACTGTATATTTGTGCTTGAGAAAGGAAATCTTGCCTCTGGTGGATAGCTGCAGTGACTTTGCAGATTACTGATGGATTGCAATACTGTTTGATGTGTACGTTTCTAAAATAAGATTGAAGAGATGCAAGAATGACCAGTGGCATTCTTCACATTCTAGCTGTGTTGATTTAAAAGAGTACAGCTGGAGGTCGTGACAGGAAAGAGATGGACAGCAAACCATTAAATGTCTTTTTGTTGTGACAACAGGCAAGAGTATTTTTCAGCTACAGCCTGTTCCACTGTGCCATCCAAACCAGCACAAGGAATTCCAGGATAGGAGCCCACATCCAAGCAGGCCTGTGGAAACATTAAGAACGTTGTGTCCTGACTTGTGTTTACAGAGTCTAAGGAACCTCTGAGGTTTTCTGTACTGTCTAGAGAAGTGCAAGAGATTACCAACAGGCTGGATGTGGTGCAGCTTTTTAATGAAAGGACAAAAAGTGTTTAAATGCTCATAAAGGTTTTAATAAATCTGTAGATAAAATGTACAAAAAACAATTGCCAATCCAGCGGCCAAACAAACATTTAAAAAAATACAAAATTTTTTTAATTAAAAAAATTCTCAGGATAAAGTGATGACCACCCCATCCAGTTTGTGCTTGTGGTAAATAACTCAACTGACGATGGTTTACACTGCAAGTTGTACATGTTCCAGAGACGGCATCTGAGAGCCCTCATGACAATGTACGACAGCGTGACTCTTGCCAGGATAAGAGAGTGTCTTTTCACACCAAGGCCTGAACACTGAGAGGTAACGCAGGCACAACAGAACAGTTCTTTTGTGAGGATATGGTCTGAAGCACGAAGCCTTTTTCATTTCACACTCTTCTGTGCCCCACCAACAGACCACATTTATGCAAGTACACTTTCAGGAACTGCACAGCAGTTTCTAATTTACTTGATCTCCCCAACCCCCATGAAGTAGCATCCAGTACAACAAAGTTGCCTTTTAAAGAGGTGATCAGTTAACTGGTGACCCTGGTATGAGATTTATTAAACGTCCAGTAAATTGGTGCTTACGGTCATTAAGCCACTGTCATAATTCAATATAAAATTACAAATTGGTTTGCTTTCAAATACTCATTACGAAACAAATTTCTGCTTTTCACATTCAGTCCATTTGATTGTGCCCATAAGGCATCTCATGCCTCTCAGAGTCAAAAACTAGATGGAGGACCCACCGACTCCTAGCACGTCACTGCAGGTAATTGAGGTGGTCACATAGGAATGCTTGAAAATGATGTGAATGTTGCCCATTTCACACAGGAATGTTTGGTTTATATGGGAGACACCAACAAGACAAAAACTTTTTACAATTGCACTTAAAAAAAAAAAAAAAAAAAAGTCAGATGCGAGTACACACATAGAGAAATACAGGAACTCTGTTCCCCCTAGAATGTTATAGTCACATGGAGGCACCATTTGAGCTACAGATTCCTCATTTGCAACTCGCCCAGCCACCCTGAACCAGAACACACAGTAACGCCAATTCTCAACACAAACCACACATTTCACCACATAGCCCTCTGAGAAAAATGTGTTTCTGGTTATGATGCCAAGGCCTTATGTAGGACAACATTATGCCCTAATTTTCTGAACAATTATTTTGTCACAAGTCCTTCATCTGTCCCAAGCAGAGACCTATTAGAATGTATATCTAGCTTCACAACCTCGCCTTGCTCGTGTGATGACATGGTACTTTGTGAAGGTGAATTGCGATAAAGTCCATCCAAGACCTTGTAGAAGTAGCTTAACGGCATATCTAAGTTCAACTGATTAATCACTTTCACAGAAAACCAGAAAGGAGTACACAGAAATTTAACGCAAAATACTGAAAAAAATGTCACATTAGTTGCAGAAAATACACGTAACAAAAAAACCTCAGCCAGAACAGTAAAATGTGTGAACACTGTGACATAATGGTTGTAATGAATGGTTCCAACACTGAACAGTCAACAAAATGTTGATTTCTGTGTAAAATTGTTCCTTGCAAGTTTTTCCATTTGTACAATGCACTTGAATTTGACTAAATCTTTTGCTTAAAAAAATAAATATATTTCTTGTATGCATACAACGATCCCCTATCATAGAAGTCTATAGGAATATTTCTACTTTGCTAAGATTAAACTTGATAATATAACATATTCCCCAGAATGACTAAGATCTCACAATAAATAAAGCAAGCCTTTAAGTTTTCTAACTTGAGTCATCGATAGTCCCTTTCTTTTCAAATTTGTTGGTTTCTCCTTCTGTGTTTTTTCAGTGGAATAAACCGGAACTATGTAGCAGCTGTCAATAACCACCTTCTGTTCACATCTGGCAATCAGCTTCAATACATGTAGTTGAGCTATAGTGCAAACATTCTGCCCTAAATGAACACTTAATTATGTATTCAATACATAAACAAGGCATCAGTATTATCAGTATCGTAGCTTTCCAGTTTAATACATGTAATGAAGCAAGAAAAAAAGAAAAAAAAACTTGCTTAATATAGTACTCTTTAGCTGAGCAAAAACACTGAGTATTTTGGAAAAACATTAGAAAAATATTTGATGAAAATTTAGAAGTCCAAACTTTAGTTCTTTTCTTGGTAACAAGTGATCCTGGGTTTAATATTTCTAAAATATGAATTAAAATCCCATGTAAAATATATGCTAGAAGTTCAAAGGACCTGTGTCTTGTGACCACTAAAGAGCCAATTTGATAAAACAAAGTTCCTCTTCAAAACTTCCTCTTTAAAAGTGGAATGTTAAAAAATTCACAAGCAGAAGCTGGAAAACCATGTCACTCCATGTTAGTTTCACCCATTGCATGACGTGTTTGTTCCCTGTGGCATGCTGAAACCCACCCACCAAACACAGTCACTGGATAAACCAGGCCAGACCCTCTCTCCAAGGTCTTCTGACACTTGGCTGTGATCTCATTATGCTGTCTTTTCAAACCAAGTCAGATGGTGCTCCTGACCTCTAGGGGTCCTCCTCCATGTCATCCAGGTTGGGCGCCATGATGAAGTGCTTGGGGTAGATCAGGTTATGTGCATCAGCATACTCTTCCCAGCGGGCATCATCACTTTCGTGAGTGATGTAACGTTCACCCCGTCTTGTCTCAAACTCTCGCAAGTCCAACCACGTCTGATAGTCCTGGAAGAAGAGCACCGAAGATTTACAATACTGTAAACAGCTTGAGAGACCAATGATACGAGTCCACATGGGGGGGAAAAAAGGATATCAGTGACACTCCACAATGCTGCAAAGGATCAGATCTCTACAAGCTATGTGGCAAGAGAAAAAAAAGATGGGGTCAGGTAGCACAGGGCTATGTTCTACCTGTAGCCATGGATGGCTGAGGGACTTGTCCACACTGTAACGCTTTCTCATTTTCACTTGCAGAAGATTGTTGATCAGATCTGTGGCTGTGAAAGACACAGGGAGAAAACAGGTTAAAAAAGCAAGCATGCACACATTTGCTGACATGTAGCCACCCAGACAGGAACATAATCTCAACAATGAATCTCCCAATAACACACACACAAAAAAAAAAAAATTACATTAAAAAGTTAAACACAAAGGCCAACTAGATCTGAGACAGTGAAGTGAAACAAAAGCATACACAATACGTGCGTCTTTACATTTCTGGGGGACAAGGGAGTTCAGAGAAATAAGGTCATCAATACATATATCTTGAAGGTACAATTGAACTCTTCAGGACCACCATGCCATGAGAAAGGGACACCCCCTTAAAATAAGGCTTACAATAAGCTATATGTTCCAACCTTCCATAGAGATCTCCTTCCAGGGGTTGGAGGGGTACATGAAGGCTGCGTTCTGGATCTGGTCATTGATGTCCTCATCTTCATTGAAGGGGAATGTTCCGCTCAGGCTGACGTAGATAATGACACCCACAGACCACATGTCCAAGGACCGATTGTAGCCTTTGCTCCGCAGAACTTCAGGTGCAAGGTAGGCCGGAGTGCCCACTACTGATCGGCGGAATGACTTCTCCCCAATGATGCGAGCAAAACCAAAGTCGCAGAGTTTGACCTGCACACAAAACACAGACCTGAATGACCCCATCAGGGCTGTTGATAAGGTCTACAATGCATCATTTATGGTTGAGGGTCCTTATACAGCAGGTATTCAAGAGAGGATGAAATGAAATTACTGAGGTCCACAGTGCCCAGAATAGGGAAAAAGAAATATTAGATAAATAAATAAAAAGACAATATGGATATACACAAATTAAAGATTAAAAATAAAAACACGTATATTTATAAATTTATATTCATCTATGTAATATTAGTACAATATATTATTAATGTACTGTCCACTCATTACTAGACTGTAGCAATTTCCCCAGTCCAGTTAAGACTGTCAGAAAATAAATCCTGCCCAATACCCACCTGAGGAAAGGGCTCAGCTGATGCCAGAAGAACATTTTCTGGCTTAAGGTCACAGTGGACAATATTCTTGGAATGTAGATGCCTCAAAGCCACCAAGATCTGTGTAACCAGCAAACATTTGTTCAGACCTGACAACCCAGGCCAACTGTGGAAGGCCTTAGGTCAAAACAATGACTCAACAACAAAAACACAATTAAGATTATTCACAGTCATGAAAATAAACGTGATGGTAAACCTCGGTGACCTCAGTCGTTAAACTTATCTGTCTCACTTTACTGTAATTGGTAACTTGTCCTCTGTTATTTGTCATTCATTTATTTATTTTGCCCCTTTTGTTACATGTTTTCTGGTATGTGTCCTGTTTTTAAACTGCTGTATGGGTGTATTTCCCACCAGGGATTAATGAAGTTATATCCAGTCCTATAACAGTCAGGGATCTATTTCACAGAATCATTGTGTTAAAAAGATCATCTTTACAGATTTATTTCTTTGCTAAGATCATTATAATGCTACAATGATTTTTTTTTGGAAAACCATCATACTACAACTGTGTATATCAAGTTTTTTAAAACATTTTAACTGAACGCTGTGCATTCCTGAGGATTTCAGGTGAATTCAAAAAGAACTACACTTTGCAAATAAACTGATCTCTTCTCTATCTAGCATTCAATACAGGTCAGTGATTATTTTTAAATGAAGTAATGTATGATAGCTGTCTAATGTTTTGCCATAAAGAAAATCTCACAGAAACACACTAACCTGTGTGACCAAGAATTTGGTGAGGCGTTCAGGCAGCTTGCTCTTCTCACTAGACAAGATCATCTCCAGCATGTCTCCATGGAGCTTCTCCATGACAACAAAGACCCGCTCAGGAGTTTCAAACATGCATTCCAGGTTGACAATCCCAGGGTGGTGCAAGTTCTACAAAGGATTTGCAACCAGGAGTTCAGGGATCAACCACAACTGACAATTTCAAAATACCAATTAGTCTACTTAATACAGGTGTGGAAGTTGGAAAACAGTATACCAATGACTTTCCTGATGCCAGTTACAAACTGAGAACCCTTTTGTCTACAGCTGCCTTTGTTTAATAATAAAGTGTAAAATTATTCTGTCACAGATTCTCCTGTGGAGGACAGTGGGAAACCCCAACAAATTAGACTAAACCTGTGGGAGTGAAAGTAGCAGATAAGCCTCCTTTTCCCTGTACCTGCAGAATGGCCACCTCATTCCTCAGCTGGCTCTCCTGCTTGGTGGGAAACCTCATTTTGTCGATCACTTTAATTGCAACATCCCTTCCAGTTTTCCTGTGTTTACCTTAAAACGACAGGTAAAACTCATTGAAAGCTGCAGTGAAAACACTCTAGCTCCTGAATGAAACAAGTGAAAGAAAATTTCTGATACTTCAATCATATCTAGTTAGGCAAAGAGTATATTTTCAAAATATACCTGTACAGCATCTAGCCCTCATATACAAGATAATCCAATAATGCATAAAAATTTACCTCCATACACAATTCCAAACTGCCCTGAGCCTAGGACTTCATCAGCAAAGATCTGGTAGACTGAGCTGATGTCCTAAAGCAAAGTGAACAAATGTTATTTGTAATGGCATTGGTAGTTTGCAGGGCTATGTGGGAAGCAAATGGTCAGTGTTGCCCAGTCTTCTCAAAGAGCAGGTACTCACCACATTCTCCTTCACCTGGGATCTGGAGACGGATATGCTAATGGATAACTCTTCTGGCAAAGAATAGGGGAGATGTGTATTAGGTCACCATCTTCTATCAAAAAACTATGAGTTGTATGCATGGGAAGCTATTTCCCTTCAGCCATACCATTTTACATTGTTGTGTCCTTCCATAACTAACTCACTCCACAGTACAATAGTCCTCTGGCCTTTGTCAAAATACACTTCCAGTCTTCTTTATTCCCTAATACATCCAGCCGGTGCATCTTTCTTTTGTATTTCGAGAAAACTGTATTTTTATGGCGGGGGACTGTCAGCCTCACACCTAGCCTCCAAACATAAGGAACACAATGGGTGATTAAGAGTGACTAATTAACCTGAAATAAATGCCTTTAGAAAATGGGAGAAAACCCACACAGACATGTGTCCACAGAGTCTGAGCTGGACCTGAATTCAAGCCCAAATAGCTTAGATGCTGTGAGAACTGTGAAACAGTGCTACTTGCTGTGCCACCCTGCCACCCCTTTCCATGGATCATAAGGAACCACGTCCTGTCAGATTCGCAGTTATCCAGAGCCTATCCTGGAAGCATATGACATGAAGCAGCGTACACCCTAGACTGGATAATAGTCTGTCACAGGGCAATCACATACATAGATTCACTCATACATACACACACCAGTAAAATTTAGAGCCACCAATTAAATTTAAAACAAAACAAAACAAAAAAAAAAACTATTATGGAGGAGGGAAATTTAACCTCTCAACTAAACCAATGGACCTTTAAAAAGCCTAATCTGCTGAACCAGGTTCATTCAGACCGCAGAAAGTGGCCAAAAAGCACATAAGAAACAGATACTGCTGTAAAGCTAGAGGCCCCCCAATCAAAAAGTGGGCTTGACCATTAAGAGCTCAGAAGTACAGTACACCACATCCTTTGTAAACATGGTATTGTCTCTGGCTATTATGAAGCATACATCCCCGGCCCTGAGCTAGCTTTCCAGAAGTTGGATGTGATGTTTGAGGTACTTACTGTGGTCTTTTCCTTGTCCTATGGCAGCACATTCACTGGGCTGTGGGGTGACAGGCATGAGCGCCTGCCGGATGGCTTTCTCCCAGCCCTGGGCCACCTCCAGCCCCACTCCAGAAGCAGTCAAAGCAGGGTTGTGGTGACCCCCCTGGCTGTTCTCCCCCACGTAGTAAACCACACTGTCAGTGATGACCTCAAAACAGTGAGGGTTGCTGCCCTGGGCCAGGCTGCTGAAGTCCTGTGCTGTATCCACCCGCAAGATCTCAGAGAGGGGTATCTCCTGTAGTAAGAATCACGTAAGTAATCATGTAAAGAATAACAGCTCACATAAGAGCCAAGCACAAAGCCAAGCACAAAGCTGAAAATGGCTCAAAGTGCATAATCATAGAGCACATATGGTCATATGCAGAGCCATGTTCAGTATCAAGAGAGGTATCCAGCCAGACTACAGATAGAGATCCTTACATACTCCCAGGAGAGAGTAGCCTGCTGTAGCCTGGCATCCAAGTACCTTGCCTACTTCCCTTACATCACACACAGAATGAAGTCCACCTTACTAAGCAACTGAACACTGCTAATCACAAGGGTAAAAAGGAAAGCCCCAAGGCAACGGTGCAACCCAGAATGGGGAGGGCTCAGTAAGCTTGGACTCCCGCTCACTCCAGCTGCTGGTCTCAGAAGAACTGCCTGAGGTCTGGCTGCAGTCGAGCGTGCTGCACGATGCAGTAATCCGCCTATTTGACTGCTTCCTGATTCAAAGTCAGGACACGCATGCACATACAGACAGGGCCTGTGTGGCCAGTGGGCAAGAAGAGGTGGAGTCACAGTCAGGGGATGCCCCTCTCTGTCTAAAACTGAAGCAGCAGAAATACCCCGAATGGGTATCTGTCAAAAATGATGAAAGACTGTACAACTGCCAGTATTTATTATTTACATGTTTAAGCTACTCTTAGTCCAAGGTTATATGCTGCCAAAATAATTCTACAATAATTTTTTCCGCTTAAAATATATTAGCACAAATTATATTTCCAAAAGTGAGATGTGACAAAATGTGACTACTGTAAAAACATAGAAAGTAAAAGAGCTATTCATAAAAGTTGCCACTGTCATTGAATAGTTTTGTAATAAAGAAACCAGAGTTATAACAAGTAAAAAGGTAGACCTCATTAAAAGAACAGCATATGCAGATGACAGATTTTACAAGGCCTTCAATTAGTTCTCAATTTCACTTTGTCTCAAACCAAATTCAGAGGAATGTTAAAAAAAGAAAAAAAACACAGTAAAAAACCCCAAAATATACCCTGCCATCTTAATTGCAAATGGAAATACACTAAGAGGGTTTCCTTCTGTGGTTATTACCACTGGAGAGACCCTTGAAGAGGAAGTGCTGGTCACAGATGGTGAGATACACATTTCCTGGGCAGGTGCTCAGACCAGTCACAGAGTAGAGGCCTCCCTGTAGCATCAAAATGCAAGTGACTGACTGCATCTGCCTCAGAAAATGAGAGGGACAGAAATGCAGAAATGACACTGTTGTCATTTACTACAGCCATTTTTCAAATTATAATAGACATTGTTCAAAACAGAATTCTCTTGTATTGAGTTTATTCAGAAGTCATAAAAGGTGTCAGAATGACCTTAGTGCAGTAGGAGTTTGTGTCAAAAACATGATTGCACAGTCCATCAAAAAATGCTGTTTTGTTATAGAAGTTTTCTTGTTGGGGGGGGGGTGTATATCTGTTTGTAAGCACACTGTATGTTATACCAGCTCAGTTTCCTGGCATTGCCTGGGGTGGAAAGTGGAAATAAATAATAGTAACACATTATATATCACCAAACTGCATGTGTTGAATTTAGGACCCAAGTATTATTAGTGCTGTCAGACAAATGGATGTGTCATGGAACAACACAGAGAACACCATAGTCAGGTGGAAAGGAGAAATGTGTCCAGTACTGTGTGTGTGCCTGTGTTGGATAATGTCTTATCCCTCCCTGTCACCAATGCAGGTCCTTAGCTGGGAACTGCCTGGAGGAACATGTCACTAATGTATGCAGCATCTTTGTGTCTGTGTGTGTGTGTCTGTGTGTTAGAGAGAGAGGTGTGACCTGTTTGTCCTCATTTTGATGAATTATGTGGGGTCTGCCTAGAGGCACGTGTCACTAGTGTGTGTAGTGCTATGTGCTTATGTGTGTGTATATAAAGCAGACCTAATCTTTACCCTGACAAATTAGGTGGGATCTGCCTGATGGCACATCACTAATGTGTATCATCTAGTGTGGATGTATTTGTGAGGTTTTTGCGTAGTGAAACAAACTAAACAAACAGATTGAGCTTTATAGAGATATATGTATTATATATAAAAAATATAAGACACAAGCTAAAATATAAGACACAAGCTGTGCAAACAAATGTTTTGTGTCTGAATACAGAAGTGCAGCTCCAAGTTTCCTAAAACAAAAAAACCAAAGGTATTTCAGAAAATACAAATCATGAGAAATGTGAAAGGGAAATCTGCCATAATAAAAGTCTGTTTCTTTATAATATAAAAAGATTTTTTTTAAAGCAATTAAACAGGAAGCAAATGTAAAAAGTAGGATTTATAGTACTTTAAAAATAAACAGTAATGGCTTCCTCTAAGACAGTTTATTATCTCAGGCCATGACTTACTTAGAGCAGCAACACACTGGCAAAAATCAATATCCCTTCTGTTCTCCATATTCCTAATTCAGGACAAATGTTCACAGTTTCACTTCCTAGAGTACCCTCATTTCACCTTCCCCGTGTGCTGTTCCAAAGTTTTTTTTTTTTTTTTTTTTTTTGCTGAGTGTGTCCTGGAAATATCTTGTTTGATTACCCAGAAGCCTGAAGTACTACTTCCGTCCCAAAAAAATATGGGAAGTGTCAGTTAAGACCACCACATTCTGAACTCCATATTTATTAATTAGTATTTAATTGACGCCTTTGTCCAAGGTCACATACAGTGCTACACTGTAATTGACTCCCTACAGTCAGTCATTCACTTGGAATAAGTGAATGTCAGTCAGTCACTCACACAGAATAAGGGTAATTCAAAACCACAAATTCACCTAAAACACATGTCTTTGGATTGTAGCAGGAAACTGGATCACCTGAAGGATACCCATAGGAACACAGAACAAATATGTATACACTATATACAACCAGATACAAACAGGCTTTAATTATATTTCATTAGGTTTGACTCAGATTCCTTCTTCCACTGCAGCTTGGATAATGTGCAGAATCAGTATGATCATCTTACTCATCTGACTGATTAAAAATTTAATGCTATCAACTGAGATGCTGAAAGTAATAATAGACTTAACACAGAAATTGATCAGTGTGTCCCTGGCTTTATTAAAATTGAAAGAATTTAAAATAATGCATCTTTGACCACATCAAAGAGGCTTAAAAATGCATCACAAAGATGATCTGCCTCCTACCTTATAAAACTTTGAGCCAGTGTCATTCTGAAACAAGGTCAGGCACTTGCTGTCCAGCCTCCAGTAATGCCTCTTCCTCTGTTGAGAAGATATACAAAGTGAACCATCAAGCTGATGACAATTTTGTCATCAAGAACCACACAGGTGAACATCCATGTGTCACTGGAATGCATATCTGGGTCTCAGGGACCTCAGTGACTAGGAGTTCTCCCTGATGAAGACTACACATCATTGCCTGTCTAGTTTCTTCTTCAGAAGTTAAGGAACCACATCCTGTTCTCTATTACTAAGAGTAAAAGAATGTGGGTCCTACATTTCTGAGTCACATGAACAGTATTTAATGTTTATAACATGAAGGATAACTATTCTTTCCAAATTTTATTTGTACATTCTGTTTCACTCTCCCAAAGGAGCTGGTCCATTCAAGGTGGTGAAAGTTCGACAAACTGGGGATCCAGCACTCACCAGGTTGTCCCTGCTGGTGTAGTGCACCATCCAGCCCTCACGTACCACCGTGGAGCTCCGCCGCTTTGTGTGCTTGACAGACTGCACTACCCGCATGAGGGGGATGTTGCTGCTGGTGGATGGGCTGCACACAGCACACAGCTCAGTGGGACAGGTGTGAGGACACACAGATGCACACAGAACAATGCGCACGCACGCACACACGAGAACACTAACACACCCACATGCCAACATTCATTGTTTTTTTAGGTGTACAACATGTATGCTGCAACTCTTACACACTGTGGGTGTTACTATGTAAACTGACAGCTAATGGACAGGGTCCCCTGCCCCATTCTACCTGATGGTCTTAGTCTCCATGGTCTCTTCATCCTTTTCCCCATCTAAGAAAGATGAATCTATGAAGAAGATCTTGTCATCAGGGGTCGCCGGCTCTTCGCTGTCATCCAAGGCCCGGCTGCCGTTGCTGTCTACCTCCATGGCCGTTTCGGAGTCTGGGCCAGGACTGGCTGGTTCTGGACAGAGGGTAACAGAGTTAGACTCAAACCAGCTGGGACTTAAATGGAAGGCATATTAATAAATTTATTCTAGGAAAGTGGTAAGACACCAGTTGACTGGAACAGTGGTCACAGCAGAAGATTTTTTTTAAGAGTTTTACTTGTCTCCTTGTATATATCTGTTACACAGCAATCCAATTTTTGTTTCTGATAAAGATAGGAACATACGTTATTTACTCTTGCATATATGACAAGGAAGTATACCTAACTGCAACAGTTTACACTACAGGCTCCCTCTACAAATATGTGGTTGACTCGTCTTTTGCTATAAAAGTTCACATTCTGCCTACACAATAATTTAAAAACATTCTGGATTTAGAAAATTTGGTCACTTGTTATAAGTTCTTAGATTGGTCATGTAACACTATTACTGATAAATATTAGAATCTTTTATCCTTGTGCTACCTTTACTTGTGTTTGTTTATATGTGCAATTTTGCTGTATACCGGCTGTTTTTACGACAAGAGTTGGGGGTTCTCTGTATCTCTGTAAACTGGATGCCACAATCTAAGTTATGATTTTTTCCCCCCAATACTTTCTGTACAGAATATGGAAAAAAAACTCCAGAAGTGACACTACAGTGGCACCAGGAAGCATCTGGCTCCAGCTCACCTCCATTGAAGACGACTTCACCCAGACAGTCTCTTGGTACCTTCGATGCACATCGCTTGTGGCAATTAAATTTGCAATCTGGAGGTCAAATATAACATAGGTAAGCAAATCTAATCACTGCTGCAGCAGTTCATTAACTTTATAATAGCACATGCCAACACATACACCGTAAAGCAGTATAGTGCTGTAGTTGGTAAAATCAAATTTATTTTAAAGCCACGTGATAAGTGGTATATAGTGATAGTGAAAATACCTCCTGTAACTGACAAATGACATTTCCACGATTATTCTATGAACAGACCCTTCTGCAGTCATACTTGCCCTACCTTTACACTGCATGCCCTGGCGGAAAAGGCCCTTGAGCAAACGTTTGCAGTACTGGCAAATGGTGGGCCGTGTGTAGGAGTGGATGACAAATGTGTGGGGCACCTTGACCCGGCCCAGAACCATCTTCTCCATCCAGATGGGCCGGCCACTCCAGGATGGGATGCGTTTCCCTGCCTCCTGGGCAGGCCGCTGCCAAGAGAATTAAGATAAGGCAAGAAAGAATCAGGAACATTTATAACTTTTTCCCATTACCAACTGGGATCAGTTCATACTCACAGATGGGAATTAACCCTCTGAGAGAAGAAAGGAGTTATAGTGACCTGAGGTATGGAATAGGAAAACGTAATCAATCAGAGCAAGCGGATTACAGTGGACTGCCTCACCTCCTCCAGAACAGCAGCAGCGTGGTCCACAGGGGGAGGCCGAGGGGCCACTTGCGAAGGCCCCGGAAGGGAAACATTGGACAAGCGTCGTTTTCGCACTCCTGTGCAGTTGTTGGGAATTTTAAAGGCACAGCGCTTGTGGTAATTCAGGCCACAACCTTTTTGGATGAGGGAAGGAAGAAAAGACAGGCAGTTGAAAGTGTCTTTTGATGGACGTAAAACTTCTCCATTTTGTATGGAAAAGCATTTGGAAAATGTGTTTTTCTCCTCTGAATTTTCAGCTCAGAAGCTCCCACTAGGAGTCTCTGTGAAGGAACTGAATTCCTGCAGTTTATTCTAACTATTACCAGTCAAGCTCAAAATCAAATCACTGACTATTTGAAGGTGGTTTTATGTTTCAATGAGGAGAATTTTAAAAAAATGAATGCAGTAAATGCTTATGGAGAAAAAGCTAATAAAAATGTTTGGCAATTTACTACAATCCACACAAAATACCTAACACATCAGAGCCTCTGTTCAGAGTCCAGGAACAACACATTTCAAACTACCTTTGAGTCAGAACATGGCAGTAAGATGTGACATTGTGGCACAGAAGTCTGGATGGACAGTGTCAGAGTTAAGTCCAAATATGACTTGGATTTTATATGAACATTACATTTATTCATTTGGCTGATAGTTTCCCCAAAGCAACGCTTAAGGATTAGCGTGTAGTATTTAGCTGATACCCTTATCCATGATAATTTAACAACTTCTAGTCGGGCTAATGTTTTAATCTGATGGCAATGGTCCAGACCTACCTTCACACTTGAGGCCCTGTCGGACCAGGCCCCACAGCATCTCCCCACAGTCATCACAGAAGGCCGGGGCCTTATAGGAGTGCACATACAGCGCATGGGGCCGAATCTGGAAGTCTTCAACAGTGGCGAGAGCTGCAAATCACAAATATGCGTCAAGCACACAAATTAGAACTCAGTAATGACACTAAACAGATAAAATTAACAAAATACAAATAGAAAAAATGCATAGTTATGTGTAAAAATGTACATCACTGTGAATCACAGCTAGCAGAGCTGTACCCTTTCCCCCCAGACCCCTGCAGGACACACATGAGATTTTGATGACATGAAATATCACATCTAACCAGTTTTACAATTTTTTCAGGTAATGAGACCTTATGGAGAGAAAGAGACACAAGCATGGCATAGTTGAATATTAAAGGAAGTCGTTTTGAAGCTAACTCGTAATATATAAAGATGGAAGAGGTAAAAACTAATAAATTATATATTTCCAAAGTTTCTGTCCTTTACAGTGACTGCATTCAGTACAGTGCAGTACTGCTGTACTGCAGGTGCTGAACTGCACCATTTGTCCTCATCCTAATGAATTAGTGGGGAACTGCCTAATGGCACACGTAGCACCGTGTGAGAGAGAGAGATGTAATCATTGAAGCAGATATAAATCAAGGAATGTAATTAAATCAAGTTATCCAGGAATCCTTCCAGCCATACACAGCACATTTGCATTCTGTAGGCCAACTGCGGTTCAAACCAGCCGAGCTAAGCCCAACGCACTGTACCACTTCCACACACCTGCATAAATAGCACCAAAAACCCATACTGAAAAACATGGAACAGTCTAATGTGAGTGAAGAAGAGTTTTTAGAGATTACCCATTTTTAATATCTACTATTTTAGATTAGTTTTAATTTTAATATGGCTTTAATATTTATTATAGTAATACACGAGGGTCTACCATTTTTCATGGAAATCAGGAGAAAGAGCTTTGATTATTACTTGGTAAACTCAATTTTGGAGTTGCAAAAAAAAAATCAGATCATGAACAGACCCCTTGTCCCCCCAACTGGGTAAGTTGAGGAGCCAGAGTACAAAGACTGTAGTTACCAAAATTCTGTACCCAGAAATCAATTTGAACAATAAAAGCTTATGTATTTAGCCAGAATCCTGTAGGTTTTATCACTTGATGTACTGTTCAGTTGTAAGACAACCAAAACCGTACAAAATGAATGACATCAGTAAGGCAAAAATAAACTGAAGCAGAACATCAGCACACCCTTCAGGTCTTGAGGGATACTGCACCTTTACTGCTAAACATGCAGGAATGCAAGTTTCACAAAAGACACAGCATTGGTCTTTTTTGGGTCTCAAAAGCTATTCAGACATTTATGGCAGAGCTTTCATGATTGTTGTCTATGTAGAGTATATCCATATATTATGCATGGACAATCAGTGTGCTGTGTGTGTGACCTATAATTAGCAAGTTTACCCCAGAACCAAAAGCATAAAAAAAGAGCAAAAAAATTTTAAAAATTAAAAAAAAATAAAAAACTGTACACCCCATGTCAGCCAAAAAAAAAAAAAAAAATTATAGAGCTATGAATGACAACAGAGCACTCACCAGAGAGAACGACTTCAATCAGATCACCCTCATGAATGTCCTCAGCAGACGTCACCCGCTGCAAGATGTTCTCTGAGTTCAAGTCATGGCGGAAGAGCAGGATCTTGTCATACATGCCAAAGAATCCACACTCAGGGAACTGCAAAGTGGAAGGATGAGGAGAGAGGAGATGGTAAGAGAAAGACAGACTAGCTATTTTTTTGCAGTTATACTTCAACCTATGCTGCATTAAGCCTCCATTACCCCTTGTTTGCTAATTGCACCTCTTATAATCACTGTAATCATAGTCCAATTTGGACTATCAAAGCCAAGTCAACTTGTTACAACACTGGTAAATCATTTTCTTTTTCACTGGTTTCTTGTGAGTTTTTGCTAAGTGTTCAGTATATACGAAAGACCTGACAACCATACAGTATTCAAGTAATTCATTAAAGGGAACTGACTTATGTTGTGCTATGATAACTAATGTTAGTTACTGAAGTAATTGTCCATTTTAATGAGATATGGTGATATTTTAGCATTAATGGGTGTTAATTTGGGTGTAATTTTTCATTGAAACAAACAGTAACCATGAATTCAGTTTACAAGAATTCATCTTCTGAAGGGGTTTTTGAGAACAAATTACCTTTGTAAGATAACAGAAGACTATATTTCAAAATCTTGCCTGATGCTCACTCTATAGACTATTGAATGACTGCATGCAACAAAATGTTAATATTTTGTACAGCAGACAGCTTTGACCGTGGACTATGAAGAATATTAGACTATGGTATAGCATCAGACCACTCTGACAAGCTAAAGTCCAACAAGTCTGCTTTAACAAGCTTCAGATTCTGCAGGCCAACATCACACAGCTTTAACCATTTCTGCTTTCCTGTGGTTAACAGTACATACAGTGAACATGTTTTGGAGCCTTTACAAACAGTGAGACCTGTGCCATGTTTATAGCTTGACCTGAATGGTTATACACCACCTATACAAAAAGCAATAACACTGTACTGAATGACTGTGCAGCATCTCTTTAGCACAAACAGTGAGGGCAGGAAATCGAACCCACAGGCAATTCTCTAAACCCCAACAGTAGGCGTTTTGTCGAAGCTCGGTGGCCCCAATTTGCACCCATGCATGTTATCTTGCAGTCAGATACATCTGAAGCTACCACCAAGGTTCTACTGCCAGATGCCAGTGCAGCAGTGTAGCAATGCATAAAGCAAAAACACCAGTGCAAAGACTGGTGACACACACCCACAGGGCAACAGACCTTCGCTCCACAAACAACTGAGCTGCCACATTGGAGAGTGAAACCTGACATGGCCCCTGTTCTGTAGTCTATTATGTAACGGCCAACACAATGCACTAGAGATAGGGACATTTTCAGCCACTGGGGCCAAAAGATTGACAGACTGATCAGTTCTCACAGCACAGACAATGAAATTCTAAAAACAGTTTGTTTATTGTCCAATCACAATGTGATGTGTATCTCTCATTGACACACACACAAAACCCTGATCCACTTCATGGCTCCAATTCTAAGTAACTAAAAGAAATGCAACTATATTCGTTTAAATATTTAATTTTCAAAATAAATCTTATTAGAAGCCAGCTGTTACTATCACAGAAACCTGTTCAGATCAGAAATATTGAACATTAACGGTCACATTAAAGGTCATTTTCTGGACAGGTCAGTCAGACTAATAATGATTCTTGCCAAGGCAGTTAAGTTGCATATCAAATCTGTGTTTAATCTGCATCTAGAAAACACCACACAGGATTTATTTAAATATTCATTATCTACTGTAAATTATTTTAAAGTAATTTCTTATGATTTAAATCAAATGGAACTGAGAATATGTATTTGGGAAGGGATGTTCCTTTTGAAAACCAAAAATCTGGCCATAAAAGAATGTTGATACAAGTGCCAGGTTCACACCCACACGGTGAGAGAAAACGGTAAACATCCTGTCCATAAAGAAGACGTAAGAGAAGCCTCCTTCAGTTTCACAGGAAGTGACCCATGTGTCCACGCTAAACCACTTCCTGTTATGGAGAGACCTCAGGGCTTTCCCCAGCCACATTCCTGAGAGAAACACACACACACACACACACACACAAAAATAGTTGTTAATGGACCTGCATACACATAATGCTCACAAAATAATATTTTGTAGTCATAGCCACAAAAACCTCGATATTGTGAATAAATTGCTGCAAAAAAATGCTGATGTTGAGAGCTGAAGAAATCTTGACTCAAAGAACAACATGCACACACAACAGTTAACAGAACAAAACTGCATGACAGATCAGCTGTAACCTGCTATGAACGACTGCCACTGCGGTCACCTCTGTGAATTGAAGATTTTCTCCTTCCTTTTCACATTTGTGTAAACCACTGCTTTCAGCATTTCAGCAGACTTTAATAAAGTGATGTTAAACAGTTTTCCTGTTTTAACATCACTTTGATGAGTATTGAACACTGCAGAAAAACCATGATCTCAGCCAGCCAGAAATCCCAGTTTTCAATAACATAAGACAGCAAAACCTTTCATGCTTCCAGTTCTTTACCATCTTGAAGTATGGAGAGACATAGATGACAGCATGTGCATTTTCATCAACCAGCAATGTATTCATCATAGGTATGTGCACCACGTCTCACTGTGAACGGGTGTGGTCCTGCAAGTGCACAATATTCTGTCAACCTCCGGATTTGTAGGATGGCAATGAACAACATCACTGGTGAAAAAGCTATGTCAATTTCCCGCGTCGCTACTAGTGAAGCCCAACATGATGATCAGCATTAAAACCAGCAAATAATGAAATGGAATACCAAATATCACATACAAGACTGTCCTAATAAAAAGCTTCCTGCTGCCATCTCAACAGCTGGGCCCACAGCCTCCAGTCTCTGAAGTGTGTGGGCTGTAATCCATTACAGTTGAGTAACCATTTCCTACTGGGTCTGTGTTCTCGTGTGGCCAAAGCAGTTCTGCGTGCACAGCCAGGAAAGACCTCTGTGGAAAACCATAACAAGGGTGCAGTGTTTCATGTGGGTCACAGACACACTGCTGAGAACAAAGAGTCTGACATATGAAATGAACAAGAGCTGTGGACACCGTAACATGCTAGTCCAGGAGACAGTTCCGCACAATTGCCGGGCTTTACTCAACCTGCCATGAGGTGCAGGTGTGGTTTACCAACACAAAGAAAAAGTTATTGGGCTTCAATTGGTGTCCCACAGATTCTCATGGTGGACAATCTTATTCCCCATGTTTTCTGGCCTGCATGGGAAGATGGAGTTTTCCTGCTTACCAGTCAGCACAGTGTGTGGTGGAGTGTGGACATTCACACCACAATGGTGTGGGAAAGTGTGTGAAAAGCGGCAAACAACAGAATTGGTGCCACAGAAACTTCAGCCCACTCCATCTGTCGGGCATCAAACATTAAAAAGACCAACTTGAAATGAACATTTAAAAGACTATTAGCAGTACAGCAGCCTCCAAATACCGATACAGACCTTGTTCATGTATTACTGACCTGCCATTAAGAGACCCATAAGGGATCATACTGAAAATGTCTCCTTATGTTGTCATGTTGTCAATTCATGGTCTAAATGTATCCATGCTTCTCACCACACAGCTATCAACTGCTCTATTTTTAAACATCAATATTCAGTCCACTGGCATACTAAATAAATAAATATATATAAATATATTTATAATATTAATTATATATACATATATGCCAGCAAACATAAAAAAAATTCTCAGAGGTACTGTGATAAACATATTAGTTATGTAATAAACTATGTATGTAATAAATTAAATATACTTTGTTTTTAGCTGAATATTTTAACATAAACCCTGTGGAGGCAAGCTGAATTAAGGTAAGTCCACCATTTTCATTTTATTCGAGTGCCTTTTACTAACATTTATTGATCAGATGTGTAAAAACAGGTTGCAGTGGCTTCATACCAAGTTGGAATCTATAGAGATGTGAAAAAAATGTAATCAAACATAAGAAAATGTCTACATCTTCCAAAATGTGTAATTTAACAGTAGGCAGTGTATTTAATTTACACTCTGCAAGGTGGTGCAGCGGTTAAAACTACTGCCTTTGCTTTCAAAGGAGCCAGATGTGAATCAAACTTCCTCGTGTAGTATCCCCAATGAAAATAATCATCCTCAATTATTATAATAAAGCTGGGTAGCGTTTACAAATAGGTTAATAACTGTATGTAGAGTAATATTCTAAGTTGAAGAAAAGTTAGCTAAATGAGTAATAATTGACCCACTGCATAATACATGGATAAACAAGGTGAACTGTTATGTACAGAATAAATTAAAAAATAAAACATCAGTATATGGTGCTCAGTATATAGAGTTCACTATCCTGAGTTTGTTAGAACGTAGCATGAGTCTTCAATTAAATTTAATTTTTATGTATTTGTTATTTCAGCAACAACTTTCTGTTTCAGATACAAGTCAGACAGTGCATGGAAGGAACATACCAAAGCTGCAGGACTGAAATTTACTCAAAGTAACATCAGCACATCCTTACCGCATTATGTCCTCTGGTCACAGTCAGATACACATCATGATACACATCCAGATACGTGTCCAGTAATCGCCACTTTAGAACAATATCCATCCTCTTCAAAACCAAGACTCTTAAAGTTCCTTTTTTCAGCCTAAAGGGTTCCGACACATAAAATGTTCTTGTGTAGACTTTAATTACAAACGCCTCTTTGTGAACACCACATAAAGGGAGTGCTTTGATGTGATACAGTATTTGTCCCCTGAAATTTCATGTAACATGAAACCATTACAAAACTTCCAATGGGAAGAGGGGGGGGAAAAAAAAAAAAAAAAAAAAAAATCACTAAAAGGAACTATGGAAAAGAAAATGTACACCAAATAAAAACCTCAGACACTGTACAGTTTTGGGGGGGACAGTGCTATTGGACTGATGTAATGCCATCTGGAAGACATCCTTGCACCAAAGCAGAACTCACTCACTGTGGATAGTGAGTCTCACACGTACAGTATATTACACAAACGCCTCCTGTGAGCAGATCCCACAGCTCTCCACTCTGTTCCAGCAAAAGTCTTAGAGTCCTAAAAGTGTGCACTGCACTTTAGGTGAACAGACAGAGATGGAGCTTTTGGTACTGCTAAACAAAGAGCTGAAGGGTCTACAGGCCACTGAGGCCTGGACTAGAGCACTTGAGGACAAGGGAGTCTTTAGAACTTTAAGGTAGAGTGATGCAAAAGGGCATAAAAGGCCAGACAGGGACTCAACAAGGTGTTGTAAAGGTCCTTCCCTGAGTCAAATAACAGCCCCACTGTGTTAGATGTCCACAGGGAAAAATCAAGACAGATAAAATTTTACATGAATTCATAGAGGTACATGTGACCTCCAAACAGTACATCCTGTTCATCAGCAACAACCATAATCAAGATGAAGCCCCACGGCAAACGCCAGTGGTAAGAAATTATCTGTATGGCTCCAGTGCTCACCCAGCCCAGAAATGTGTGCAAAGGTTGCCACGCAGGTCCAGCTACAGAGCTGAAGCAGTAGCAAGAACACACTTAACTGATTAAGTGAAGGGTATACCACTGGACTGCCAAGTCAGGTTAAAGAACAGAGAGCAGAAGACCAAAGAAAAAAGGCCTTGCACAGCCACACACGTTCACCTGTGCCTAATCTGAAGGGAGGGGGGGAGGGGGAGAGGAAAAAAAAAAAAAAAAAAAAACACAGAACACCAAGTGTCCTCCAGATGAGAATTGATTCCCCCTCTGCAGTTACAGTTCTGGTCAACATTACTGCACTCATGCATTTTAGGTATATCATGTACAATATTTCCTGAAAACATTTCGCAGTGAAACACCTTTGGTAAATATATGCATTCTTTTGTTTGATACAAAGCAGCACAAGATAATAACAAATATAAATAGGGAAATGTGTGGCAATAGTATTAAAACTGAAAACTTACCATAACAATTGACACCCTTCTGAACAATTCAAATTTTTGATTAAAAGAACACAGTTTCTCATTGAAGTGAAATTGTACACACCTATGATGAATTCCCAGTATTCACATGAATTAATCAATTAACCATTGAACGATGGATTTAATGGTTAAAACGGTCACTTTCATTCCCTGTTCCTGTTGGACAATGGTGAACACAAGAGATCTGTCTGAGACCACCCCCGACCAAAAAAAAAAAAAAAAGCCCCATGACACATAAAAATTCAAAACGGTACAACACCATCTCTGTTTCAACAGTTTGCAATATTAATGTTTGCTGCTCATAAAACTGTAAAGCACCTCCCAGAATGTGATGGGAAGAGGAAAATTTTAAGTCAAAGACTGGTGCAAACTGTTGGCTAAAACCACATTAAACATCCAAAGAGCTGAAACCTGGAATAATGGTTTCAACCTACTCCATACACCACACACTAAATCAAGAAAGGTTTTACAGCCAGAGGTTAAGGAGGTCCCCATTGTTTAAAGACCCCAAAAAAATTAAACAAACAAATGAATGAATAAAAATTGATCTTTTCCCAAATTTACCTAGAGAGACAAAACCAAACATTCTTCTTGGAAAATGTACTGTGGACTTATGAAACCAAAATAGAGCTCTTTGGCAATTTAGCGAATAGCCAAAGAAATAAGGCTTATAAGGAAAAGAACACCCTACCTACAGTGAAATATCATGAAGGTTCCATAATTTTGTGGGGCTGCTTTGCTGTCTCGGGAAAGGGAATCATGAAATAAGGGTTACCAAGGTATTATAGAGGAAAACATGTTACCCAGTGTCAGAAAACTAGGTATGGGCCAAAGATTATGGATCCTCTTGCAAGAAAATGCAAAACACTGCAAAACACACATTCAAAGCTCAAAAGAATGGTTAAAGGGGGGAAAAAAATGAACTGTGTTAAACTGGTTAGCAATGAGTCTTGACCTCGAACCAACTGAAAACCTGTGGAAAGACCTGAAATTGGCTATTGGCAAAAGGAATCCTAGAAACATTTAAGAACTTGTAATTGTATAGTGGGACAGACTACCAGCAGAAAGGAACAAGAAGCTTATAGATGGCTATGAAAAACATTTGGAGGCTGTTATCATTGCCAAGGATTGCACAACCCATAGTAGGGTAGGTGTTTGTGTTTTCTTTTTCTTGTTTCAAAAAACTACACACAAGTCGAACAGACATCTTTGTTGTACAACTTTGGAAATCATGTTAGAATACTCAGATAATCAAAAGTTGGTAAATTTCCAATTATTTCTGGAAATATTGTACATGGTATACCTAAAATGCAAGTATATCAATAATGTTCAACAAAACTGTTTTTTTTTTTTTTTTTTTTTTTTTTTTTTTTATATCAAGCAATAAGGTCTTATGGAGGAGCATTTCTGTAGCAGCACAACACAAACAAAGCCATCATACTATGAGCTTATCTGAATCTCTGGACTTCACTCATGATCACTGCAAACCTTATTAACTCTTGAGGCAGTTGTTGAGAAAAATTGACATAAGGTGTTGGAGGCAGTTGTCAACAAAAGTCAACAAGGTTTTGATTTTGTAATCAATGTTAAATGCTGGTAAAGGTCAACAAAAGTGTGCATTTTTGTTTAACTACCAGAAGGGTGAGTATTGAGTTGCTGTAACTGCTGCTACACATCGTCAAAAGTTGATGGAATCCGGGCCAATGCATCATAGATGTACAACAATAGCACAGACGCATGAATAGTACTGCAGAATGCAGAACAATAGGTCTGAGTGTAAGAGACCACAAATAACTACCCTAGAGTGCCGTAAATTTCAGAAAGACAGCTGCGAATGGCTTGCTGTCTGAGTATCTGACTGGGGTAACAGTAAAGCAGACCATAAGGCAGCACCAAACAGGCTGTTCGAGCTCCACTGTCCAGCCGCTTAAGAAAATATGAAATATAAGCCTGATTGTACTGTCCGTAGTAACAAAACAGCGTCACCAGTGCTATATTTATTGCAAACAGTGTACCTTACTTATGATCCAATTGGTTGAGCAATATCATACACTTCAGAATTATTCTGTATAAAATCTCAACATGTTATCTTGCTCTTTTACTGTATTTTTCATATCATTTATAAACAAAAATCATGTATACAGTTCTCACATATATTGTGTTTGATAATATGGACAGTTTAAAAACTTTTTTTTGTACGTTTTACATAATTTTTAAATAAACTTTTTCAAAACATTATCTTGCTGTTTGTAACAATTTCATGAATAAAAAGGATATTTCACAACTTTCACAAAATGTTATTTTTGCCGAGGGGCAAAAAAAATTCCTTGACAGAGTTAATTAAAAAAATATATTATAAACCTTGGGAATGACCTAACAATTCTTTCATTAGGATCATTAGTGGTACTAGATGACACATCCAATATTGACACGACTCATGGTGCCCAGAGCGACCAAAGTGAAACTAACACATCAGTGTGTCAAAGTGAAGAGAGACCATCAGAGCACGTGTTCGCAGACACCTCCGGAAGCTCTTCTAAACATACTGTGATAAAGTTCAGCGATGACTTTATACGAAGATGAAGGGGAAAGGGGGAAGGGGAAGCTGCAAGCCAAGCTGCAGGAAACAGGTATCCTGCCACACACCTTGTGCAAGACACATTGCCTCATTTGGGGTTGTCTCTGCATGGGGCTCAGTAGGCTAACCACCATGGAGCTTCACTTTGGTTCAGGCCTGGCTGAAAAGTTTCTCCTCTTGTAGTGACAGGCTCCAAACAGAACTCTGCTGTCAACCCAAAACTTTCATTCAGGATCTTCTGGCCTGCTTTGACCTCAACTCAACCATCAGTTATTAAAACAATGAAACTCTCCATGTAACTCAAAAACAAAGTCCTCATATAATGTGGATCTTTCCATCTTCATGGAAAATCTACAACAGTGTCCAAATGGGGGAAGTTGGCAGAGTGTGGTGGCAAAGTGTGTCTTACAATAACCCCATTCTCGGTTAAGTACACTCAAGTTCTTCTTTCGAGAGGAAAAACAAGATCAGATACAAGGTTTCTTTTGGCACCCTCTCCACAAATAAACCACAAACTTTCATTGGGTCTCAACACAATGAACTGATCAGTCAACAGGGAGCTTTGTGAAAGAGGGGAACATACTCTTGGAGACACTGGCAACATAAAGCACCATATTTAGATGAGGGAGGGAAATGACAAAACAACATTTGTTGTTTTGTCATTTCTTCCCATTTAGCACTTTTTTTATTATACTGCAGTCATTGACAAAAAGAATCTGTTACCTTTACTTGTGCAGGGAAACAGGTGGTGTTCAGGGCAGTCAGAGAAGAAATGAACCTATACGATTGATACACTCTGTGTAGTGGATTAGGTGCTGTTTCAGATGATTAAACAGGTTAGTTGTGCTGCTAGATTTGGTAGCAATCTTTTGTGAGCACAATTTACAAAATACCTCACTGTGTTTGACATATGAACTTAAAGCCAAATCATCTCCATATCAATAAGTGTGAATTTCTTTCTAAGAAGAAAATCATCTTCCTGCTTGGTTTCTCTACCACTGCTTCCATGCAAGTGTCCTGCATGTTGCTTGTCAGTCACCTGACTTGGTTATCAGAAAACATTTGATCCCAATAATGCAGTAAGCAGAGCACGATACTATCAATACAGCATAAGTTTATATCGATTATAAAATTATTATGAATATATTGCAAGTATTCAAAATATCACCCAGCCCTACTACATACTGCTGTAAAGATGGACACAGAGATTCATACAAGATTATTCATCATTCATCGACTATCAGTTACTAATTATCCAATGCAGTGTCCTTGGATGATCCCAGAAGCATAGGGTATGAAGTAAAGTACAACCTGGATGGGAAACCTGTCTGTAGCAGGGCAGTCACACACCTTCCCCCCCCCCCAACTCATACATATGCATACTATGGTCAATTTAAAGCCACCAATTCACATGAAAAACATTTCTTTGGATTTTGGGAGGTAACCCACGAAAACATCAGGAAGGACATACAAGCTCTCTGAAAACCCACAGCCAAAGTGCTCTGAGGCAAATATTAGCAACCAAAACATGACCATCCCATAGTACCTGTAACAGAATCTTCCATTACCAGATGCGATTAAGGAGCTTCTTTGAGGTTTGAATGCTTGTGCTCCTGAAAATTCTCATCAGAGTTTAGACTTTTAAAGCTAATGATAACATTGTCCAAATATGACTGCTAATCTGACCCATGGTGAGCCCGGTCTGTGCTCTACCTGTGCAATACTGGATCTCCATACATGAGAGATGACCAGAAAGGAAATGACTGCTCAACTTAAATTGTAGCGCATTACCTTAAGTTCAGTTAAACTGCAAAATGCAGCAACTCCAGTGGCAATGGAAACGAAGGTGGCGTGCTTATGGTGACGATGCGTGGGGTGCGACGACACGCGTAGGACACAAACGTAATTTAGGTGTGTAGGAGCCACAGGGGCCTCCCCATGGAGTGGCAGTATGCTTGCGTATGGACTGGAATTTAGTCTTCGGCTCTTGACACCTCCAGTTTCCACCCGCTCTGCTGGCAGCATGGGGGAGAGGCCGTATTGGCATTGCATGGTACCCTTCAGCATTTATTCAGAAAACCCAAAACGGGCACTGAAAGTCATTTTAACTGTTTAACCGTTTTTAAACCATACCTCAAAAACAAAGGAAACAACGGCACTTCAAGCAGACCAAGAAAGTCTCTGGAGGCACAATTCCTGAGCATATACATATCCTCACAATCTTGTTACTTGATGCCTGAATAGTGAATGGATCCATATTATAGCCCTTATCATTCGGACCAATAACATAGGAAATTTAATCACTTCATAAGGGTCTCCTTAATGACTAACTACACTGCCAATCATCTACAGCAGACTTGCTGACTGCAGCGGAGAGGAAAGGCACCTGCCCTGGTACAACCCTTTTGGGACCTCTTAGACAGGAACCAAAGCACTGGCTCCTGGAATTCCTCCTGAAAGGATGTTCCCTTTATCTCTCACTAGGTCCCAAAAGTGCTCCTCTCATGCAGCTGCTGGCAGCACAAGCTCAGATTTACAGGGAGCTTGTAGGCAGGACAACCTGGAGGCAGGGCATTTGTTTGGATCAGGCTCATTAGAAAGTGCATGTACATTGCTTTCAATGCCACCAACTATCCTGTTACAAATGCTATTTATGATATGAAGAATGAAGTTGTGATTACGGTGTGATGGCTGAAAGCTAAGGATCACAACAGCATGGCAAAGTATTGCCCAACCTCCCAGCTACCTCCAATTGCTTGCTTAAAGACACATTTCTTAAAACAGGTTTTAGTCAGAGCAGCACTGCAGTTTCTCTTGAGATGAGCTTTGCAACTGAGGTTTCATGACATTTAGCTGCCCACATCCAAACTGCTGACAATACTAATTATGCACTGCAGAACTATTTCTTGTGAAGCAAGTCATTTTAAGGTTTAATCTACCTAAGATTTCCTGTGACACAATGAGTTTCGTATCTTCTACAGCAACAAGACACAAATATGAATTAGCCATAGAGCATAATTGTTTGTCATAATTATTACTAAGCCTTCCACTTTCAATTCTCTTCCATCCAGACAGGCAGCTTAAATTGGTAATATGAACAATTCAGCAGCAGATATTTACTGGAAACTTTTTTTATGTGCAATATTTTGTAATTTAAACAAAACAGATTACGTGAAAAAGTTTCAAACGTATGTGCGCGCAAAACAGTTGAGTTACAGCAACAAACTGAAACAATACCACGGCATTGTCTCCATGATTCTGCAGAAACAGTAATCCAAAATGGTAGTAATAAAATGTTATTAATTTACCGAAAGCTTTGATCTACATCATGCTAAATAAAAACGGTGATTGTAAGGCAATAAGTTGTATTGCATCACCAAAAACAAAAATGCAAAGCCCCTAAACTCAAGTCTTAAAATAATCAGCTTATATGAGAATGGTTATATCAGAACTGGTAATGGCAACCCTTACAGAATTTCAGCTATTACCTTAAAAGGAATGAGTCATCTTCAGCCTTTTGTATTTATAGGCTGAAAACACAAAAGCGTTCATGTTTATAAATAACCCAAGGTTTTGCCCAAACTCCACCATCTCATCAATTCATCTTGTCATGTAAAATAATAACACACTGCATTGTAAGGTAATTCTCAACAAGCATCGAGTGGTACAGCCTCCACCACCACTACACACATTTATACCATCTTTAGCAGGAGTGCTAAAAACAGCCTTGTATTGTTCAACCTATCCATTATCTAACATTAGCAGTGTTATAGGGCTAACAAAGAATTGTACTGGTGCCATTATTACCACACTTGAGATCTGAGACATTGCAGAGCACCACATATCAAAGAAGCGCTTGAACAGATCAATGGATTTGCTCTGACCTTCCCATCATGAATACATAAAAACACATACCCACATACAGATTTAGTTAGTCCTGAAATCATCCCTTTGAAATTACCTCCATTTCTTACCATTATTTATTCATTAAACTAATTCTTTTTTTCAAAGCAATTTACAGCATCATCTGCACACCAAGTTACTTTGTTATTTATACAGTGGGCTAATTTTTACTATATGAGGGTTACCGCAGCAGTAGTGTGGATTTAAACCCAGGTCCTTGATTGCAAGGACATGGCTCTATGTACCTGCTGCCTCAGGTGTCCCTGCTGCATGGTTAATGCATGTATGGCACCATGTCATATAGTATATCACATTCTTCACCAGCTTTATGTAATTAGTGTGATCTCCCACCAAGCTTTTTCCATTTAATTTAGTCTAAATAGTGTCATTTAAATTACTCATGTCACGTTCATGTAAGCATCTCCAATATCTGCCTTTAAACCTGTCAAAATGTGTTAGTGGTGCTGGTCTAAACATAACAAAACTGAGAGTAAAACACCCACATTCACACTGACATACATACACACACACACCCCATGTTTGGTTCCAGTTCCTGGTTCCGCTCCTTTAAACCCACTCAGCAGCCACTGACCTGCGGAAGCAGCACCACCCCGCTCTTGTATGAAGTCGCTTCTCTAGTCTGACAAAGCAGAATGCAGGGCGATAACCTCACTAGGAACACACAGGGGGCCATTGACTCATCATGCGCACTGTAGCACCACCAATTATACAAATAGAGAAAGAAAACTTAAAAAAAAAAAAAAGTCAGTAGGGGCCAGCAGACATCCCCTCAGCAGCAAAATTGCTGCTGCTCCGAAATAAGAGTCAACCTTTGCACTCAGTTTTCAGTTCAATTTCAGTTTAATTCTGCTGTCTAGTTCTTCATAAGTCATGCACCACAGTACTATCCGAATCCAGATCAATCTGTGCAAAGTTTGCATGTTCACCAGATTTTCCAGGAGTTCAAGTTTCTTTCCACAATCCAAAGACATGTGAACTGGTGATTAAGTTCCCCACAGTATGTGTATGTGTGAGTGAAAGACTTGTATCGCATGCAGGGTGTACCCTGCCTCATGCTCTATGTTTCCAAGTCATTAAGTTAAGCCCTACAAAATCCAAAGGCACAAACTCACCATTTGCCTCCACATAGCTGGATCAAAAACCAAGCTCGATGATCCAGGTACACAAAAATCCTTCAAGCATCAGATCTTAAGGCAAGCAGGATGCAACTCAATAAGCTTAATAAGCTATAAACTACTGCAGAAACGTTATTCCTCACACATTTAGGACTTTACAACCCACCTAGTCAATAACACAATGCTTTCACAGCGCTGCCAGGCTGCAGACGTGTAGGGGGAACCAGCTGGCTGACACAGGAATGCACAGCAACAAGGGAATAGGCCACCGTCGTGTCTTCATCAACACTATAACCATGGATACAACCAGTGCTGCATGCCATTCACATGACAGCCCTCTCCTCTTGCTCTCGCTCTCTCCAGAGGAAGCTTGGAGGGAATGAGGAAGGCCGACTCACAATTCCAGCACTTTCCGGACGGGATGTGCGCGTGCAGGGAGACCTCCACTGCCAGGATGGATTACCAAACCCACCACAGTATTCTACAGGGCTGGAGTTCCAGAACTCCTTACCCTCACTGTAAAACATTTGCATTTTCTTCCATTTCTAGGGGAACTAAACAAAACATATCCGTACAAGCTGATGGCTGATGCATCAAGGGTTTTGAATTTCTCACAGTCACCAAACAACTGAAAGGGCTCAGCAAACAAAGTATGCAGATGAAGGACATGGCTGCAGAATTTTTTCCAGCTGGGTTGCCAGCTCTGTGGAGGTGTATAAACATACCCACGTTGCACATTTCTGTGCGGGACAGTGAATAAAATACTCCTCTCCTCTGAGCAGAGCCTCACCCACAGTGCCAGGGACACAAGGAAATGGTGGCACACATATGTGTTCAGAGTTTTGTTGTTTCTACAGACCCAATAAAATGCAACTGTTTAATGGACGGATGGATATTCAAACCAATGCAGTTTAAGAAGTGGTATTCATTAATGCCTGGTGTGTAAAACTTTATGATCACACTAAATGTGCTCAATGGTTTCCATACATATTTTGTTTTTATGATCAGATTTAGACATAGGGCAAAATGAGTTTTGTTCATGGAGTTGGGGATGTTCCTTTTCATGTACTGTATAGGTCTGGTTCAACACCATTTGTGGAGAGTGCCCTTTAAATTTGGCCTGTGTTAAACACGGTCTACATTGTTTGTCCTCCAATCACCGTGTATACAAGGGTACACAATGTAGCAGGTTTTTAGTATCACAGTTCGCTCAAAAAAGAACAGAAATATCTTTGGCACTATGCTGCTCATAAAACAGGAGGAAAAAAGCTGAAATGCAAAGAAAAGGAAAAGAAAAAAGTACTTGTAAGAGGCCTTGTTGATCCTGGTACATTTTTCACTTCCTTCCTTGTCCTCCTACTCATTGATACCAGAGCAAAAAACATGAGCCAATTAAAATGCCTAAAAACAGAAGAAGCAGCCTGCAAACAGGGTGCCTCAGAGCACACACATCCCTGACCAGCACTGTGCTTGGCCAAGAGCTGCCATGTGGCAGAAGGCCACTTGCAGAACACCAAGCTCACGAAGGTCTAAGCAGGGGGGAAACAGGAAGAAGGAGTGGGGGGACACCACTGTCATCAAGGCCCTTGCAACTCTACACAAGGTACCAGATAACCACACAGATCTGAAATAATTCCACACCTGTTAGTACTCATTTAGGACCTGATATTATCTCTTTCACAGTCTCAACAGGGCTTTTGTCAGCAGAACAATGATCATATTGGAGTTAAATGTGACTGTCCATCATCCTAACTGCCTGACTGTTTCATTTTGGAAATTCTGGAAATTGTTGCTTATGCCAAAGCAATTGTATACATCATACAAAGACCATATTTGAAAACTACAAGTTAAAAAGCTTGCCGTATTGGGCACAGGCAAGAACAGTTCAGGACTAACATGAAAGGCTGCCAGGAGTTCCATCACAACAAATGTAATCTGTGACCCTCTCTCTGACAGGAGATGAATTTCTGCATCATATGCCATACTTATGTTTTTGCACCAACTATCCAAATAAAACATGACTGAGACCTGACAGTGTGCAACAGCTTAATGCCTTTTCATCTCCCAGCCTCTCACTTTCCCATGGTCACCATGGAGACAGCTCTTACGCTGGCCTGTTAATGGACTTGATAAAAGGTGGCTGAAGACCTTTCATTTACATTATCAAAATTTAAAATATTGTACTTGGAGACAAACAGTTGGGTCTGTCCTATAATAACTTTAAACCCACCACTGCTATTGGGGATTACCACACTGCTGCAGGATTACAGCAGCCAACTAAATAGTTGAAGCAGTGCATCTAGGGATGAGAGGGCCTGACCCATTTGGACATCATCATCAGGATCTCCCCCAAGTGCAAGAACAACAGTGTGTATTTTCAACTGACCATATACATATTGCATACCTATCCCTGTTGCTGTTTGAGATACAGTGCCTGAACATCCAGTCCTGTATGCATCTTTATTCTTATTCAGTATTTGTGAAACATTAGAAATAAACTTCTGAAAAAAGTGATTTCGTAAGTCATCTAACAGATGAAATCTTGCTACCCTACTCCAAGTACAGCCCCAGTTGTCTGCTTTATATTGTCCACAAGATCTCGAGCAAGAAGCAGATATGTGGGTTGAATCACTGAAGAAGCTATGAGATCTTCATCGCCTCACAGGGCCCAGGCTACAGCGCTGATAAATGGTGCAAGAAGTCTGCAAAACAAGACCCCACAGGCTACACACACACTTCCAACGGCAATCACTCCAGTCAAACCAGAGAGAGAGACCTTCCAAGAAGACTTGGAGAAAGGTAAAAATATTCCTGAAACTGCCATTTGAGGAAATGTTTGTTTTTTTTTCCAAAGCATAAGCCAAAAAACTGCTTATGTTAAATCTTTCCCTTACAGAGATCGCCTATTAAATATGGGCTATGTAAAAGTTATCATGTACTGATATAATTATAATTTCGATTCCTTCAACCTAAATCCATTTAGAATCAAAATTGCATAAAAATTGTACTTTACTTACATAGTAATAAATGAAGGGCACATCTGTTTGGGAACTCAATATGAAACAGTTGCACATTTGCAGGGCTGTGATCCAGAACCTGAAGTTCCTTTATTCCAGGATGACCTGCTCAGAATGAATTAGATTACATAATGGTGCTCAAAAGGATTTTAGTGTAAAGTAAAAGTTTCTCATGCACCAGGAGTCACAAACTTTTTTTACTGGAAATGGGTCCGGGGCTCAGTGCACAAGTGGCCCCGAGTGACAGCTAAACAGGAAGGGCAGGCATGAGTCGATACTCAGAGTTTCTCCTGGCCCAGTCCCATGAGGGAAGAAATCACCTCTGTGACCATGGGTGGGTAAGGGGTAGCTGCAGAGATGCTCAGTGCAACAGAGAATGGCAACATCATAGGATAGGCTCAAAATCAGATCCGAAAGCCCACTTCTACATGGACCTCTTATGGGTACTCTGGGACAGAAGCTTCTTTCTGTGCCTCTGAAAAACAAACCTTTTACAATAACAACCCCCCTCCAAAAAAAACCGTATACTGACACATTTAAAAAAAATGTATCTACCTGAAGTTCAAAAATAAATGCGACCATTTGGTACCCTCCAGTAGCAGCAGGCAGGCTGAGTATCTCTGCACAAAAACATAACACATCCCAACACACTTTACAGAACAGCCTTAATTCTCATCATGCACCATCCCAAAAAGATTGCACAACAATGAAAACCATAATCGAGGGCTGGGTTTGAAATGTACCGTATAATTGAACTGGCTGCATCTTATTGATTCCATGGATATATGAACCCATTGTAGAATCCAGAACATCTTTCAAATACACAGTTACACAATCACATACAGACCATTTTCATTTATACTGCCATCATACGTTGCGTGTAAGAGGATTCCTAATATATGGGCCTGTAATTCTACAGTGTAGGTACTCTATGGTGTAAAGCCAGCTTTCAGCATCCACCATCGCCGTGCTCTTGCCTTATTGGGACAGCGCAAAAAAAAAAAATCTGACCCAGTTTACTGTGCCCTTCGGTCAGCAAATCGTCAAAGACTCCCTGTCCGTTTCACAGAGGCGCCAGTTACACAGTACAGACAAAGCCAAGGTTCCACCCAACAGCACAAAATGACACAAATCACTGACAAATCTCTTTGCCCTTCTGCCAGTAGAGAAGTGCAGGCAGGGCGGTACAGCTGCGTCGCAGGATGCACTCTGAAGATGAGAGCCACAGACACAAATTTTCACCTTGAGAAACAAACCTGTGAGGAGATTTCAATTTTGAATTTGTGCATTTAACACAGTACACCAGCCTGGTTCTTAACTGTGAATGAAAACAACATCCAGAGGAAACGCAGACAATGGACAATCGAGCCAGTGGGGAGCGGCCATTCTCGGGTATGGGGGATTTGCTCTGGCAAGCTCATGGTGAACATGCGGGCGCCCTTTTTATCATCTGGCTTTTAAAACGGTGAGAACATGCCTGCAAGGCCCTGTCACTTCCTGTTAGCAGCATGCAGCATGCCTGTGACCCTGAACCCTTCCCCCATCAGAGGAACACACTAGTACGGGCAGCCTGGTTGGGCTGTCTCCGCATATCTCTCACACGTACACATCTGAAATGCACAAGAAGGCAGCACAGTGCAAAGCTCGTGTTACATTTTCCAATTAAAGAGGCATTTCTGATTGTTCCACCAAACCCCACAGAAAGGCTCATCGATTATACAGATTTTGGGATATTATGTAACCAAGGCTGACCTTGCGTAACACAACTCAATGGAATGTGATTATGGACCTCTGGAGTCCAATAACCTGTGAGCATGTCAGCAGAGGGTACATTTAGTCTGCTTGCTTTGTCTCCAATTTTGCAGGACAACAGAGACAATCCACATTTCCCAAAGCTTTAAAAAAATCTTGCAGTTATTTCTATAAAATGATTACTTGTAAAGAGAATATGCCTTTTTTTTTTACATGTAGTAAAAGAGACAAGGAACCCAGGAGTTGAGACAGGAAGAAGCATCAGCAAGAACTCAAGGAACTCCACCTTTCATGTGACCAATGCTTCACCTGGTTGAACACACCTGGTTCTCTTTTCATTAATAATACAAATAAGTGAATTACATAACATAAAAATAAGAACAGTCTTTCTATAACTTTCGATTAACATGTAGTCATAGTTTGCTGAAAATGAGCCAGTAAGACTATAAATTTGCCTGAAATATACAGCTCACAAAATGTAAGAAAAGAGCCATGGCATTAAATATACATATTTGTGTATTCAATCATTCAAAAATGCATTTCCCTGCTAGCAAATTTGCAGTGTTCTTTGCTAGTCCTTTTCAAACTCAAACAGCCATAAAATAAAAATGACCATCAAAATACTGTCATTGTTCTGAAAGCTTTCTGGTGGAAAGTGAACAATTTCATTGCTGGCCTGGAGTCTGGGATTCATTTTCTGAAGAGCCCACACACCCCGAAGACAAAAGCAGTTTGACACACGGCATGCAGCCCAGCTGCACCCACTGCTCTGTTGCCTGATGGGTTGAGTTTCTGTGGTGTAGGTGGTGGGTGAAAGAGATGCTGGGTGGGGGTTAAGGGCACCCTTTGGGTTCCCTGGTAGCCACCAGGAACTACCATGTTCCATACCCACACAGTAGGATATAAGTACCACAAGAGCACCCTAGGCTTTACCCACCAGACCCCCAAGAAGGAGGGTTTCAGTCCTGGACCAGAAAAGGAGGAGGGTGTCTTCCACATTCTGTAAATGCTTACACGACACACACTTGTTACCACAGAAGTCTATCGTGCCCTCTGTTCGTGCCACACTGTATATTTAGCCACTCAGAAGTGAACCAATTCTGAGAACTTGCAAAGTCCATCAATTCAGCATTGTGTCACATTCATTCACTGTTTTCCTTTCTAAGACTTTATCTGCCATGTTGGCATACAGAAAAAAATTAAATCTCCATCCAGTCACATTGTCTCTAAGCAAAGGGCTCCTGAAGGCAGTCAACCAGATTTGTCTTCTCTGACGCCAGAGTGCTGATAAGAGCCTAGCAACACTATTCATTGCTGAGCATATCAGATAATACACCACAACAGCCGTTCTTTCATGCAAGGTATCGGGCGTGAGGGGCTAGAAGATAAACATCTTGTTCAGCCCACCATTCTCTTGGCACAAGTAGAGAAGTGAAATGTTCATTTTAAATCAGTAGTTTTTAAATAAGCAAAGAAATTTCTTTATTAAAGACTACTCTATCCACATGGCAGCATGAAATTACACTTATAACTTCAGAAATTCATTTCTAAACTGCTTTTAATATTCTCTGTCCTATCTTCAAAACACTGATATTCTGTCCCTGACAATTTAATAGTAACTATTAATCAAATGATGAAAACATGGAGTAATGAGTAATGATTTAAAAAAAAAAGAAAAACACTGCAATCAAACAATGCATAACATCATGTCACAGAGGACCCAACATTTTCCCCATGCAAATTGAAACGATTACAGGTTCTACTCCCTGATTAAAAGTCAGATTTGATCCTTGTCAGTTGGGTCCCGTTTTCAAATTCTTAACACCATAAGATGGTCCAAGAAACAAAGCGACCATTAACAATCCATTCCCTCAGCATTTTACTGTAATTAATTTAACATGACAATGAAGGTGTTGAGGTCCTCCTGTTTCACACCCTATTTTACAGCAACATGCTCAACCCTGCACTGGACAAGCAGTAGTTCACATAGATGGATCCAATAACTTGATACTGCATATGAGGGAAGTGAGCGAATGAAAAGCCAAGAGACATGCAATAAATTGTTTAATAACTCACCTGTGTTTCATAAAACTGTGGCTAATGGAGATAATCATCAACATAGTTGACCACTCTGATCCATCTATCTGATACAATATGCCTGATGTAAAAAGTGTGTGTGAAAGCCCTATCCAGGCAGATACTGAAAACAGTCACTGTCTCACGTTCTAGAAAGTACTACGGCCATAAGCCGAGCGTACTCCGTTGCCTGCCTGTCACAGAATGTGACACACACAGAGAAAAATAAGTATAAGTTTACACAAAGAACATTGCTCCACTCCAAGGAGAATGTGAGAATGTTTGTGAGAATGTTTTTAACATCCCAAAATAACACGACCTTCCAAAGAAAAAAGGTAGACTTGAAAATTCAGTTCTGGATAGTAACACTCAGTGGAGCTGAAAGCAGGAGCAGTCCAGTGGCAACACTGGCTTTGACCTCAAGTTGTGCAGATACCGGTTTAAGATTACAATACGCATCCCCCTTCCTCATTTACCTGGCTCAACAGTAAAAAAGCCCCAGAGAAAAACACACCTCTCAAAACTGTCGTGTGTTGGGTGCAAGCGACACCACCTTCACAGCAAGGAACAAAACATGAGGTAATGGGGACACACAAAACCACAAGCATCTGTACCTTACAGAATGCTGTCAGCAGATGTATAAACTGGAACTGTTTTTTTACTTTTCTTGTGCAAAAACAGACTCCAGTTTTTCAAATACTGAAACATGCATTTTCCATCATGACAGCAATACACAGTTAAAAATATTTCTCAAAATGACAACACACTGAACTGGCAAAGACGAAAAATTAATTCATTGTACCTTATTTGCAATAATTACACATGTCAATCACACAACAGAATCAATCCTAAAGTCTGACTCAGTGCATTATAATTTCAGTCATAAAACATTTAATTCAGAAAAAACTAACTTTATAAAATGTAACAGTACAATACAAATAAGCCATGCAAACAAATGGTAAGAACTGTGATGCTTCTGATATTTCTTTATGCTGGATGATAGATCATTTAGACTTGGCAAGTCAGTCAACCGGTAACTTTTCCTACATGGATTCACAAAGCTAATTATAATTCCTCTGGTGGAACACATGCTGGCCTGGGACAGACAGCTCATGTAATACTAATGTAACATCTGCATTCATGAGAACATGAGTTTAAACAATAATGCTAGTGGTGCAGCCTGAGGCAGCAGGTAATCTTTGGTTAAGGACAAGAACTTGAAGATTCTTAGTTTAAACCCCACTCTCTCCTAGTTCTGCAGTGCACTTAAGGTATTTGCCCAGACTATTATAAACTAAAAGTATCCAGCTGCATAAATGGGATATATATTGCAAGCAACTTTGGATAAACAACTTGGAAATAGCAATAAAAAAGTAAATACCTTCTGGTCCACTATGGAGCAAACAAGTTCTTTAACTGCGGACAGAGACACATCACCGGCCTCTAGGCTGACCGTTTCCCTGGTCAGTCCAATCTGAAGGAGGAAGGACAACCCATTGAAGGAGCGTCGGTGGCTGGTGGGGCTCTGAGCACCCAGGCTGCCATTGGACAGGCGGCTGTAGAGGGGCACAGGTGGGCTGGGTGAAGGAGAGGGAGTCGGCGGAGCAGCGGGATGCTGAGAAAGGGGAAGAGCTCTTGGAAAGGATGGAGGAGAGGGACTGCCGCAGGTAGACATTTGTTTTCTTCCGTTTAAAAGATAAAGGGCAGGGGAAAAAGAAAACTTCATCCAACTTTCAACAGGACCGTGGTGGTTGTTGCATTTTGGTTAATCACTGCATCTGGGATGCAGAACAAAATGAACAGTACAATTTTTTTTTTTTTTTTTTTTTTTTTTAAAAACAGTTAAGCATTCATTCCATTAACAGGAAAATGTATTTTTTTTTCTCACAACAGTTTCATTTAAGAAACACAGAAAGTTTACACGGGTTGAAAGTGGATTCCGAGTGGTTCGCCTGCCCATCCCAACTTCATCCTTGCAAATTTAGACATTACAGCTCGAGTGGTGAAAAAGTGCAAAGAGAAAGTCCAGCTCCGTCTGACAGGCTTCAGGGCTCCTCTGGACAAATGTGAGGACACCTTCTCAGCTTTACTGCGGTTCTTGGTGGAGGACAAATGACTCCCCTTGTGTGGCTCAGATATCAGTTGGTCGTGAGCTGAAATCCAGTAACAGAACAGTTGAAACCCATATACGTCAGTGGGGATTAATTACAAAGGATCAGAACATGTAGCATTTAATACACAATTATTGTGTATTAAAACAAAAATTATTGCATCTATATATTTTAACATCAATCCACAATTCATTTTTTTATTTGATCAACATCTATACCCTGACAGTACCTCTGACATGAGTACTGTAATATGACTGCAATTATTTAAATGTAAATGTTGATTAAAGGTGATCCTGAGATCAAATAATGGCAAATGATCTGTATTATCTAGCACGGGGCAAATAACATTCAAAAATTTGGAAATTCAGACTTTGCACAGAAACTTAAATGTTCTTCTTCCAAATGTAAAAGTAACATGATGCTCTGACAGAAGAGTGCTCAACACACATGAACACACAAAGATTTTCACGGTACAGTGGTTTTACTCTCAACAGCTGGTAACTGCAGAGTAATCCTAGCACAAAATGGGTTTCTAACTTTCTGAGAGTTTGGACTGCTTATATAAAGAGTATGTCATCATGGTTTGTGAGGCAAAGCGAACTGATACTTTACTCCAAAAAAGGAAATAAACCATCATACCAAATTGAACGGCCCTGGTACATTACACGAAATGTTTTATGGTTAGACAAATGTTATGATTACGATTATTATGACTACTGTTGTACAACAACAATAACAACAATTATAATAATTTACACTGAATGATGCAAAAATTGCCAATATATGTCTGTTTTCAACACACACTTGGACCCTCCCACTTGCAGCTGGACGAAGACACTGAAGACTGCAGCATTCCACACATGCAAGCAAAATAAGGTACAATATACATTTTTTAAAGTTTACGTAATACACGTGAACTTCTAATATGTTTCTGGGAAGTCACAAAAAACAATGAAATGTGGAGGACCCAGCAGCCCTGTAAGAGACACTTTACCTTGTCCACAAAGGGCGGTTCTGTCCTCTCGTAGGGAGTTTTCTCCAACTTTTAAATTCAATATTGAAGAGAACGCCAATGCCGGGACTTAATTCACTCCCTTCACTGGTGAATAAACATTGCTGCCATTTCCTCGTTACAGTTGAGGGTTTAAACATACGATCGCAAGCAAGAACCCTGCGTCATTTACTACATTACAATTGTGCGAAAACTTTCTCCTTTGCAGCCAATTCGCAGCTAGTTCGTGCGCATCTTATTATTCCTCCAGCTGTACCGCCTCCCCGCCCTACCCGAACATTTGAACTGCGCTAGAGAATTCTGGGACTTGTGGTTTAATTGAGCCTTTTTTTACTCAGTGACGTGCGATAAGGCAGAATAATTTTCACTACATCGCCCAAAAGGAATTCAGAGCAGCGGGAGATTGCTGTTGAATTGTGCGCATGCCCATTTGCAAGCATTTACAAGCATTTGCAACTTGTTTCCGTTATACAGCCTGATTCGGTGACCGCTGTAGTATCCGCGACCCCTAACGGTGCGAGTAAAAATGTCCCAGGCGTAAAAAACGTCAAAAAGGATGAGCGTTGACATAAATTCATTTCTCTCTACGGTTTAAAGTCAGTTTCGATTTGAGCTGACAAAAAGTTAGCTTTTATGTGGTGGCAATAAAGTCAAGAATTAAGAGTCGAAATGTGTAAAATGTGAAGGTAGTAACAAAAGAAGTGTAAAACATTATTTTTTCTGACAAAATAAAGGATTGTAAATGCTTAAAATAGTACATAGTCCTCATATACTTTATGTATGTCTCGTTCTTGGTTTACTGTAACATATGACTTCTCTTAAGTAAGGACTGACGAGCAACATTTTACTGTTACTGAACAGTATCGGGCGTGTAACTATTTTAATAAGAATATAAGTTAAAACGTATGGAGAACGAGGAGTGCCACAGTGAAAATCAAGACTAATCCATTAATCGTTAAAACAAGTTGAAAATCAAAAACTAAATTGGAAAACAATGCATCAAATAATAAAGTAAATCAAAAAGAATAAACAATAAAGAAAATAATCAGTGTATACTATAAATCAGCCGTATAAATGCATACATTTACAGGCAAAATTACGCGCAAATCAATACTTTCTTTTCGAATGCATGTATAAATGGACACATTTATACGCAAATTAAACTATATTACTTAATAATTATAATTAATTCCATTCAGCTTTTATGATTGGTTATGGTTTTAACACCAAAACCAAAAAAAAACATAAATCCTTTTTTATAATTACTGAAGAAACATGAGACTCAAAGAAACATACATAAGCCATGTCCAAGAAATGTCAATGATTCTGTCAGTAAGGCTGTTCATAGTTTCATAGGGGTTAAAGCCCTGGGTAACAGTTTTGGTCTCTAGATGTGTAAAATGGGTGGCGGAATGAGCAGGGTAATTAACCTGAATAGCTGTTATAATCAACAATTAATTTGTGTCCAAAGATAAACTATAAATGTCTAACAGGTGCTTTACAAGTCTGGACCGGTAATGTAATGTACAGCATTACATACCGGAATGACAGGATGGAGCATGTAGAGCTGACAGAGATTTATAATGTCTTTTGATGGCTTTAATTCCCATCATCCCTGCTTTGCAAGGATTTCTATAGAATGAATACTTACAACTGATCAATTTAGTAGTTAAGACAGTGGTGGTTAATCTCTGGTACAGATTAGGGGAACTATCAATTTCTTAAAAAAAAAAAACACGATACACTTTGAACTAAAGGATGGTGTATTCGCCTCATGAGCCCTAGGAAAGACTGAGCTGATGACTAAATGTTCCAGCTGAGAACTGCACTGGACACTGAACAAACTAGCATGGTACATCTCATGTGTGGAGTGAAAGCCTACTTTATATTTGGACAGACAGAGGTGAGTGCAGTACTCTGGTTAGCAGACTGGATAGTTACACCATACATATTTTAGACACAACCTGCTACCTAAGTTGACGGAATAAGTATATATCTGTATACACACTGCAATATGTATATCATACAGTTTTTAACAGTTTCATTAAAGGGTCATTGTAGTTCTCACAACAGCAACTAAAAACAGATTAATCTAATGCATCCGCACTGGAGGTGAAAACTATGTATTACATATGTTGTGGAGTGACATTGAACAACAGGCTTCACAATATACACGCATCTACTGACATACAGTCAAACACTGCACTTCTTAAAGGTTTCTCAAATGCTGAAAGAGCAGCAAAAACAAGAATAATCAAACAGTTAAATATTATGTATCTGTGTTTCATAACTATGTACCAGACAAGGTCAGTTCAAGCAAACCACTTCTGCCTTCAAGGTACAATACAACAAAGAGACTTTTGGAACTATTACTGGCCTTTCATGTGTGATAACAAGAAGTGAGGAATTTTCTGAGAGCTCTCAACAGAAACAACCTCCCACTTGCAGCTCTCACAGAAAAAAGACATGGTTTTATTTTCACAGTTTTTTCATTGAAATTGGTGCTACCTTGACATACATACACATGTGACTAGTGCATCTATCATACAAACACTGGTGTTTTTTGTGTGTGAATAGTAGAAGACAAATGTATCCAAAGTCTACCAGTTCAAAACTTTCTGATCCTCTCGAACATGGGATGACAATCAATAAAAATAGAAATGAAAAAAGCAAAACAAAGTATTAATTTATTACTACTAATTCAGGATCCCATAATAAATAACAAATTAGTATTTCTGCTATTTATATTCTTGCATAGTTTGTGTTCTTATGACATTCTTGTCTTTTTCTTTGTTTCATTAATAAGAAAAGCAAGACAAAACCCACATATTCAAGAATAAGACTGAATTAAACAGGATACACAATGTTTTAGAGAAGCTTAAAACTAGTCTTACTTCAGTCAGATAGAGTAGTAATTCTCCACCCTATTTCCTAAGTGGCCCTTATTTTACATGTTATACATATCATAGCCACCACATTTACATGCCAGCTCCAAAACTGATTTTGGCAAGGGGGGGGGGGGTCCTCTTAAAACTTGTGGACTGGGGGGTGTGTTAAACAAAACATGCAGCTATATTATTAGCTTATTTACTTTATCCCATATTTTTAAACACCCCTCAGGTGACCCCAGTGGGGTCCTAGTGCGAATCGTGACCCCCACGTTTGGAAACCATGAACTACAGTCGTCCAGTCTTACAGCCTTAATGAATCGCAATTTCTTTCTCATGTCAGTAAGGGGCGCGCTTTACAACCATGAGCAGTTACGATTTCCCTGCAGAATCAATGCACTTGGAATGTCAAGAATAATGCAAGCAAGTCCACCCTAGTGGTTGGAAAAGAAATACTGTACTGGGTAAAAATAACTAAAATACCATAAATACTAATAAAGTAGACAAGAGATTACTAGACTAATTCTTTTAGTTGAAACCAAATGGTCTGTGCTGCAATGCAACTCTTTAACATAACAGCTTCCGACTTTGTGGGTCCCCTGTCATTTCAAATTCTGTTTTCAATGCCTAAGTTGCTGATCAAATACAAGTGAAATGACATCACAGATGTCTGTTGGACTTAAGAGTTCAGGTCAGAAGATGTGTCAAAGTCTGTGGCTCCAACATCACTTGTTATCAGTTGACCTTTTTTCTGACAATATGTTGAATTATAACATTGTAAGCGTGGTGTATTGTCAGAAGAAGATTCAGAGAAAAAAATTAAAATCTTTACGGGGATTAATCAGTAATAAACAGGCCATAGTTGCTTCCTCTTTACTCACTTGTTCATTTCTGTTTCTAACTTGTCTCAACATGTCATCATAAAATCATTAAACTGGTAAAAAGTTTTTACAAATGTTTTATTCTCTCTGGGTGTGTCTGTAAACAAAATACCCCAAACTACAAGAATTAGCTCTCACTACAATTTATAGAATCACATTTTTTCTGAGAGTAAAAATTCAGATTAACCAAACTTTCCATTTTGGTTTCAACTGAAACCATGGAGAAGTTGTTCTCTTAAGAAGAAACATTTAGCGCCATTTTAAAAATTCTTCAGAAACCTTCATTTTGCAACAATGGGGTATTTTCATAAAGCAAAACCATTCTGATATAGGCTCCTCATTTGTAGTCCCATGACTAAACTCTCAACGCACAGATCCTGCTTGAAGTAAAGACTTATCAAATGAGAGTTTGACAAAGCATATGGTGCTAAAATAAACAAGTGGGAAAATATGGTGCTACAGTGGCCCCTGCATACTGCAGTTAGGGAACAGCAAATGATGACTATCTTTGGCAGACTGTACTTCCACCTCTGGCAGCACAAGATATTGGATGTATTTGTGTCCCTGTGCAGAAAAAACTGGGTTTACAGAGTGAAACCATCTATACATAAGGAGAAAATAATATAAAATTTTCAGCAGTTCTTCTGAAAAATTTGTGTTTTTCTTTGCATTTATTCTGCTAAGAAATATAAAATTATCTTAAACAACCATAGTTTTTCTGTGATCTTCTGAAATATAAAATGCACAAAAAGACTCAGATGCTGAAAGGAGCAATAAAAAAGTTTTTTAAGCACTATGAAGGAAGGTGATATAAATTTTGGAATTGTTACTTTACAAATACTTCTGTGTTTTGAATAATTATTAGTGCAATAAATAGCAAAACTCCATTTACAACTTTGTGATAACCATTCACACTGCTTTAGCATTTCCTTTTCTGAGAAGTGTCTAAGCCCATGGGACTCTCCTTATCAGATAGGGTACATTGTCATGACTGTGATACTCTCTGAAGCTCCAGGATTAACTCAATCTTCCAGTGTCTCCTTTGATGTTCCATTTTCCATATTTCATCTTCTGGGGAACATGGTAAAGGAGCCCAACTGGAGCAAACAAGAAAGGTTAACATAGTGGAGTACATGATTTCAAGTTTGTGCTTTGCTTTACAGACCAGTTAACTGTTCGTGGGCTAACAGGTAGCAGAGTGAATAGAGCAGCTGCTCTTGCTGTATGAAGAGCCTGAACTCAAACCCAAGTCCTCCTGCAATAACCCTGATTAAGTTTCTTACTCAGCTGTACAGTCCTTAAAGTGGGCCGTTATTACTGCTACATTGTACCACCATTTCTACATTTTTCTTTTCGGAGTACCTGGACTTCTCATAAGCTTCTAGTGTTCTTCTCTGCACCCCAGCTGACCAGTTTCTCTGACTGAGCTGCTCTTCAAGCAAAACACTGCTATAGTAAACAGCCATTATTCATAATAGCCCACATAGCTATATTTCATTACCCAGGGTGCACTACAGTACACTGCAGGTCTGCTTTTCTAATGTATTGGATATTTATGTCCCCTTTATTAAAGAAATATATATTATAAACATGAATAATATCAAAGTGTATTTTATCCATTGCAGAAATTCAAAATCAAATACTGTACTTATTGGTTTGTTGATAGTGACCAACATGCCAATAAGGGGGGTAATGGCATTTATTTTATTTATGTTTCCCCCCCTTCGGTGTTGGCTGCGACACTCAGTTTGACAGATGCTCTACACGATCACTCCAGCAGCACGAGGCACAGTCACGTGCGCCACCAGAGACAGGGAAAACAAAGATTCCTTAGCGCGAGCAACAGATCTTTAAACTGTTTTCCATTGTTTAGTTATAAATACTCAAAATATTGTACATTTTTCCCATAACACTTCGTGGGGGGCACGCAGTTTCTGTTCAGTGAGTTAAAGCGACAAGTGAGATTTAACAGCTTCGTGCTGCAACAAAAGCTGTACTAACAACGCCCCCCCCCCGAAAAGAGGGTTCTATAACGTCTACATGTGCACCCAAAAATGTGTGTGCGTGCATGCGCCTGTGTGTGTTCTTGTGGGCTGGTTGGAAAGTGCAACCTGATCCTAGCGGAGACTAGCCCACCTCCTGGGGAAGGCACACACACACACACACACACACACACTTCATAGACGACATCCACTGGGTTTGCAGCGGTGTCACAGCCTCTGTGTGTATGTGCGTGTGCCAGTATGGGATTGTTTCCAGCAACGGAGGAGTGAGAATCGCATCAACACACACCTGGTAGCGGGAGACGGTCTGTGTGTGCGGGACATGGAGCCCATCACCAAGTGGTCGCCGACGGACGTGGTCCAGTGGCTAAGAGGTGCGACACGCCGCTCGTACTGATCTTATTGCACCACATGGCGCTGCATGCTTCTTACTGAATGACTTTGGGATTTTGACTTTTATTAAGTAATGGAATCTACAGATGTGTTCCCACTTTAACTGAAAATGAGATTTATTTCACCATGTCACAGGAAACCATGTTTTTAAGGAAGTGTCTGAATGCGGACTTCTGACAAGGTGATTTCCTTGACACGAAAAGTGTGTCTTAGTAACAGCTGCTTTTACAGTACAGACACAGGGAGTGCAAATGTGAAGCATAAAGTTTTGTATTTTAGCCCTGGGAATGAGGGCTGGTGTCTGTTCTGTTAGGGCCCAGCTCCGCTCCAAAAATTTTGAGGTTGAGCCGTGGTATAAGTATTTAATTTAATCTTGGTCTTTGTTGTTTATTTTTATTTAAACATAACTTTCTACGACTAAAAATGTATAAAAATGTTTATATTAAAAAATAAAAACATTATGAACATGCCAGCATTGTTTTGAGTCATAGCTTTTGGCAATAATAATGGCTTCTATAAAATTATGAAATAGCTGAAGACAGTGTTGAAATGTTAAGAACATTTTTATTTATCCATTCAAATATTTTTAAGGATTGCAAGTTGTAAGTTGTAGAAAATTCAAATAAAAATTAATTTACAAAATACAAACATTGTTATTCAACACTGTATCACACATGCAGACCTCAAAATTACTACTTTGGTGTGGTGTGGAACCCAGAAAAAGTCCCCCCAGAACTGTAAAATATCTGTAAATCATAAAGCATTTTTTATTTCATCTTCAAATTTTTTGCAAGCACAGTCCCATTATTATTATTATTATTATTATTATAATACCTTCGAATGACCAACTCTATACTTCCATAAAACTTGTAAAGGTTGATTTGAATTTCTTAACCAAAGGAAAATAGAAGTTTTATCCAACTATTGTGGTATAATCATATTCACGTGGCTGATTTTGAGATTGAAAAAAGAAAAAGAAAAGGTTTTTTCCTGTTCCAAATGTAACCTGTTAAATGTCATGGTGTTCTGGTCTTGAGTCAGATGCTGTTTTTTTCAAGCTCAGAAATAATTATGCGATTATTAAAATTACCCTGATTTTGGATTGAAAAAATAGATTTTGTTTTTATTTACTAGTCTTCTGTGTTAGTCTGCATGGTTTCCTGCAGCTCTTAAAATTAACTTTTTGACACCAGCCAGGAGTGGGACTGTAATTATATGACATGTCCTGTCTTCTGACAATATTATTTATGTTTGAATTTTATTGAACAGAACTTGCAACGAAGGTCTTATAATTATAATTATCAAGCAGTAAATGACTTGATAGACCAGACTCATCACAATTCTTAAGAAAATAAAACTAATTAATTAAAAGCAACAGGGACATCTCCAAGACAAGCGTCATAGTTCTCACTAGGTCATATGGAAATAAACTGAATTTTGTGGAGCTACTTACAAAATGAAATTACCATTGATTGTAAAAATTGAGTATGATTAAACGGGATGGTCTCAGTGGCTGGAGAGGACAACAAGCCCCCTGGGACAGTGTCTTCTGTAGCTGCACCATGTGCTCCGTTGGCCTGCCATTGTCCACTGCTTACCTTTCTTCTCCACTGGGCCATTAACCATCTCACAGACCCATGAAGCGTTGCATGAATGGTCTAATTGTGTAATTGCGTGTTTTGTCTTAGGCAGCTGAGCAGTTTGATCCCCTTGACCAAATAAGGTCTTAAATTATGTCCATGTTTCTGCTGGCAGCTGGTATTGGTGTTCATCAGAGTTAAAATCATGTTGAAAATCTGTGTGCCCTCTAAACTCCAGTACCCAACCTGTAGCAAAGTCCACTACACTGGGCTAACAGGTTATTCTAATTCATGAAATTAATTCATCCATTTCCATTAATCCATTTTCATTAACTGCTAATCCTGAGCAAGGTAACGGGGGTCTGGAGCCTATCATAGAAACAGAGGATGCTAGTCTATGAAACTGCCCCTGGTTGGGATGCCGATTCATTGCAGGGTGTAAAATGGATTCGTAATCCATAAAATTTTGCTGAAGATATGCATGCTTCACATTTACAGGTATGTGTGCAGTACACAGTATTGGCAAAATTATACTGAAATTGTCTTCTTTGTTTTTCTAACGTTTGTTGGCCTGGCCTGTGTGTGTCTGCACACCTAAGCATATGAAAAGAACTGTTTATAGAGGCACAACATGTACAAATTCTCAGTTTCAAGAATTTAAAGGTCACACTTGTTATTTCACCTGTGTGAATCTGACTAGAAACACCAATCCTATGTATTCATAAGTTTTCATGTGTTTGAAAGGCACAAAAGTTAGTTCTAGAGAAAGGTGTGGGAATAAAATATTCAACAGATTGTGGAATCATTTATCTGCTAATTATTAGGTATCATGGTAAACCCAGTTTCACAGCTGTGACAAAGGCTGAAGTTCACTTTGTTTAATATTATGGCCATGCAAGGGGACCTTTTTGCTACAGAACCAGAGCAGTTTGTTTGAGTCACCACAGGGAGTATATAGAGATTTACTGTTACCACCCACTTTAATCAGCAATACCAATATAGGCTTGACCATCTGACGAGACCACTGGCAAAGGAGGAGGACACTTGAGAGCAGTATTTGTGTGTGTTTGTGTGTGTGTGTGTGTGGGTGTGTGTGTGTGTGTGTGTGTGTGTGTGTGTGTACCTAAGTGTAAAAAAAAAGATACATACAAAGCAAAAAAGTGCTAGCCTTACCCTTCTGTTTCTGTCTATAGTCTTGTATGGTTAGACTATGAGTAGGAGCAGCAATATTTCGCTTCCATACAATGACATCAGCCTCCAGAGATATTAAAGTAAAACTGTGTGAAAGAATGACCTTTGGCAGAACCTGCCTAAATAGGTCTTTTATGATTATGTACACATGGAATAAATATATGCCTTTAGGCCTCTTTCTAGGATCTCTTTTAAAGCGATGAAGGGTACAAGGTGTGTTTTAATGCATTTTGTCCCTCTGTAAAAGATCAAAACTCACTGACAGTGATGCCACAGTGCTCCAGATTGAGCATAACTCCCTGCTTTGTCACATCTCCACATCTGTGTTCTTTTAATGTTGTTCTAATAAACAGCTACATACAAAGCACCAGGTGCATTGCCTTTGGGGGAATGAGACACACGATTTTTTTATTTAGCATTTTGTTGAACATTGTCATACAAATACATTACTAGTGTCTGTGGAACTTCTGTCCAGCAACAAATAACTCCTTTCACACTTTTTTCATAGAGATATTCTTGGATTTCTAATACTGTATTAATCCAGTTGCCCTTTATCAGTAACAGCTTGGCCAGTCCAGAGTCTGAGTGGTGCAGAGCCTGTCCTGGAAATGGGGGACATGAGGAACAGTAAAAGCTAGACTGGACATTCACTCACACAGTCACACACTATAAGTAATTTACAGTTATACAACCCCAACTCAGACAAAGTTGGAACGGTATGGAAAATGCAAATAAAAACAGAAAGCAGTGATTTCAAAATTTACTTTGACTTGTAAGTTATCACAAACAGTATAAAGACAAGACATTTAATGTTTAGTCTGGTCAACTTCATTTTTTTGTAAATGTACATCCATTCTTGCCATTGAGGGCCTGCAACACATTCCAACCAGTTCACCTGAAATGCACATCTTTGGACTATGGGTGAAAATTGGGGCAAACTCCTGTGAAACCTGTAAGTTCAACTCAGGCTGAGCCAGACTCAAACCCAAGTCCAATTGCTCAGCATAGGAGATGTGAGGCACCGGTGCTAATGTGCCAGCTGTAGATTTGTATTAGTGAAGAAGTTTGAGATACATTTCAGTTAAAGGCAGTTCATTTTCATTTCATACAGTCCTAACTGTTTTACCCTGAGCAGGGTCTCGGCAATCCAGAGCCTGTCCCAGAAGCAAACAGTGCAAGGTTATGAAAGTGCTGGATGGGATACTAGTCCATTACAGGGTGATTTCATACAGAAACTTTCCAAGTTTTTTTTAGTAAAATACTTACTCCTTAAAAAGGCACTTTAAGGTACTTTACATTTTTTTATTCAGGGTACAATTTTACAGGAATTGTCTTATTTTCACTAATTGCATCTTTCATAGAGCACTGTTTTTCTGTTTTTATGTAAGAGACTTCAGATTTTTAAAATATTTTTCAGAGAAAACTAACCAAAAAAACTGCAGAACCAAGTTATAATGGTTTTGTATTTATGAAACCCTGATGAGTGTGGGTGGTACTTGTGTGGGGGTGTGGTTACCCTTATTTAGTATATGGGTGTTGACCAACCAAATAAAGCTTTCCAAAGCAACAGCCACTGGTTTGTTTTGGCTCCTTGGTAAGCTGTCTTGGCTTGCACTGGGATGCTCCTCTTCTGAGCCCTCGGTGAGGGTGTTCATGTAGAAAATCACTGCCCCTGTTATTGCTTGAGGCCCGTTACTCATGTAGAAGGTGTTCTCAGACTATTCAGACTTGCCCTTGGCTTGATATGTCAGACTAACAAACAGCAGTGGCTTGTTTGTTTTCTTTCACACACTGAGTCACCATCCAGTTTCGGCTGTATGATACCTTCAAGCTAAAAAGACAGGATTTGGTTGTTTCTTTCCTGATTTTTATTGTGTCATCCTAAAGGGTGTAGCTGTTCCATTTGTTGGTGGGTGATTTTTTTTAATACCTAGATATCAGCTGAGATTAATAGGTTAGTTTTTGGTTATTGTGTATATGTCTTCCATTAAATATAATCATCATGGCTACTGTACTCTAAGTTAAGGACTAAGCAAAAGATTAGGAATAGGTATAATGATTCTGGGATAGACTCTATGAATGATATGATCCTGCACTAGTCAAGCAGTTATTGATAATGGTTAAATGAATGAATGATTTTAGCATACATGATTATGTCAGTGTCAGTGAAATAAGGAAAAGAGTAATTTCCTCGATCTGTTAAAACCATGATCATGATCTTCCCACAGTGGAGAAGTTCCTGTCCAAGCAACAGTTATTTGCATAAAGCTTTAAATGGAAGGGTTGGGCATCATAGTGTCCTTTTAGTCCTCCTTTCAGTCCTTGTGCTCCACCTTCTACCATTCTCGTTTCTTTGGAAGACTTCCATGTCCAGGAGTTTGCATATGGTTTTATTAGAGCAGGACCTTTTTCTTCTGAATGCACGTATCCACCAGAGCTGAAAATGGTCCCATAATCCAAAGAGTAGCCTGATTTAACACCAAATACTGCAGCTTTTTTGTTTGCACCAAGTGAATTCCTGTATTGAGAGATGACAAAAGTGCACATTCAGAGACTTGGCTATTTAAAAAAGAGGGGCGTCACTACACAGCACCATTGTGAAATCCCTGAATTCCTTCAATAGAGCACCAAGAAGAGTGAAAATTCCCCATTTCCCACAGGTTGGTGAGTATAAAGGCTGTAGAGAGGTACAGTGCCACTGCCTTTGTACACAGTGCCTTTCCCACTGTCCATCAGCTGGGGAGGGGGTGGGGCTCAAAATAACAGGCCCCCACTGGGAATAGGAAGGGTAGCTTGCTTTTGAAAGGAAACAAGGAACAGGATTCTCTCATTTGTAATGATACCCTGAGAGGCAAAGCCCTTCTGATACTTTATATTACGCTTGTTAGCAGGTCTGGATTTTCGAGGAAAAGGTGGGGTAGGGAATGGAGAGGGGGTGGGGAGGGTTTTCCAGATGAAATTAGCTTTTAATGCTTGTTTTTAGCTATGCTTTCATGTGTTAAAAAGTGGTGTCGAGCAGATGTGTGGCCAAAAGTGTTCCTGCAATTCTAGAAACACAGTTCGGATTACCACTGATTACTTTTAAGGTCGCTTAGGGAGACGGACACAAGATGTGTCCAACCTAGCTGTGCAATTACCCCATGTCTTTCAGCCATGGCTGTTGACTCAGATGCTAAAAGTCATAGTTTGTACTTTATAACAAAGGGGAAAATGTACTTTCATGATGTTTAGTGACTTGAACTAGCATCACAGAACCTATTCATATACAAATAAATGAAACATGCATACATACAAACATAAATGTATGTTAATTATGGCCTAAAAAGTAATGTACATTGATGCAGTAGCACAGCGGGTTAAGCCAGTGCCTCATAGCTCCTGGGCTGTTTACCTGGTGTGGGGTTTGAATTCAATTCAGGTTGTGTGGAGTTTGCATGTTCTCCCTCTGTTTGCACCCCTCAAAGGCAATGGCAAACCACTTCTGTTCCTCCTTACCTTGGAAACCATGGGGTTGCCTATGAGGTAGATTCAACTTGATGACACTTATATACATATAACAAGTAGTGTAGTCATTGCAGTATCATCTTCTACTTGAAGTGCCCAGGTTAGAATTTCTCCTCCCTTGAACAAGGTACTTACCCTCAATGGCTCCATTAAAATTGTTGTTTAAATGGGTGAAGTACCATAGTAAGTAGCTTAAGTAGCTTAAGATTTCAAGATGCTTTGAAGAAATGGTTTATTTGTTCCTTGTGAGGTTAGAATATATTGAGTTGAAATTAACAGTCCAAAGAGTAATTTTTTCTACATAGACCATGTCCACAGCTGTCTACAGTCCAAGTGACAATGCATGAATGCTACAGTATTGATGAAAAACAACTCTAAACAGTTGAACTTCCTTGAGGGCATGAGGTGGAGCATGCTGGTGTTCCTGCAGAGCTGCTCTAAGGGTAACAAGGTGTGTTTCAGGTTTGTGTGAATGTGCTTGCTCAGCAGGTGCCTCCACTGTTTTCAATGTTTTCATCAAGTCGCACCCTGACAAACTGCACGTTTGCTTTTCCAGCTGTCCTCTTAGAAGAACACGGTACACAACTTGGAGGTCGGTAACTGGATAAGCCAGTAGCAGGGTTTGCATATCTGTCCCAGTCCAGCAAAGTGCAAAGACTGGTAGCACAAATAGAGGTCCATGAAATCTATGCCCCTCCCTGTAGTTTGTGGTTTGAGAAGACCAAGAACTGATCATTCACAAAAAAATCCCTTGAGCTGAGGAATGTTACAGTCTCTTAGAATTGTTGTGGAATTGCAGCTTAGCTACCCAGCCCTGTGTGTGACCTTTTAGCCTTGTTTTAGACATGCTAATGCACAAAGACCTCTGCAGGGTAAATGTGAGTTCTGTTGGCTGGTTGTAGCCAAACCACAGAAGTAAGTGCAAACAGTGCCTTGCTTGTTAAGGAATGTCTGGTTTTGGTTTTTTGTTGGGAAAATATGATTATAACATATTTTTGATCTGTAAAAGATCCTTGCAGTTGCCCAGTTTAGCCCTGTATGTGAATACAAACGCACAAGCAACAGATTTTGAAGTTGCTTCTTGATGGAGGTCAGTAGCAGCTACTTTATCAGGGCCACCTTTTGTTCTCCTCAGTATGTAGCGTGACAGATAAGCAGTTTTGTCTGGTATCATTTGCATAGGGGCAATAAAGACACCCTGTCATTTGTGAATGTATGTCACTTTTTGAGGACTTCAAAAGAACCTGCCATTTACTGAAGATTCGCAGTGCTGGTCTTCTGTTTAACTTGCTGTGGCAGTTGTCTTTCAGTAGCAAATTTATATAACACTCTGTGTTTTAAAATTTGTTTGTTGTGTTTGGTTGTTTTGTTTGTTTGGGTTTAGAATTTGGATTTGGAGGTTGTAGTATGGGCAGAAATATGTTTGGTCCTTTTGGTCTCAGATAACATAAGGAGTAGGCATATTTACTGGGCAGAAATTTTGAGGATCAGTCCAAACTGTACTTCCAGCACATTTGCTCTGTTTTTGTTTTTGTAATCTATATTCATAAGCCTGTTCTTAAAGCACTTTTTAAACTTAACAAAGCAGAGTCGGAAAAGTCTGGGCGAGTCACATAAATGGTATTGTGTCCATACAAAAACTAAGGGGAAACCCTAGCAGTTCATGTGCAAAGATGAAGCAGTAGCAGTTTTGAAAGTTTTATTGTTTATTTTTCCTTACTGATGCAGCAGCTGTTTTTAGTTATTGTCATTTAGATTAAAAAGGAACAGCTGTAGCCGGATTGCATGGTTATGACTTTGTTTTGCGTGTTTAAAAGTGGGCACACGCTTACACGATAGGGACATGTTAATGTCTAAGTTCAATGTCTGACTGTGCTTGGAGGAGGGTTTTTGGAGGGGGTTGGTTGCCTTTTCACTGAGTACTGAGGGATTAGCACTATTCATCTGATCCTTGGCCACATGCAACCTCAAGCACTTGTGGCTCAGATGAGCTGCAAAATGACATGTTTCCCTAAGGATCTCACAGTGCTTCCAGAACAAGTCTTGCTGGATACTGAGGCCAACCATAGCCATAGTTTTCTGTATCAGCCAATTCCAGGTCTGTTGAGAGGATTTTAAAAGTGAAAATATGAAATTAAAAAAACCTTTTTTGAGTTTCAGAGGTCATGACAAGCTGTGTCAATAAACTTTAGTACTCAGCAAAAGTATATAATTGCCACACATCTTGCTGCTGTCCCAATCCAGATTGTGCATTTTGTCCTGCAATACAGCAGTATTTAAACTGGGATATTTACCCCCTGAATGGTGGTGTAAGGACAGATTTTGGTGTTATGGCTAACTAACAGAGTAATGGTAATGACAGAGTTAAACACAAGTACTACAGAGTGCTGAAGTCTGAAAGGACACCATCATGCAGATTGCCCTGACACTTCTAAAACTGCCATCTTGCTGAATGCAAATTCTTGTCCCACACACATCCCCTCTCAAGTTTGGTTCTTTCATGTGGCTCTTTATCACCAGAATAAAAAGTGTACTGTTACACGTTCTATGCTTTTCACACATAGAGATAGTGAGCCTGGGTGCCTAGTTCCGCAGAGCTTTTCTTTCTCACAATACAGGTTAAGGTCAGTTTACCAGAAAGGCATAAAATGAGAGGTGTCCGTTAGGATATTTTAGACATTGTGTACACAGAGTGGCATCGGAATGAGCTACAGACTGTTCTGCACGATGAGCCTTTTTGTCTTTGGGCATTGATAGATACTTGCAGACCTGGACATGTTGCCAGAGAGGTCATAGTGGCTGTGCTGGCAGGGACTCTGCGCAGCGGGCAGTCACTTGCACATCTGGAGAGTGCTGGGCAGTTGGCAAAGAGTAAATAGCTTTCATTGACATGTTGACTCTGTCTCTTCTGTTTAGTGTGATGATGGGGCCAAGTCGTTTTCCTTGAAAAGAACTTTTGTGTGACTACTCTCTCTCACTCTTTCTCAGGACTAGATGACAGCATCCAGCAATACGTCCAAAACTTTGAGCATGAGAAGATAAATGGTGAGCAGCTGCTCAAGATCTCTCACCAGGACTTGGAGGAGCTCGGCATGACACGGATTGGGCACCAGGAGCTCATACTGGAAGCCGTGGATTTGCTGTGTGCCTTGGTCAGTGTATTAACCCCCCACTCCTGACCCAACAGCTTAAACCCCAATTAGGTGGTACTATTCTGCACATAAAACCATTCCCTAGCATTTTTTTGGTAGGTTGCTTACAAGTCATTGCTGTGGGATGGATAAACAATGGGTGGAATTCATTTCAAACTATTGTGCTTATGCATTGTGAATGAACATTAAAATCTTACTTTTTTAGTCTTTGTTATACAAGGTTTGCCAGAATGCCATTGCCATAAAACAAGCACGTTTGTGGTAGAGGGAGATTTTTGGTGGCAATCAGAAGACCAAGGACAGAAACAAGTTTTGACCAAGGACAGAATAGATTGCGTTTTGAAACGTTTTTGACACAGGAGGATGGGACACAGGAATTGTCTTTAAGTCTGTCTGTGCAGTCATTTTTGGAGCATGATGGGTGTGCTGTGTTTGGTCCTCCATCTTCACCCCCCTTATGTTCCTTGCCAAACAGTGCTATAAAAAAAAACCTTCACTGTGGTTTTGGGGATGGTGGGTACAGAAATGGCCCACATGCCTCTCAGTGGTATGCAAAGCACGGCACTTATGAAATCCCCAAAACAGAGTGGCAGTCAGAGGTGGGGTAATGCCCACTGTCACATAGATTACACAAATTTAGAGCTCGGTTTCCATCAGACAGGGCTGCATAAGTGCTGAGACTGGGTTGTTGCAGGCAAATGCTTGTGTCTATGTATGTGAAAAGTCAGATCAAGCCCTAGCAGGCAGGTTGGACCAGTTCTTCACTGAGAGCCCCCCAGGACTGGGGCCCAAGGGCAATAAGTGAGACCTGTTTGATGGGGAAATGTGCAATGTACATGAAGAATGATGAGATTATATCTCTCTGTTTCTCTCTTTCTACTTCTTTGTCTGAGAGGAATGCCATCACTTTGACTGTCACACAGTCTATACCCATCTGGCTTTCCTCTCCTTCTTGGAAGACATCTCTTGTTAATGACAAGCAACAGCCTAGAGGAATGGCTGATCCAACAATCTCCTATTGGGATCTTTGCAAACAAAAGAACAAAGGCAATGTGCCACACTACTTTTTTAAAAGCTGCTTAATTTGGACTTCGGTTTTTTCTTTGATGAACCAATGATAAACAGCTAAAACCTCGCTGTTTAAAAGCACACAATGCAGTGAAATTTTTTTTAGATTAAATATCATAAATACAAATCATAAAAAAGATCATTATTTAAAATCTTTACATTTTTTCATTTCTGCACAGTCTTTTCTAGAGTTAGTGATGTTAAGCAAAATTGTAATAATGTTTTGAAATTATTTGTAATAAGAATGGTTATAGCATTAGAAAGTGTAATGGCCCAGAACACACTTCAAACTCACACCCTGTCACACACCAGAAAGAGCCAGACATGGAATCACCTGCCCTGAATTTCTCTAAGGCGAGTGGAAAAGGTATCACTCCTAGCATCCCCAGGCTGACAGGTAGGGTAAAAATGGCAAAATGGAAAGCAATCGACATATCAGAAGCTCGGAGTGAAACCAGGTTCCATTCTCACCATTCCAAGAATGATGACAGTGTTAAATATTGTGAGCTACATGCAAAATGCCGAAGTGGGCTCCTAGTCAGTTGCTAGAGCAAGACCATTAGAAGAAACAGTAGTGAACAGTCCAGCAATTCTGGGCTGTTGTTTTTGTTTCTTTGAGGTTGACTGGACCTCATGTCCAGCAGAGGAGGACATTTCCAAAAAGATCAGATGCATGGAATTGTGCATAGATAATATACTATGTTTTCGCTAGCACCTGCTTTGAAATTTTTTAAAAGCAAATTCTAATTCCAGGTTTTTGATTCGAATACTGATTTTTGAGTATAAATTTTTAGAATGAGTGTATATTTGAATATCAACAGTTTAGATAGCAAGGGATACCTGTATTGGGTTGTTTATGCGGTCTAGATTATTTGCAGGAACCAGCTTTGGGAAATAGCTATCAGAAGCATTAGTTCAATGCATTCACTGTTCCTTGACAACCTGTTTGTAAGGTACCTCCCTGTTGGAATTTAACATAAATAACAGCTATCCTGGAGCAGCTGAAAAAATTGTATTTTTACTTTGGGAAAGTGTTTTGGCACTTATCATTTAAAAAGGCAGAAATTCAGACTTTGCAAAAATGTCTGAAGCTAAGCAGATTGACCCAGGTGTTAGGCAGTCTTCTAATCTTTTGAGAACAGTGGCTCAGTGCAGCTAAAGAAGTAGTTTGGGTTTGTTAAATTTTTAAGATGGTATCTGCCTGGCCAAAGACAGTATTATGCCCTCCAGCCAACCTGTGATTCAGGGATTATAACAATAGCAGGCACACTACGAGCAGGTTGCAGATGCTGTTGGGCTCAGCCTGAATTCTGATGCTGTTCTTTCCAAGTGTAAAGAATGTCTGCGGTTTTGATTTCATTTTGAAAGATAATTTATTTTCTTTAGCTCTTTGGGAAGAACCCTGATGAGTTCACTGATGTATAAAATGGGCTACACAATGACTTAATTAACTGCATTGCATAGAGTGCATCAGAACTGTGTCTTCTGATGTACACAGATGCTTTACCCACCAGCATATTGGTGTCATAATTACAGTTTTTACTGATTTTCAAGCTTTTTTCACGATTCCCACCATTTTTTCTTTTTTCTGTTGTGTTCTGCGGAGTTGGCACTTACAGGAAACGCTTCACTTGCCAGGGCTCTGAAACATATTTGCAGTTTTTCAGCTGATGCTTGAAAGTCCTGTAAATACTGATTTAAAGATAAAATTTGACCAGTAGAAGGGAATCTCCCTATTTCATTGCATGACATCCCAGTCTGTATTTTTAAATATTTTTCAAACAGAAGACATGTCAGAAGGGGTCTGACTTGTGGATTGTTCTATGAAGCACTGGGTATAGGCCTGAATAAAATTACCTTTCCTTGATTTTGCAACTGGTAAAACAAGTCAGGAGTTGAACTCAGCTCATGGAGTTATCTTTATTGTACATTATACTTACCCTGGATATTATCATAAACAAAGGTGCTTATGAAAGGATTCTCAGCTACTGTCCTAATCCTGTGTTATGCAAACTGAGAATTCTTTTCTATGACCACATGATACTATAGTTAGTAGCTCAGTGAATTTAAAAACAGATTAAAGTCTAACTCAACATTAGTCAAAGCACAGATGTGAATTTGCCCATTCTTTGCCACTGCCTGTAATCACTACAATGTTCAGTGACAGTCTATAAAAAATTAATAGAATGAGTGCTCACTGTTAAGGTTAGGCATAGTTTTAGTCAGGGCTTAATTAAATGATAGTCACTTTTGCTCTTCTGTGGACGTTGGCCCACAGATGGATGGGTTGGGAGGATATGTTCAGATGGGCAGGTGGAGTGATCATTCAGGTTATGAACCCGGCAAATTACAGTATTGTTTGTACTTGCTGTTTGGGTCTGAGATGCATGTATCAACATAGATACAGCACATGTGATATCTCAGCCAAAGAGAGAAAGGAAATTTTATAGAGTAACTTAATAACAGCAAGATTGTGTGTTGGTGTGTTTCAGAACTATGGTGTAGAGACAGACACTCTGAAGAACCTTATAGCTCAGATGAGAGCGGCATCCAACAACTTGCACAACCATGCTTCGGAGCACAGAAAGAGCCCTGCCTACAATGGAGGTGCCACACGCAAACCCCCCAACGAATTCCTCACCTCCATGGTGGAGTTGATTGGAGCAGCTAAAAGCCTTCTAGCCTGGCTGGACAGGTACAGTACTCCCGGAGAACAACTGTAGCCCATTTTAATCAGATGTGTCATTGCTTCTTTGTTTGTATTGGCTTGTAATTAGTTTGACTGTTATGAATGACTCATTCCTGAGTGTTCCTTTCTCACAGGCAACTGCAGTGACTAACTTGGAAAGTCATTTAGTAATTTCAGATATTTTAATACTGCTCATAAGAACTGTACAAGAGACTAAAATCCCTAAGTTGCTTGAGCCGTGCAACTGTACCTGTTCCTCACAAAGCAGACCCCAGAACGCTGTGCCTGGGGCTCTTTGGGCCTCTGTGGTAATGGACCGGTTCAGCCACATAGCATTTTCCCTCTGCTTTTCAGCTAAAGTAGTTTTTCAGGGGTAGCTAAATGATACCATAGACCATCTGGTTTATTTCCTGAATGTCCTGAATTTCCAGAACATTTCAATGTCTGGGCATATATTTCCCAAGCAATGCAGCTGTCTGTTAGCTGTATAACACTGAACTGTACTTCATAATGTGTATGATGACTGACATTTAACAGTTGTTATTTGGGATAAAAACAAAATCTCTCTGACAGGACTTTATTCATTGGTAATGTATTAAATTATAGTATATTCCCACCCTGAATAGCATTTGAAGCATAAGATTGAAAATAAAGAAAAACTAAAAGATAATTATAATAACAAAGCTTTTTTCATGGAGAAATGCTTTCTCCTTGAGTACAGAGTACCTTTCTCAAGAGTACAGTGGCACTGCTCTCCTGGATATTAAAGTTCCGGTTGCAAGTTTGTGCTATTTCCTTCTCATTTTTTCAGCGTTTTTGTTCCAAATCAAGCAAAAATGATCCGCTGGAAAACAAGGTTTATAGTGTAAAACATGCATCCCCACATACATGTAGAAATGTAAGGGTGGAAGGTTTGAACGGTGCCAGGAGAAATCACAGCCTGTCTCTCCCATTCTCTTCCCTGGTCAGTACTCCACCAGCCCCTTTAATTTAAAGGCTCTCAGAGCATGTGCTCCTCAGTATGTCTTCCTGCCAGCTCACCCACAATGCACCCCTTTCTTTGCACATGGCTCACACTGCATCCTCGCATAAATGATGCACTCAAAGGCACTCTTTCTCACCATCAGTGTTGTTGCAGGACGCCACTGGCAGGGATCAGTGACTTCACTGCCACCAAGAACAAGATCATACAACTGTGCCTGGATCTCACCACTACGGTGCAGCAGGTGTGTGGCCTTCTGTGCAAGCTAACTTTTCTCTACATTGGTTAAACCGACTGCATCTCTTCTGCTATATTGTAGGATGAAGTCACGCTAATGACTAGCTGCTGTGCTTGCGTACTATCACCTAGCTAAGCATTTCTATCACACAGCTACTTGTATCTGCAGTCTTTTCACATATATTGTTGTTTTTATGGTCCAAATACCCCTTGTGTCTTTCTTTTCTGTTCACTCTGAAGCTTAAACCCATGTAAGCTCTTTTCCGTGTATGCTGGTGTGTTTGTCTGATGGGTTATTGGTGTGTGCATTTGAGTGTACATGGCTGTTTTGATAAAAGTTAAAAGACTTCAGAAAGCATACCATTTTTGAAGAGGGCCACAGTGTATGATTGTGGTGTAAACCCGAGTAAGATGTAGCATGCCATCACTGATGGCCTTATTGTGTCCTGTGTTGTGATTATGATTTTCCTAAAATGACCTAATTTCTAAATCTTAAGCATTTAATCTAAAAATACTGGAACAATGGATTTTTTGGAGAAACTCTAAGTTGTACTATGTGATTAATAGATTATTTAGATAAGTTGTTTGGTGGAATCCCTCATGGCTCCTGATCCAGATTCTGTTGGATATCAAAGGTCTTCACAAACCTGGATGGACTGAGAGATTTCACCACTGTTTTCCATTGTTTCAAATTCTGCTTGTCATTTCATGGCACCCTGATCACCAAGTACTTATGCCACTCAGGTGTTGTGTTGCATTTTCATACACCCATTTGTTCTTAGCCTGTAAAAATGATGGAAGCTTATGTAAGACACTTACCAAATAGTTTTAACATTTTTTTTCACCATCCTTAATCTCGGAGCCTGATGTGCTTTTCCATAATTATGAGATTAATTAAAATCCGACTTAAGTAGATAACCATACTGAAGCGCCTTATTATGAAGCATAGTGTTTTTTGATGTGCATATAAATCATGTCTTCTCATGTTTTTTCTTATTTTTTGTAATATGGTTCTCACGGTGTGACCAATATAAGATGGCTTTTGTGGTGGGCACATCGCTATGAGAGAGAACTTAAACACTGAATTTCAGAACCCAAAGTGATTGGATATGAATTACTGTTCTTCAAACTGTAGACCAACTTTAATTCGCATGAAGCAAAAAATAGCTGCACTTAAGATCTTTAGCTCTAGAGAGGGTTATCTCTGAATTCAGTGGCATCGACAGATTCTGCTTTCAGTCGAAGACTGTAAAAGATTGTGGTTTATGTGAAGTGTTTGTTTTCTGCAACTCAACTTGGCAGGCACTCCTAAGCTTTACATTAACCTAATTTAAATGTCACAATTGTTAAAGAACTTAAAGAAGACTTCCAGCAGATCCTTTTAATGGCTCCAGGGTCCCAGGTTGTCATGGCTGAGGAGCCTGTCTCCTCCAGTGGGGCTGTGCCAATGAAAGACACAGTGCTTTCTCGGGTGGGCAGAGGCAAACAAGGCGCCTTTGCAGGTCTGATGGATAGCACAGCTGTCGGCACTGTTAGCATTGGCAGTCCTGCACTAAGGGTGGCAGGACGGAAAGAGAGAACGAGAGGGGAATGGAGAGAAGGAGACTGAGAGAAAGACAAGAGTTTCAGTTAAGGGGTGAGAGTAGAGAGTAAAAGAATTTAATAAACAATGGGAAGAGTACAATAAAGAGAGAGAGTAGTAAAGAGTCATCCAATATCTGTATCTGGTTTGCAATTCCAGTACAGTGAGATACGACCACATCTATTTTTTACCTTCACAAATCCCCAGGGTTGTCAACAAATAGAAGACAATCACTTTAATTTGAAGATTACAGAGCTCTTTACAAAGAGTGGTAAAAAATAATTTAAATTTTAAAAACCTCTAAGATGGACTATTTTTCATCTTTAAAGTAATTACAGATAAACTAAGTTTCAACACTGTGTCAGTTAATGGGATAGTGAGTAAAACCTGTTGACCACACAAGCTGTTTGCAACTTCAAAGGGTAATGGCTTCATTTTGACATACATCACCACACCAACACTGGTTAAAGTAAGGCAAAATCACATTGCACAGAAATTACTTTACACAGTTCCAGCAGTGCTGTTCATGTGTAATAATGTAATTTTGTTAGAGCAGTGAAGGCTGAGGACTGGGCAGCCAGTTACTAAACCAGTGAAGTAGTCAGCTTACACACAGATTCTTTTGAGGTTCTCTTAAGGCTCCCAGCAAGTGTATCCAGGGCTGAAGGGAACATGCTGTAAGGTTCAGGATAAACACAAACCAAACTGATTTTTTGACCCTTTTATTTCAAGCCCAAATCCAGGCATTTAATGTTATTTGTTGTTTATTATTTGGACATCCACATCAGTTTCCATAGAGATTCTTTTGGAGCCCTTTTAATTCCCAATATTACATTTCCTGACATCGATTGTCACTGTTTATAGGACAGTGGTATTTGAGATTTGTACTTCTTAGTGAAATTGAGCAATTTCAAGGTATTCTTACAGCTTCTTCTGTCCTTTATTATAGGATTGCACTGTTTATGAGATGGAAGAGAAGATTTTGGAAGTTGTAAGTATCTCTGTCAATTGTACATTTGTAGAAGTAAACTGTTGAATTGAATTTCGGTGCTCCCAGACACTTAGAAGATCCTGCGTTGTTGGAAAATGTCCTCCTTATCAACTTTGGAGGATGAGATGATGAAAAAAACTCTGGTTTAACAGTGCATTCTGGTCCAGCTGCCCTTTATAGGAAATTTCTTGTTTGCTTTATTAGAAACACGAACAGGTCTATTTAAGACATAATGAAACACTCTGCATGACATCTCCTTGAGATGTAGGATGAGAAAAGGAACTTCCTCTCAAAACTGAAACCCTTACCTCCTGGGTTTGCTGGAGTAATACAGCTTTGTAAAACTCTCTAGCAACAAATTTTGAAAATAGACTGAAAGCATTATTGTGTGCTCCATGGAACCGTGATTCTCTTCTCTTCTCTATTCTATCTTCTCTCCACTGAATTCCAGTCCAAGGTTTTGAATTCCATCTGTGACCAAATAGTGAGGACAACCTCAGATCCCCTCACAAGCCAGTCCATTAGCCTAGAAGAGGTCCACCTCACCAACATCCGAATGGGGGAAGGACTGGTGAGATACGTCACTTTGGCTTTACAGTGGAGATGAACTAACCAAACTTGGTAAATTTCATAGAGTTCAGGGATTTGGACATGAGTACTTTAATAGCCTTAAAGTCACAACTCCATATCCTCAGTCACTAAGTTACCTGCTGCCATAATGCCCAACAGTTAGTGTTTTGAGATGGAATACACAATAAACAAGGTAATCATGTAAAACCAACATATTGCCCTTTGATCTCTAGGGTATGTACATCAAATCAACCTACGATGGGCTCCACATCATTACTGGGACCACAGAAAATGTGAGTATGACTTTATCCTGCCCACTGATTTAGAGTACTCTTTCAAACAGATAGCTGCTATAGGTGTGGTGACCTGAGCAGTGAACATTTAACAAACTGTCATGCCTACAAAAGGTACTGATGTTCAGCATGGCAATACTAATGTTATGCTCCAAACAAGTCTGTTGCTCTGTGGCAGAAGAGTAGGGACCTGCCCCATCCTCCTGTTCCTGTATTTGTTTTCCCTTCCCCACTCCCCCATATTATAAATATAAATTGTTTTACAGCAAAATATGAGGGAGGGGATAAGCGTAAAGTCTTTCAGTTCTTCTTTCTACCACCTTCTTTCTACACCCGTATCATGATGACAAGTCTAACAAACTCAGACAATAAACATTTAAAAACATTTAAATGAAAACCGCATAATTGCTCCTTTCCACATTTTTTATGCACAGAACCATTAATCAGTCCAGACCTCTTCAACCAATGTCTCCCAACAGTAAACAGAAGCTGGTTTGACAGTAATGGACTTTTAAAAAATCTCTGCTTGGAAGTAGTAGTTGTTTTTCATGGCATCTTCAAGTTATATCTGTTTTTTTGCAGTTTTATTATCCTTGTATATTAAATATAGAAGAAACCCGTAAAGGAATGACAGGTTGGTCAAGAGAAGAGACAGGTCCATAAAGGCTAAATATAAACGAGACTTTCATGTGATGCTGTTTTAGAGAGTAATATGCCCAAAACCTTGATGGGATGCTGATTTTCTACCATAAATAATAATTATTTTTCTTTGTTCTCTTTCCAGTCTCCTGCAGATAGAACGGGTAAGATCCATGCTGGAGATGAAGTCATCCAAGTCAACCAGCAGACAGTGGTGAGCATACATCCTTCAGATACACTCTTCCATCTCCCTTGTCTGCTCCCTTTCCTCCCTACGACTGTTAAGATTAGGGACCAAAGAAGTGACACAGCTCTGCCAGTTTAACACAGTTCTAGAACTTTGAGTCAGATACAATGGGATGTAGTCTTGTTCTATAAGAATGGTTTTGTGGAAGATCAGGAGAAATCAGAGTTACAATACCAGTGAAGGCAGTCAGGAATGATCTTAAATGAAAGAAACTGATGTTTCGTGATAGATGGGACCAGAAGGGAGTGTTCATATGCTGGACCAAGTCCAATTTTATAATTCTCATATAATTCTCATTGAGAGATGGAGAGGTCCAAAGGATATTCATGAACAAGCAAAGTACAGGTATAATTCAGTGTCAGAGTTGGAGAAGGAGTGAATCTCATTTTCATTGTAAGCTCAGGTTTTCTGAAGTAATAGATGGATGGGGTACAATGACAAGTTTTTCAACTGAAAATATAATGTATGAATGCATTTTGATAGATGAGTAACTGTATAGTTAATAGGTTGAGCTAATTCACTTTGATGGACAGGTATGTGGAGGATTACATGCTTCTGTTAGAACACTGAGTGAAGTATAGGTGGAGTACAAACACGTTAACCACCTAATGGGTGAAGAATCGTTGTGTTTTTTTTTTTGTTGGACCAGGTGGGCTGGCAGCTGAAGAACCTGGTAGCAAAACTGAGGGAAGACCCTGCAGGCGTGGTACTGGTGGTGAAGAAGAGACCAATTAGCTCCTCAGGCTTTGCCCCTGCCCCCTTGAAAAACATGCGCTGGAAGCCCCCCCTTGTGCAGGTGAATTATTGCCATACAGTGTCCCATCTTTTTGCCAGGCTGGAAAAGGTCCACCATACAAACATTTATTGTCCAAAATTGGTTATGTTGCACTGGTTTCTATGCTGGTGGTCCAACAAGCTGGGACAGGTACTCAAGACACTCAGACTGTGTGATAAGGGTGGGGTGCAAGAACCAGAACAATGGCGTTCTGTTCTTCCATCCAAAAGAACATCTAAACATAAGCCAAAAGATTGTTTTATGTTAAAAACTACCTGATCTCCTAATTAACAACTTTTCAAGATACTAATAGACGGGCACCACATTTCTCTACAATTCTGCCTAACGTCTTTGTTCCAATACTATAAATGAAGATTGTTACTGTTGGTCTTTCACATGAGGAAATATGTGGTATAAAAGATGCTTTCCTGTTCCAGATTTTTGCTAGTTAACAGGGAGGATTGAAGGCAGCAGCTCTCCTGTCTCTCAGTTTTCTTACCTGCAGTGAACTAACTGCTTCAAACATAAGTGCTTATCAGAAAACCTGCACCTCACAGGCACCTGACACACCTGTAAGGTAGTTTGATGGGTGTGTCAGTTGAAGGAGCTTCATGAGTTACATTTCCAAGGGAAAAGGCCACTGCATAACTTTCTTTACAGTCAGCTAATGACATGATCCGGTCCAGTATAAGCTTTCAGGCCCACCCCTGGTTTAGAATAAATGTGTGTACTGGCTGAGTCACACCAAAGCACCTGACATGCATGTTTCCACAGATGGGCCCATGTTGGCTTGGGTAGACTAATGTAACCGAGGGACTTTCTACCTTCTTATTTTTCTTTGTTGTTTCTCACAGACGATTTCCACTCCACCCAAGGCAGAGTCCCCCAACCTAGCTGACTACTTTGTTAAGAAGGAAAAGCCTGCTATTCTGGACCTGTACATCCCCCCTCCTCCAGCTGTTCCATACACCCCCAGGTACACACTGGTTCCACAGAAACATTTGGAACATTTCTCAAGGTTGTGGTTAAGGCATCAGGTAGAACTGTGTTTTGGTTTTCTCTTTGTCAATTTAAACTTCAAGCTATAAGACTAGGACTACCAAGATTCTCAGGGTAGGACAGTCTTGGCTATTATGTGAGATTTAGAAAAATAAATTTTGCTGATCACATCTAGATGTTTTTCATTCAGATTTCAGATCTACAACTAAGCTCTCCTCAGTTTCCTACTATCTGCTCTTTGCTTTTGCAGAGAGGGGAGGCCAGGTATATATACAGGTGACAGCAGCAGGCCAAAAGGCTCTGAATCACCCAATTCCTGTTTGGACAAGGAAGGCAGGAGACGCTTCACAGAGGAAGACCACGAGAGCAGACTGCTTGCATATCCTGTGGAAGTCAATGTGTTGCAGGAGCGAAGGAAGGAGCGGACCTCTTCACAGGGTCAGGCACACATGCAGTCTACATAACATTTGTGGCAAAAAAACAGAAATATACAAAATGTGGTGATGGGTGCACAGATGCATATTGATAAGTATCCAGAGAGCTGAGCCCATTGACCATTAACTAACAGCATTTCTACTGGCTTTTCAAATCACTTTGTTTCTGTTTTGGGAATTTTAGCTCTTCCAGAAATTCTGTCCAAGTCAACCTGAACTAACCATTTAGAAAAACATTTTTTAAAAAAAAGATGAAATCTGTAATGTCGATTTCTCCTCGCACCCATTTCATATTTGTGCAGGTAAACCCCGTCCTCTATCTATGCCAGTGGACACCTGTGTGGGCTCAAGTGACTCTTTCTCCAGGCCTTGGGTACAAGGAGGAAAAGGTACAAAGCATTTCTTTCAAGGGCAAAGCAACACATCCGTTTAACCAAGAAAATCTTTTCTACCCCAATCACATTAGTTGCTCAACCTCAGTTTCAGCTGTTAGGGAAATAACAAATGTTGTCTTTGCTTTTGTGTTACAAAATCACAGTTGAATGAAGGACATTATTAGTACAGTTAATTTTCTGAGCCTCATTATTTAAAGATTTTCTAAATTTCACCTGCAGGGGGCGCATTCATGCACAGATACATGAGTGATGAACAAATTCCCACCATTTCCGAGGAAGCTCCTCCTTTCTCACTCCCCAGCAAGCCAGCAGGTGACAGGCCAGTGTTCCGCAGGGTGGACCACATCCGGACCAGCCACTACCATGTCAATGCAGATCTACACAACAGCTCCACCATCCCCTATGAGGAAGACTTGCCCAAAAAGACCCCTGCCACCTCAGCCCCCAAATCACCCCCCTCTGAGACTACATTGCTAGGCAGCTGGATTGCCCGACTCAAGTTACTGACCCACTGATGCACCTGCATTCTGCTAGTCCTCGGGGGCTCTCTGTGACTGCCCCCCAGTGCCTTTCTTCTGCTGTTGCGCAGTATTAGCTCACAGACACACAGTGTTCCAGTAGGACTCTACATAGTGCCTTGGTGTTCCACTAACACTCCCCGTGTACAGGACACAGCAGAAGGCCACAAGGAACAGGCAAATAGATACTTGGTAGGTTCAAGTTCCAGAAAGGACCCTCTTGTAATGTCCTTTAATCTTAATTTTTGCAGTAAAATACCCAGTTGTATAAAAAAGGTTAAGATGAGTAGTCCCTTTGGTTTAAAACCATGAACTAGTAATAATATATGTGTTCTGGTCCTACTGACTCAGAAGGTGGCAGCCTGACCTGTCACCTCTTTTTTTCTCCTTCTTCATGAGAAAAAAGAATTGCAATTCATGTTTACAAATTGTTTATCTCTCTTTCTACAGTGATCCCCCTTTATTATTAAGTTATTTGACTGTTTGTGGGAGTTTTTCCTGTTCGTGTTTCCAGTGCCCTGTGTTTGTTTGTTGCTTCTCCCAAGACTTCCTTTCCCCATTCTGGCAAATAGCAATGGAAGATTCTGCTCCAGAATATTTTGCCTCTTCCATCTGAACACTAATTCAGAGTGAAAATGTATATGTGGTTAGCAGTGGCAAGGCGGTGGAGCCATTGCTATCTCATTATTATATATACAACTGAGAACACAACCAAATGATCAAAAACTCGATAAATGGCTGCATGACTCAATCAAGTGTACAAGTGGTGGAATAGAACAAATGTCATGTGGGGATCCCTGAGAAGTTGCTTGGGGGGTCATTTCTGTAGACAAAACACTTTAATGGAGATGATCACCCTGTCTCTCTGTGCCTTTTCCACATACCATGTTCTTCCAACACAGGTTGAGTCTCCTCTGATTGACCTGTTCCTTGACAGACTGACTGCTGTTGACTGTTGGTGTTTGTTTCTGCCTCATGTGTTTCTGCTGTTTCACAAAACATTCTTATAAGGTTGCAGAAACCTTGCAAGATAGTTGTCCATTAACTCAAAATGCCTTGCGATTAAGTAGCCTTGAGAACCTCAGGAGTTAGTGGCCTCACTATTAACCATGGGACAGTTTCATTATATGCTCATACATACTGAGGCCACAGATGGAGGATGTAATTTATTTCAGTATTAACTTCTTAATTTAAGAAATGAAATGAAACATTTTAAAGTGCATTATAACCAATTCATTTCTCACATTTCTCTTGTTAACCAGTCTAGTCAGCATCAAGTTTTTCAATGTTCAATGTTTTTCAGTTTGTTCAATGTTGAAAGTTTTTCATCACCAATGAAATCAAAATAGCTGTCATAACTGTCTTATTGCCATCATGTTTCCATAGTCTGATGAATTCAATGAATATTCTTTTTTTTTAATCACTTATGGTACTGTCAACTTTGATTAATCTATGGAAAACAGTAGCTTTTATGGCAATATTTAATTCAGTTAGAACAAGACACATTCCTTGTGCTGCTGAGTGTGAATGTTTGTTTCAGCACTGACGAATTTGATTTTCTGAAACAAAGTGAGAATAATCAGTCTATACTTAACTTTAATATTTAAAGAGAACTTTGTTTTTTTCATATAGGTGAACAAATGCTGTGCAAAGGCAAGTACACACAGTCAGAGGGAAATATCTTCCCTCTTTTTACGGTACAGATTTTGGGTTTTTGGTCTTATACGTTTCATCCTGAGAACTGTAATAACTGGAAATTTCCAGAATTAACAGAACAGCATTTAGAATTGTAATATATTTACATAAATTTTCAGAAGCATACATTTACCTTTAGAACCACAAAGTCGGTAAGTCTAACTTAACTAATTGTGTTTTTATGGATTGTTTGATTTTTTTTTTGTTGCACTGGCTGATGTCAGTTACTGAAATAAAAAGCACATGAAGAAAGCTAGCTAATTTTCAGACAAGTTATTACTCCTGCTCATTAATAGTCTACCTGTATTGTAAGGATTTCATTATAGTATTTGAAGTTTTTCACTGAGCACTGATGTATTAGAGCTTCTATGAGCCTGCCTTTTGTGAGTAAACATGAACAGATGCATCGTTCCTCATCATACGTTTGGGCCATTGCCTGTATGTGTACACCAGTCAGAATCCATCTGGCATTTCTGGTCTTCATTGTATAGGTGGCATACAAAAACGTTTTCAGGGAAACAGCTACAGTATACCCACATTTAAAGGACTGACCAACAGAAAGGGTGGGCTAGAGAGTTTTGCTAATATCCATTTTTTGACAGTAGACTTTTGCCCTATCTCATTGCTTGCTTGCTGCCATTTGACCCCATCTGTGACATATCAGCCTCAACCACTGATGTCAATCACAGGCATCACCACATCAGTTCTGAGGTGGCATGGTGAGAAAGGGAACCCGAGATCTCAGCCATTTCTCATACAAAGGTCACTACTTTACTGATGATGTTTAGCATTTGTAGGAGTGACTTATTCATTTGTTCTTACATGTATCGAAAAGGCACACTTGGTTTCTCAAACATGTTTCCATGCCATCTGTAGTTACCCCAGCTATGGTTTTGGATGTAACTAAACTAATTCTTGCTGTTGAAGAGCAGTCCAGCAATAGCAGAGCATTCTGCCTATAACTGGAGCTGTTACAGCTCCTTGACAAGCTATTCTTGCTGGTTCTTGGCAAAAGAAGTAAACGACTCCTCTGACCAGCTGTTTCCCACAGAGTTTGAACAGTTAGCTTTCAACTTAAGCAGATTAAAAGAACATTCCAGAATATAATTAGGAAGGATCAGCATCAGAGCTCAAGAGTGGTATTGGTTTGTGTTCAGAACAGCACTAATTATGAAAGCCCTAGCAATGAATCTCTCTTTTGTGTCACTCATGGGCAAGTGACCCCGAGACTTTGAAATGCCTGACTATCTGGTTAAAAGTAACTTCAAATGATACCCAAACTCTGGAATTACCAGATGCAGCCTGTCAAAGCTTCCAAAGATTTCAGCCTTCATATATACACGTATATAGAGTACAGATATTTTTGAAAGTTCTTCTTGTAAAGTTTATGGTGTCTTTATTTTATTCCAGCCAAACCTGCCCCAGACATCCTTCACAAAGTTGTATAACAAAACTGTATCAGGTATCAGTAATTGAACCTACTCACACAAAAAGAAAAATAAAAACATTCTCATCTCTTAAAAAATTGCAAATGTATCATAACTAAATTATAAAGCCCCAAAAATGAAACAACTAACTGCTACATAAGTCAGAAGTCACCTTTAGCAAAATTGTCTTTTTTAACCTTTCTTTAACCATAGAATCCTGCATAGCTTGGATTTACCAGGCATTTTACACTTATTATTATTACTTGTTATTAAATTATATTTTGTCTGAGGCAACTTACAGTACTAGATACACTTCGCTGAGCTACTTACAGATATCCCCCCATCCAACCAACAGATTAATGTAACACACATTTACATACTAAGGGGTAATTTAGAGTCAACAATGAACCTGAAACACATGTTTTTGGACTGTAAGAGAAAAGTGGAGCACCCAGAGGAAACAAACACAAATGTGGGGAGAACATGTAAATTCCATACAAAATGTGCCACATTTGAAGCCTCAACCATACTCAGGAACAGCGCTCCCTGCAGCACCTCTGTGCCTCACAGTAAAAAGAAAGAGAAGAGGGCTGTGTCTTCACCCCCAACATGTAACAGTAAGGCCATGTTACTAATAAAGCAGTGAACTTAAGTGAAGAGATCATTTTTTATGTCCCTGTCTCTCATTTGCATCTTTCTGTGGAAGCATCCCTTGGGCAACCACCTGTCTGTGAGCCACATTTATCTGAAGTGTCCTGTAATAATGGAGGAGGAAAGACAGGTGAGTCTGCACAGATACATTATGCATTGAAAGGAGATTCTTATGCTATTACTATATGCTGCCAGTGAGTAATGATGAAATGCATGGATTAGACTCTCCTGAAGGAGCAGTAGACACACCACACGAAACAAAACTGGGTGTCATTTCTCTTAACAGCTGCAAGGGGTTTTGACAAAGTCTCACCACCAGTAATGATAGTCATTAAATGTCAGTAATCACAGTCATTGACAGAACTGGTCCCTTCTGTTTTATGCCACAGCTACACCCCCCACTCATCCAATCCTGCCCCCAACCACACTCCTGCTTTGTAGCATTAACATTTACCACTATCTCTCTTTGTTTTCTAACTATATAAATAACTGATCAGGTCACATGTAGGTGTTCTGGCACCAGATATGTACTTTCAAATGATACAGCACAAATCCAAAACGCTGTGAATTTTTTTCAGCATGTTAATAAATACACATACTTCCCAACATTGACCAATGTGAGAAAGAGGTGGTTATTATTAGCCTGTTATTTTTGCAAATGAAGACAAAAGGTTTCTTCCTATTTGGCTGCCTTATATCAAGTGTGGGAATTTCCTGTGATGCATGACAAGCCTCTGTTACACTGCTGTGTGATTGCTGGTGGGAAGTGAATAAGATTCCTCCACGCATTGCTAGGCTATATTTCAGAATCCGCAGCATAGCTAAGTAGAGTAGCACTTACAGAGACAAGACTAAGCGCCACTAAAATAGCCAAAAAGTGAACAACAACTTTAATGTTTTCCTCATCTCCTGAGTTACTTGCTGTGACAAATGTCCACAGCATTCCAAAGCAGAGAAGGACTATTCACTGTCCATCTGCAATGTTTTTAAGGTCAAAAACAAAATGCAACAGACACCTATCAATCCTGTTTCACAAACAAATATCCAACATATCCTTGGTGGAAAGTATAAAAGGCATGAGGCAGAGTGAAGGCTACCTGAAACACCAGTCCATTGTGGGACACTTTGGCACAGTGACAGACTAAACATACATTCAGAATGGACAAGACATATATACCAGTGGACTGAAAAACCTTGGCAGACATGGAGTGGATCAGATTTTTCTGCTGCTGCTTCACAGTCAGGGGTTCTGGGTTAAAACATAATTCTTACCCCATCTGTATAACCCAAGTACTGCACAACAGGCAGACTTGAACTCTGAGCCCAATGAGCAAGATGTAAGTGGGTTAGCCATTACACCAACATGTGGCCACCCTGTAACACTCTGCTTTGATGAAACATAAACCAATACAAATTCACCTTGTGTTGCAAAGAAGACTTTCACAGGAGTTATGACAAAATGCAATTCATGAAATAAAATACACATAATGAGCTGTCAATTCTCTATGATAAGAAACACCTAACAAAAACAGTCATTTCAGTTCAAAAATCCTGTCTTAGTGATGCTGCATCAGATGACATAAACAAAGTTCCATCATCCTACAAAGCATGGTTTCTCCTATGCAGGTCAGTTGTCAGCAAAAAAACCCTTATACAGTATAACTTTACTCAAAACTAAAGTAACAAAATGCAAAGAATTCTCTTTAATGGCAACATCATTACAAATGACATCATGTGCACTTAAGTCATTGACATTTTGTCTTCTTTCAGGAGACATTTTTCTCCAAAATGATATATAATAATTAATGACTGTTGTTTAGCTGTCCAATGCTTATAACATTGTCCAAGGTGGTTTACAATTGTAGATGTACTGCAAAAAACTCCATATAATCACTGACATATGTATATGGCAATGTTACACACACTCACACACAAACACCATGGGAGAAAGTCAGAACACCCCAACAAAACCCACATAAGCATAACGAAAACATCCAAACTCCAAACTGAGCCAGATTTAAGCCTGGGATCTAACCTACAGACCAGGAGTTGTGAGCAACCAGCGGCACCCCTAAGGACAACAGAATAAAACAATATGATTTGAAGAAATTCTACATTTGCATTTTCACATTGCTTTTACCTCAGATTTATGGAACTGTATTCAAGTTCTCTATGAGCACTGATATAATTAGTTTAATATTTTACAGTTTTACGTGTTTCTTTATATAAATGCTCTGCTCTGGTTGGTACAATTCACATTATCCTATTATCCGTATATGTACAACTGAACATGTTGAATGCAATTTTCCAGAATCCAACAATAAAATAAAAAGCTGCTATGAGTTTTAAGTGTTTGAGCTGCATTTACTGCAAAAAGGCACAGCTACAAAGAAATTATTCTTGTTTATCAGTGACATCATTTCCTCCAAAGTTGCTGACCACAGCTTAATGTTCAGCAGAGATGGGTCCATTGATTTTTTTAAACACCTAACATTTTTAAACAGAAAACATTATACATTATTTTTGCTTGTAGACTTAGGACGAACCATGTGGAAGGATTGATGAAATCAGTGAATCCCGTATAAAGTGATTAATTAATACTTTTCAAGCTGTTTTTCCCCTGCAACTGCTGCTCCCCCTGGTGGACGATGGCTGGTAGACTAATACTTTAAGAATTCAAATTCTGCTTCAGAATGAGGAAATCTACTCAGTCCCAAGGCCAAAATAGCATAAATCTGGCATACTAAGCATCTCAGACAGATAAAGGTCCTTATTCTGCAGCAATAACAGACCTTCTGCTCTAAAAAGGAGGACTGCACTCAGTCCAGGTGCTGCTAATTTAGGATGAGATTTTGATGATTTTCTACAATGTGATGGTTGCACATTTTACAGAAATGCAAATACTCTCAAATGAGACTAATGCACAAGGCATACTTAATGTTCCTCTACAAATATTATAGTACTAACCATAATACCTAATAATAGTGGTAATATTTAGCACGAAAGAAAAATTTGTTAGCTAAAAACTATCACTAACAATAATAATTACTACAATTATAATAATAATGTTTACTCACAATTTATTTAACATATTTGCTTACAGTGTCAGGTTTGTATGACATATACTGTATATCCATTGCTTACAACCCAGCCATCTGTGTTTCAGTATTAACAATTTGCTAATGTGGAAGTACCCAAATTACAAATATGACCACAGTTTCACAGTTTATCTGACACAAAGCAGAAGTGTCACAGTTGTCTAAGAGACAGTGCTCTTGAAAGTAGAGTAAGAGTTGAACCATGTATTGAGGGTGGGAGGGTCCAGTGTAGAACAAGTGTGAAACAGAAAATTCTGGTCAGTCAGTGTTTGGCTGCATGTTTCAGTAAAGGGGTGGAGACACGTTCACCATCAAGAGCGGAAGGGTAGATGGCGTGTAGCAGTGTTCCTACTGCTGTCCCCCGCTCTGCAAAGGTGCATTGGTCAGTAAGCTGAGAAGACAGGAGGAGGTAAGGTAAGTGCCGATGGTCAGATGGCCTCTCTTGCTCTTGTCATCGGACATCTTCAGCTGCACATCCTGAAACTTTCTAAGTGTGGAAAGTGTGTCTTTAACTTAGCAATTTGTGAAGTCAGCTAAGGAGTTCAATTTTTTGAGGACATTTGTGAGAATCATTCAGATGATTTTTTCCCCTCTGTACAACATCATTGGAAAAAGGATGAATTTGGATGAATTCCTGACAATGATGTATATATAGCAGCATCTACAGTGATCCTTTGCAGTAAAACAACAGAGCTGTTCAGGGGGGTCTGACAATTCTATCAGATACACACCTGATTCCTAACATGCATCCCCTGGGTCAAGAAATGTGCAATTTTTTCACTGTTGAAAAACTTTGAATGTTTTTAGTGTCTTTAACTGAGCCATGATCACCATTACTTTTGGTCATTAAATGTTGGTTTCAATCTCTAGCACAGGTTAGTGAATTACTGAAGTGGTACCCAAGCAGCCTTCCTTCCTCTCAGTAGAACCTGCTACCTGACAAGAAGGATTTCTAGCTTCTTTGCAACCTACACCCCCTGGTTGCCAGTAAAGTGAGCTCTTCCATGCACAGGTGATACCATCATGAGCAGAAGGAGGATCTCCGTCAAAGAGCTTGGGAAGTTGGACTGCCAGGGATGGCTGTACAGGAAGAAGGAGGCCCGGGGCTTCCTGGTGTCAAAGTGGAAGAAGTACTGGTTTGTGCTGAAGAACACCTCCCTCTACTGGTATACAGAGCCAACAGTGAGTCCTGGGGAGCAACGACTCAGAGAAAGACTAATGTCACTCTCAAAGCTGCTGTCATAGAGCTGTGGAGATGCTCAGACGTGAGATGATACAGAAGGAGTAGGAGGATTACAGAGAATTGTTCTTACTTTTCAGGGAGAACGGACATGATTTGTCAGGGGAGAAATGATCAGTCAGGACTGGGTCATACATCATCCTAGACTGGCACATTCTTGCAGATTTAGCAGGTTTTAATGAAGTCAAGTATATATTTGCTGCACCATATTGTGATCAAAGGCACAGAGTTAATTTGTAGGGATGACCCTGAATCAACAAGTGTGTCACTTCAAAACTATTTCGAATAATCTCAGGTTCATTTGGATCATAATGAAAGAAATGCAACGAAATGCCTTAAAAGCATTTAAGACATAGGTGCACATGAAAAACTAATCATCTGCGTTTCTGAGAAATTTTGTTCCTTTTCTGTAGGCTGACAAGGCTGAGGGCTACATAAACCTTACAGACTTCACAATCGAACAGACGTCTGAGTGCAAGAGAAAGCAGTGAGTGCTGAGCATTTTCCGTTGTGTGGTTTAAAGAAATGCTCCATCAGCAATCCTACAGACAAACCTGAGCTGTGGGAGAGAGGGGTGTGAGATGGGACAGGAGCAATATTTACTGTTTAATGCAACCTGTTTTGGCTGTGATTCACCATTCATCACAACAGCCATTTTCTCACAAATACTGTCTTGACAGCCTGACACACAGCCCTGTTGAACAGCAAGAGCAATGCCTGGGCCCTATTTGCAAACTTAAGCATGCGTTGCTCTCTTAATATTACCGGAAACAAAAACCTATTTAGAATGGTCTTAGCACACCTAGACAGCTAACTTTCTATTTAAAATAATCTAAACTCCCACCCTTGTTCACACGAAATGGTTGGGTTTCCATAAAAGCTGAACGCCGGCAATAACTATTTTTTGTTTCTTTTTAGCTACAACCCTGATGTATTCAAACAGTTATCATTTTAGTTATATCATTATTGCCTTTCATGTATACTATGTGATACTGGTGTGTAGCTACCAGTCAAAATGTAGTGAAAAGGGTTTGCGCAATTGCCAATTGCTGCAGTTCAGTGGCATCTCTGGCATCCTTTCTGCTGCCTGGACTTTTTTATCTGCTTGCTGGTCTTTTCCATGTGTGACAGTATATGACTCTACATTGTTTTGGTGCTGTAGTTCTACACTACTTACCTCCTTTTTCTGTCTCTCCTGGATCATGTGTCATTTCAGCGCAATAAAGGCCAGCAATCCGCATGTCACAGCATTGTACTTTGCAGCAGAAAGCATCAAAGATAAGAACAAGTAAGAGAAAAAAGAGAGGCAGAAAAAGTGTGTGTGTTTGACAGAGAGAGCAGAAGAGAGAGAACATAATTGGTAGTTTCAGTATATCCCTACGTTTGACTCAAAAAACCAATGATTAGTTAAAATAAACATTTAGCCATAAGCTTCTTGTGTTAAGTAACATCATTCTGATATAGGCACTGTTTTGCTAGTATCAAAGTGGCAAAGTCAGAGAAAAAGGATTTAAAGTGTTGACGTTTCAAAAGTTAAGGCTCCCTTTTTTGTCCCTTAGGGTTATCTATTTGAGGAACACTATACCACAGTTAATGCTATTTATTTTACTGCAATGTGCCACTGTTTCTGAAGTGGATAGAAACAAGTCCACCCATGAAAGCATTGCTTTACTCTCCTACAGATGGTTAAGAAGCTTTGGCCTGGTGTCCAGAAAGAATGGCCAGTCAGACAGCAACTCTGGGGCCCAACCAGAAGAGGGTTTGCCTCCTACAATTTTGCAGTCTTCCATAGAAAGCTTTAACATATGCCAGTTGGTTTTACAGTTTCTGTTTAATTCTATCTGAAACTGAGGTGTCTCACCTTTTTCTTGCTTTCTCAGTGATTCTGTACAATTTTTTAATCGGTTTACTTGTCCAGAATTTTACAGTGAAGAGACTGATAATGAGGAGGTGACAGACTTACCAGATCTAGAGCAGATGGTGCTGGATGACGTAAGTATTTGGGATGATGCTCTCAGTAATTCTTCTTCTGAACACCTTGGTAATCACATGGTGGCTAGACCTTTTCATCCTGGAAATATAAAAGTATATTTTAATCATTCCAGCACAATTTTTCAGTTTATCTAGCTTATTATCTCATTATTGTACCTGTTAGTCACACCATCACAAACTGGTTGCATATGTGATGACATTTATAGTGTGAATATAACGGTGACGTATCTCTATGTGTCTGGTTTGTTAAAATATCTTATAATATCATAACTGTGTTCTTCATCCCCAAAGCAAAAATAGTTAGAACAGTTCAAAATGATTAGTTATGAAGGTAAAATGGCCTCTGTGAATGCCCAGCAAACAATCTAGAATTACTGATAATAATGACATGTTAATACAGTTTGCTCTGTATCGCTGCTGATCTGCATGTCATGTATAATTTTACGTACAGGACGACTATATCTCACCAGCCAATTCTGCGGAAACACCCAGTGAGGCCACTCATTCTGCCCCTGTTCCCACTGTATCAGTGACACCACAGAGCTGCATCCCCTCTACTGCCGAGTTCCCACAGTCCTGGCTGCACAAGGTGTCTCAAGTCAGTCAGAAGGCTGCAGAAAGTTCCAAATACTTTACGGGACAACCCCAACAAGCCATTACCAACACTGACCCTGACAGGGATCCACAGCACTGTTCTCTCTCTCATGTGCCTGCAGTAGTTTTGCAGAGTACAAACTGTAGCCAGCTCACATCATCAGCAGCAGCGTGTGGAGATGGTGAGTAGGCATATGAGGCAAATATATAGCAGCACATAACCACCGTCTGATTCATTCTAGTTTTTAGTACAGCTCGAGGCCTTATTGGTTTCAAAATATTTTGTTGTATCATCAGACAATTTAATTGCACTACTAATTAATTTCTGTTCTGCATAACCATTTTTGCATATCCATTTTACTGGAATTTCTATGTATAGAAGCCCAGTAGAGCCAGGCAACCAGTGGCACTTGGATCCACAGAGGTTTATTTTTCTTCTTTGGTTTACTCTGGTTGAGAGTTTTTAGTTTTCCTTCTCCTCAGCTCCGGCAGGCTTACTGCATTGCACTTATACCCTGCATAGTCCCTCTTCCTAAATGCATAACCTCTTACCTATAGTCTCACTTTATACAGATTATTATATCTGTTCTCTTAATTTAATCCACTGTTCAGTGCTCTGAGTCACCGTGCAATAAGAAGCACTATATAAAAATGATTTGAACTGAAATGAATTTAGGTGTCAGCTCCATTCAAATCCTGCTAACTTCTTGCAATATTTAAGCCAATCAGAAGAAGGTTTGTCTCCATATAAAACTTTAATACATTTTAAGATGCCTACTGTTATTTTTACATGCATCTATACAACATACTTTGTTGTTGTCTTTGTAGTTTACCCATATCCTACATGGGGTTTGACCATTTTAGCTTAAATGTGTCTCTCACTCTGTGTCTGTGCATGACTCCCATGTGCCACCGCAATGATGCTGGTGTTACATTCTCCAGACCCTGTGGAAGCACTGCCTGATGAGATGGAAAGACTGTACAATAACCTAAAACAGTCAAGCCTGTATCCTACTGGAGCACATAAACCATCCACAGAAAGAGATTTCAAAGCATCATTCATCAAGCGCTGCAAAAACGAAAGCATCAATGACAAGCTGCACCTAATACGGACGCTGAGAAGTACTTTGAAGGTAAATGGATATAAGTACAGAAGGTCTGAACTGGTGCCAGTAGGATGTGATACAGTAGGAGTTATGGTTCTGTGCTGTGCAGTTACTTCTTTTGTTGGAGGATTTTTGGCAGTATACCTAATTGCTATGAGGTGTTAAATTTTATATGTGTGTCCTAATGGTGTGAAATGCCTCGTGTAAGATTCCCCATCTCAGAGATATATTTGTAAATCAGAGGTTCTATGCTGAAGGTGTGTTAGACAGGACAGATGCAACATTATCTATTTATTCACAAAACAGGCAAAAGAGTCGGACCTAATGATCATTGAGCACCTTTTAGCTGATCCCTGTCTGACCTCGGAGCAGTACAGGAAGTGGAAAGATGCCAATATACTGCTTCTGCAGGAGATCTGCCTCCACGTCAGGCCACTAGAGGGCAGCGACACGCAAACGGCACCCTCTGGAAAATTGGGGTCTCCATTTAACTCTTAACCAAAAAAAAAGCACATCGTGTATTGTGGCGCACAAACCTGGAACGGCTTTAAATTTTCTGGGGTCCAACAGCAGTGCCTACATCAAGTATCTATTCTCCTAAGTGCCTGGACATTCTGTAACCTCATTATATCAACTTGTTTTCCCTAAATCTCATACTTTTGTACATTTAATACCTTGTAACTTCGCAAAACACAATGTAGTGTGCATTGTGCTGCATAACTCATATTGCGTTTTTTTCTTTAACCATTATAAAATATGCTTTTTGTTTAATGCATGACTTAATACAATATATAGAAATCTAACATGAATACAAATATTAATTTCTGATACTTTTTCAAGATTTTTGGACCCTTTATTTATGTACGTTATTAGATTAGGCATTCTCTAATAATGGATAGATGGATACAGGGATGGATGAATAAATGTGCCATCCATCTCTATATTATTGTAAAGAGCAGTCAGTACATAAAGCATTATTTCATTAGGTGAATTTTCAATCACAGGCACTAACTGGTCATTTGTATGCATCATCCTTCTTTCTATGTATTACACAAACTACTTGAATTCTACTTATAACAAAACTTGAATGATAATATCTTTTCAAACATTCATGAAGGACTGGGAGTATCTGGTGTTCTATATGCAGCTCTTTCTGATCAGCCTCCTATATTTTATATAACCTACTGTAGACCCAGCAGCACTGAACTTTCTAAAATTATGACAAGACACTTTAGCAAAGCTAATGTAAGCAGCTTCCTGTTACCTATTTCTTAAGGCAGTTCTTAAAATTACATCCAAAATGCGTATAGTATCTTTGACAGTATTTTTATACTTTAGCCAATTTTTTCCATATAGTCTTATGACCAAGAATATAGTCCTTAATCTTAGTTCTCAAAAGGTTTGGTTAAGACCATAAGAAAGAAGCATATATTTAGTTAAAGTTTACCTTACGAATTCATCCCCACTAAATTTCAAAAGCTTTTAATGTTGTTGATCACAGTATTTTACATGTGAAATTTGCACTCATGCTACTGTCAAAGTGCAATTGAAATGGTTTGAATGGTTTATCTGAGTAACTAAACAAGAGTGGAACAGTGCCATGCCTGCTTATGACTGTAAATTGCTGATGCGACTATTGTAGACGCCTCCATCTTCGGAGTTTTAACCATTTTTTCCATTCTCACAAGAAGTCCTACTACAAGCCTGTTCGTTTTAGAGCTCCCCAGCATATTTGGTTGTATTTTTTTCCTGTATTTTCTTCTTTCTTTGTGTAGACAAACAAACAAAAAAGTGTGTGTGTGAGTGTGTGTGTGTGTGTGTGTAAATAAATGGCGACTTAATTTCCCTCTAACATTTCACCATGAGTTTTGGTGTATTAACTAGGCTTAAATATTAACTAAGTAAAGCAGCCTGAATCTTTGAAAATATTTCCACAGATATTAAAAATGACATGAATTCTTGACACGCATCAGTAGGTGACTCCTGGGTGAAACTTCAAGCATTCATTTTAGATATGAGCAAGCATTCCAAGTGCAATTTGAAATTAATTTGCTACAGTTAAAGAAATACTGCATTAGACTGGTAGTGATGTGATCTTTTCCATATATAAATTAAAATACAACACTTCAGTATTATCAATAATAAATAGACAAAAATACTGTTGACGATGACTACTATATACATTTGGCTGCTATAACAGAGTTCAGTTACTTTGAATCAGGAATAGGTCAAGTGAACAGGTATGAAATCATAGGGAGACTGAACTCATTGCAAGAGAAACACCCCTCACACTAGAATAGCTGAGCTGTAGTGCCATTTCTGGACACCCAGCTTTGCTGTTTGCTTTCTGCAGCCCTCACTGATTCCTGGCCCACTACACTGCCTCCTCAACTTATTGTAGCATCTTCTAGTATCGCTACTGAAGGAAGCTTTAGGAGTCCAGATTTCTGGAAACCGCTCTTTATTAGGTGCATACATCATTAGCACCTTGTCTTAAAGACGGTGTCAAGCATCACCAAACTCTCCCACTCAACAGTTATAATCACTCCATTCATCATCTCCGACTTTATTAAAAGTACTAAAACCACTACAATAAATAATTAAAACCATCATGTAAAAAAATAAATTTATAAAACCTTAGTTAAAACCACCAAATATTCACAGTACATGACAGTAAAATCTAAAACAGTCAAAAACATACCCAAGGTTCAAATTAAAAAGTTAAGGGAAACTTACCAGCAGACTCCACCGCAGAAGATGGGCGGTCCCCCTGGCCTGTTGCAGGGTGTTGCCAAACTCAACCTATCTTTGTGGGTATAACCACATCTTCCCCTTTTAAATTAAAAGTATTAAAGACAAACACAAAAATATACACAAAGGACTAATTAAACAAATAGAAGAATATAAGCAAAAAAAATAATACATTATATAAACACCCACCTCAGTGAAAAAGTAAACTACACTACAATAACAAAAATCTACATGCACATAAATAAATAAATAAATAAATAAATAAATAAATAAAGCCAAAACATTTATGGCTGTAAAACACACACACCGTGTGTGTGTGTGTGTGTGTGTGTATATATATATATATATATATATATACACACACACACACACACACACACACAAAATATACAACTAGATATATTAAAATGAATAAATACATAAAACCCTACACCTAACATAAAACATGAACACACACAAAAAAAAAGACATACACTGACCAAAAAATAGGGCACGAAGGTCCTTGTATGCAAAAATAGATGTGTGTTACTTACCCAGGATGAAGAGGATGCCACAAAAATCTCTTGGGGCTACAGCCAAAAGAGGCCTTTCCACCTCTCTTTGGCTCCTGTGTAGCCCCACTGCGTGACATCCATCTCCATCCTAAATGTCATGCCCCCGGCTCTGGACTTCGCCCCTCCTGATTCCTGATCACCTGCACCTGCATCCTCTTAGGTTGTGCCTATATAGATCGGCGCTTGCCGACCGACCAGTGCGAAGTATTGCCCCATGGTTCATGTGTGCATACTGAGCAGTTATCTGCCAGTCTTATTTGTTACCGACCTTTGCCTGTACCTGATCACCGATTTAGCCTCACCCTTTACTGTTTGTCTGCCTGCACCGAGTTGCTTTACTGGACCCGAACCTCGCCTGCCTTGTGACCACGAATTAGGAACGCCCCTTTCAATAAACGGAGTTCATCGCATTTGTGCCTGCGCACGTCTGTTTATTCTCTTCAACGTGACACTAAACTTGAGGTTAGCCCAGAATTTTGCAAACACCCCGTGGATGCCCAAGTCTGCCCCTGTTTGGACGAGCTGGCATCTTGCATTCCAAAGCGTCTGCTTGGTCACGCTTATCACCAGCCACTCCCCCGCGGCCTCAGCCTTCTGGATGCCAGAGTTCCACCCCTTTAACAATTTGTCGTACATCAATACCATCTGCGGTTCAATCTTTCTGCACAGGTGACTTACCAAGAGCCAGACCTCTTTCACCTGCTCACAGTCTGAAAAGGCATGAGTGAGGGTTTCCCTCTCACCACAACGAGTTCACAGACAGTGTGGGTGTCTGGATAGATGATGCCTGTATAGCATGTCCCTCAGTGGCAACTTACTCAAAAGGCAGTGCCAGTTCAGGTCCTGCAGGTGGCAGTCGAGCCCCTTGGGTTGAATCCTGGCCCAGGTGCCGTCCTCGAGGCCCAGCAGAGCCCGAGTCCCCCTCCTCTCCAACAGGGCCTTATACAAGGCCCTGTGTTTGAGGAGGGTGCCTGCCTCGACCCCCGCTGCAGTGGTCTTACCCTACTCAGTGTGCCTGTAATGAGCAGGCCAGGTCTCGGCGTTTAGCCCAATGTTGGTCAAGGACTTCACCAGGTGACGCATCAGATGGCCCAGCCAAAGACACACAAAGTGTTGATGGGGATGTTCCAACAGAGCAACCAGATGGTTACAAACCCGGGAAAAGAAGAGGCAATCCAGTTTCAAGAGCATATCTGCACATCCCTTCCCCCCTCCTCCTTAGGAAGGTACATGACTTCCATCCTTAAATACTCATACCTGTCCCCCCCAGACAAAATCGAAAATGTCCTTCCTAAGGCCTCTTCTCAAAGAGAAGGGCAGGGGGTACACCTGCGCTAAGTACAGCAATGTGGGGAGGATGTCCACCTTCAGGGCCAAGGTCTTCCCTATAAAGGAGAGGGACCTGGTCTTCCACAATCTCATTTTCCGTCTGGTCTTTGCCAAGCGTTCCTTCCAGTTTTCCCTGGCCGTGGCTGTATCTTCAGCAAGGAAGTTGACCCCGAGAACTTTGAGAGGACTGTCGCATCTGGGAAAACTCCCAATGCCGTCTGCCCTAATTTTCCAGCTGCCAAAGTGCTTGATAAGCGACTTGCTGAGATTCAGCGCCGCGCCAGAAGCACGTCCGAATGCCTTGACCAGGTCCAGCACTTGACCGAGAGACCAGTCCAAACGCACAAACAGCATAGTGTCGTCCATGTACTGGACCAGCTTTGCAACCTCCCCATTGCTTCCTGGCAGGTGAAGGCCATCGATTCCGGGATGAGCACAAACGGCAGCTGCCACTGGCTCGATGTAAAGAGCGTAAAGCAGTGGGGAGAGCGGGCAGCCCTGCCTCACTCCACTAAGCTGGGGCACCCACCCACCGAGGGAGCTGTTGATGGTAACACGACTACCTACCTCCGTGTAGAGCGTTCTCACCCATCCCAGAAACTGAGGGCCAAAACCCATCTTCGTCAAGGTGTTAAGCAAGAAGCGGTGGTCAACTCGATCACACGCTTTCTCCTGGTCCAGGCTGACTCCAGAGCTTTGATCCTTGTGGACCAAATCGGCCATTACCCGCTTCAGGTGCTCGGTGAGAACCTTCGCGATGAGCTTCACCTAGACGCAGAGCATCGTGAGGGGTCTCCAGTTGGGAAGATTGGCTTTATCGCCTTTTTTATACTACAAGGAGAGCACCCCAGTCCTCATACTTCTGCTAAGCATACCCCAGCTAAGCACCTTGTCAGCTACACGCAAAAACACCGGCCCTAAAACGCGTAGAATAAAATTCCACCGGCAGGCCGTCTAGGCCAGGAATCTTGCACCAGTTCATTTTACCAAGCACTTCGGTCAGCTCACTCAAAGCAATGGGGCTTTCCAGGCTACCAAGGGCACTCTGGGGGACAAAAGACACCTTATCTAAAAAGCTCCTTTCTAACACAGGGTCAATTTCCATAGCTTAAAAACATCCCTATAAAAACAAGATTCAACCCCCAATATCTGGGCAGTATCAGTGAAGGATTCCCCTTGCAAGTTCCATAGGGAGGAAAAAGCCCTCCCCTGTTTCAAATCCTTCACTTTGTTTGAAAACAAAGCCTAAGAACTGCACTACATTTTCGTCTTAGCCAAAAAGCCAAGAAGTAGAACAGCAGGGCATCAAAAAATTAGTAGAACTCGTGTTTGTTCCTCTCCACAGAAATCTTTAGTAAAAGGCAAAAGATTCATACACCCTGAAGAAAAACCAGAGAGAGCTGGTTACCAAGAAGCAAACCACAACAGAAGGTAAGAGTAATATATGACTTCTTCCACTATCATATCTTAGGAGCCTTACTGAGAGCACCCCACTACCCCTATTTCCCTCCTACGGTGGGGCCCTCCATCCCACATTTCCCAGAATCCATTTTACTGAACCCATGCCTAAGTGAGTGGAACAACCAATTAAACATCAACATCCCAACTGGGGTAACTCAACTATGCACACAAGAGGACTATTTACACCAACTTGACAGTACCATTACATTATTAACAAAACTGGAAATGAAAATGGATTTATAACTCATTTTGGTCATAATTCCACAAAGTCACTTTAGTACCTAAGTCACAATCGTCTATCTGTCCATTATTTATCATTATCCACTTGGCTTGAGGCAGGTTACACCTGGATGGGACACCAGTCCATGGCAGGTCAACAACAAACACTGATTTACCAACACATACACAAATTACTAGGAATTTAGAATTCACCTACCTGTTCAAAGCATTTAGACACCCCTGGACTTAAGGATGTGGCTAATACTTTTTTTAGTTTTACATTTTGAAAAGAGAAAGAATTATATTTAGAAATTGGGCTACCCATATATCTACACATATTTCCCTTTTCAGTCTTGGGGCAGAAATATCAAAAAAGTGTTAATACCATGTTTCAGTAGGAACTTCACTACCAGCATATTTAATCAAACAAAAAACAGCCCATGATTGGGTAATATTACTAAAGATATCACTCTTGAAAAAAGTTTGGTTAAAAATGGAGTAAAATGACCGGGCTTTGAACTGGCAACCCTTGACTTGAATTTCAGTAATTGTCCCCTAGGGGGCAGTGTACAGCTGTACTGACAGGTCTGGCTGTGGCCCCTCAGGAATAACCTGATCACTGCCACAGATCTGCAGATCTCCTTTACTAATGGCCACAGCTGTAAGTCATTTTAAGGAAAACCAAAACACAGTGTGTTGGGAAAAACCACAGCCAAATTCTTCTCTTGATGTTGTACTGTCTGGTGCACTTACATAAAGAAGTTGCACTGACGTCAGACAGGATTTTGGGAAAAACAACAGGATCATGGGAAGAACTCTACAGAGATGTTCAATAGGACTAACCTTATTGGTGGTGGGAGGTGCCATCTTGATATCAAAGGCCAACGGTTTTGACATGGCTGTACGGGAAGTGATAATAAATTTGATAAAAGCATCATTCTTTCAGCATGAAATGTCTTCTGTGCACAGCATACTCCACAAGCAAGATGTAATAAAGCAAAAACAATGATATACACAGTAATTACAGCTATGCCTGTGCAGTTGCTAGGTTGATTTGGGACATAAAGAGGAGCTGAAAGGACTGTCACAGCAGAGGTGACCACTGTCATTACTGTGGGTAATCCTGTAGTTCTCCATTTCCCAGAAACATTGTACAGACACAGTCACCAGTGATCTCATCAGACCACAACAAAAACAATCCAGTGGTGGCACATTCCCTAGACAAAGGTCTCCAAACTTGTGATCATGCTTTCAAGTTTGCATTTTGTACAGCTTAATTTAAACTCATTGCTTCACTTAGAACATACAAATTGTATACAGTAGCATTCTCCTTTTTTGGGGAAAAAAACAAATGTTTTAGATGTATCAAACTGTGTTGCATTTGTCTTAATGCTCTGAACAATTATCCATGTTAGCTTAAAGCAACAATCAAGATGCTTCTCCTTTTCTTGTTGTGTTAAAGATAGACACAGACATTACCCTGAGCTTTGCTCCCACCCATTCCCCCAAAACCAGCCCACTATGTTCCCAGATGATCATAGTAACACATCTGAGGTGGTTCAAGAAAGCAAAGAACAGTCTGGGTGAGAAGATCATTCAAAAACTACAGCCTAGTTTGATCAAAACAATGTGGAGTCCAACTTGTTTGTAAATAAACAACGCCCAATTGAGGAACAGGGGATATTGAATACATCATACCCTGCAGTCTCCCCTCCATGTGTAAATTTAGACTTGTACATGATATTCACATTTACATGTTCTCCCCGTGTTCATGTAGGTTTCTTCCCACAGTCCAAAGACATGTTTCAGGTTGACTGATGACTCTAAATAGCCAGGGAATGTTGCTATGTGAGTGAATCTGTGTGGCTAACCTGCACTGGACTGGCATCCCATCCACACTGTATCCTTCCCAGCCTGGTGCTCACTGATTCCAAGATAGGCTCCAGACCTCCTGACCCTGACAGTCAGTTAATAATGGTGAGGGAGTGTCTCTTAAGGGCAATAAGCTGCTACTTAAAAGATTGGTGTTTCAAGTCTATCTAGGGACATAGCTCTTCTCATTCTCTGTGGGAACCAGGTAGTGCAGTGAATGCGACTGTTGCCCTGTTGTCTTGCAACCTGCATGTGCTTGGCTTCAACCCCACTCCTGTTGCAGTATTTATACTGCAGTATAAAGAGTTAAATCTTCTTAAAAGCTGAGTACCTAACAGTGCAAGTCGCCTTCGACATGTATGACAGTTAAAGAAAGACTAAGAGCTGGTTAAGCACAATATTTTGTGGTTACTGCAGTCCTGCTGTTCCACACAGCACAGTCACGTGTTGCACATGTTTCGCTTAACCCGGTTTCAGCTTGAACTCAGGCAACCCCCAAGGTTTTCTTTTCTTTGAGCAAGTGTAAAAAATCTAAAAAGACTGATTTCCTTCATGTAGAAACCTTCTGAACAAACAGATCTTCAAATAAGCCAGGATTGGGCATCTGCCCTCTCCAGGGTGACTCACACTCCCCACAGAGCCTCGCGTTCTGTCTCACTTTACTTTTTACTGTTTCGTACTTATTCTATGACCATGTAAGTGCCATGTTTATTTTCATATGTATTTACTATTATCGTTCTGTGTTATTGTAAGGATCCACGTCAGCGGTGTTACTGGCACAGGGCTCTTAAGACAGTGTTGTGGGAACACAAGCTTTATTCTTGTGTGGCATGATTGACAGCAGCACCAAACAAGCACCCCACACACGCCCACCCACAGAACTATCATACAAACAACACAACCTCAGGGTCATTGCCAGCTTTAGACTTCCCACCACAGTTGGACACATTAACTATGTACAAAAAGCAAAGTATGATGGGAGCCATAATTCCACCCAATGTTACACAGCCTTTCCCTTAAGGGTCATCCAACCCAGCAACCCCCATTCAGTCCACGCTGTGTCTGCGGCCAGGGGATAACTTGTCACTCTCATCACTGTAGGAGTGGAGACCCACAGGCAGCCATTTCAGCCCAGGTGGGTTGCCATTCAGCCCACTCTCGGCTTTGTGCACCCACCACACCTGGTCTCGGTCCCCTTGCATCTTGTCATTGTCCGGTGTCAGGGTTGGGGTCCCCAAGTACACATTCCGGTACAGTGGTAGTTGACCGCTCGCTTTCCGTGACTGTTGCACCTGCACTTCCTGTGCCTCTTCACATGGTTTGGTTCAGATTTGTGCCCCTTTGTCCTTCCCCACAACCCTCCGGGTGCCCCGAGGACAGTGGGCACGCTTTTGCCAAGTGAAGGCAGCCATACAAAAAGTTTTCTCGCCTGTGTGGGGCAAACACTCTCCCAGGAGCACATCTTCACTGCCAGCATCCCATCCGCAGCATCTCTTCAGAGTCCTTGCCACAGAGGATTCTCGGCAGTCGCATGCACAGTGCCAGGAGGTGAGTGCTATCTTGTGCTTAAGGGCAGCCATCAGGGTGGACAGCTCCTTGTGCTGCTTGGGAACGACATCCAACAAGACAGTCAGCACTTGTCCATCCAGCACCAGTCCCAGCTGCACCGCGTTGGAGCTCCGCTCCACCTATTGTGCCACGCTGCTAATTGGAGCTGTGCAACAGCACCCTGGGTTTGGCAATATTGTAGCAAGTGGACCTGCCAGAGCTCCTCCCCACACAGTTGCTGTGCTTTGCAATCCTTCTAAGCCAGCAAATGTGCCATGCTGCTTTGCTGGTCCTGAGGGGGTGCTCCACTTTCTCTCACCATCACAGTCTCCTCCAGGTGCTCTTCATTTCCCCCCAGTGTCTCCTGGACTCACTCAACAGTATTGTGCGTGTCTCCCACTTGGTCCCACAGGAAACGGATTTCACTCTGTTGCGGTTCATCAAATTCAGGCTGCGCCACCCAAGGCAGTCTCGCTGCCTATCCTACTCCTGACACCAATGTAACAACCTGCATCGGCGGTATCAATGACACAGGACTCCAAAGACAGTATTGTGGAAACACAAACCTTCTTCTTGCATGACATAATTGACAGCAGCACCAAACAAACATCAGGACACCTGCCCACAGAACTACTGTACAGCCAACATAGCCTCAGGGTGATTGCCGGCCCTAGACTTCCCACTGCAGTTGGACACATTAACTATGTACACAGAGCAAAGCATAATGGGAGACACAATTCCACTCAATGTTACATTATGCTACCATATCACATAAGATCTATATGGTGAGCAAGAACCGGTTTTTACCTTCCTCCGCTGTTGATCCTCTAATTAGAAGTGCATTGCTAAATTTACAGCAGGTTGATAAAAATAATACATTTAAAAAAGAAAACAATAGCCTGTTTCATTAGCTTTTGGTTAGTTGCTAATTTTGTCCACTGTAGAGATAGTTTAAGAATATAAGGAATACCCTTTTGCAGGTAAATAACGCGCGTCAGATTACCGGTTCCTCTTTTTAAAATACGTAGTTTCCAGCAGTTTTCACGCACAGTGTTGTCCTTCCCTGCCCCGCTGTGGCCGGGGGCGGACGTGGAGGAAGGGGGACGGGCCGCAAGCTAGAGGTGGAGGTTTCCAGTTCAGGGGCTTCGATCGGGAGCAACAGTGTGTGAGTGAGAACGCGAAAGTGAGCGGGTTCGGGTTCGGGTAGCGGAGCGGAGAGGGATGCCGACTCGCGACCGCGTTGCAGACAAACAAAGAGCCCGAGCAGAGATGGCAGAGGGTCCGGTTTAGCTCAAAACTACATGGAACTGCACAGAGGAGAGGAGACGCCGAGGACACGCTGACGAGCGAGCAGAAAGCCGGTAAGAAATGAAAAGAAAAAGAAAGAAAAACCAGAACAGTCAACGGAAAACTCCTCAGTGAGGTAAAAAGAGTGAGATTCGACTTCTTGTCGATAGGAGAAGAGTACGGAAAAATGTCGTTTTCATTTTTCTAAGTAAGTATCTGTTACTCCTGTATCTGTAAGCTCCACACTTTTCCCCTCACAGTTTTCGGGTATATGTCTTTATTATTACTTTGTTGTCGTTAATTATGATGATGATGATAATAATAATAATAATAATAATAATAATAATAATAATAATAATAATAATAATAGTATTAGTGGCCATAGTCTCGATAGTGGCGCTTTGTGTGCGCACAGTTCGCAATCCCAGCTGTTGCGTCTTGACCAAACAATGATATTATCATATCAATAGACAGCTATCCCGTCTGTAAAAGTTAAAGTTCTGGCGATCGAGGAGGCAGTCTGGTGCCTCGTGGCACTTTACAGTCTGAGCGTAAATGATGCAGAAGTGATGCGAAAGTGCGATTTGTTTTCATTTGTTGACTTAAAGTCAGACAAAGAAACGCGTGTGTGTGTGTGTGTGTGTGTGTGTGTGTCGGTCCACAGGTCGGAAAGTTTGTTTACAGAGTGATGAATGAATGAATGAATACACATTCGCTCTGTTCAGGTCTTTTTAACGAGTCCCGCACATTCGAAAGTGATTATAGGGGTAATTTTGCGGGGAAAATGGTCTGTTTTTACGATTACATCATTGGCAGAGCTCCGACATCCATTCAGATTACCAGTTTTTCGCTTTCTCTTTTTTGCACCAGCAATGACCCTCATCCCAATAAAGCAGCCCGGTGTTTCATATTGCTCTTTACTAGTTTATATTAGTATTTATAGCTACGTTACTGTTATAGACATACAAGCTCTTTGAGTCGGGTCGTAATTGTACAGACATTTGTGTTTCTGACCAACTCTTGAAATATTTTTCTTTACCACGGTTTCATGAAATTGACTTTGTCCTTGTGTGTGACTTGCCGTAAATTAACTTTTTATGTTGTCTGGACTCACAATTGTTGTATTTTTAGAATCAACCAGTGACGCCACTGTGTGTTGTGATAGAGTTCACGTGGGCTTCCTTCCACAGTCCAAAAACATGTGGACTTGGCCCAGACCAGTGTGACCCTTCACAGGACAAGTGATTACTGCATTTACCTTTATTTTGCTGGCACTTTTCCCAAGTAATGTTTACTCCCTGGCTCTCAATCTCTAATTTACCTGTTGGCAAATTCCAGGTACTTTGTCATGCAAATTTTAACATGCTATACCAACGGACATCCAAAGGGTTTGGGATGAGATCCTTAGGAGTATAATTTTGTTAGTGACAGTTTACTGACTGTCTTGAGTGGCCTACAAGACCTGTGGAATTGTGCTGCTTGTTTCTTACCTGAAGGATGCAATTTTAATTTTTCTACCTTATCATTTCAAGCAAATGCCTTTTCAAGTGTGTATGATGATAAATATCTTCCAAAATATGTTGTTTCCAGTTGTGAGTTGGCTGCAAACCTAGTTCATTTAGCTACTGTAAGTAAGTCAGAAGTAAATGCTGGTTCAGTTTTCAGTGAAAATACTTTGATCAGGCAAAGTATTTTAGGGACAATGTGTGTAATATTTTATTCAGCTGTTCTATGTACATTTATATAAGACTGTTCAGAAGTTTAAGACAAAGGGGTGTTCTTATTTTCCACGTTGTACATCTTAACATACGTACCAGAAGTACCTTTTTTATAATACCTAATTATAATTTTTACTGTCTCTGTGTGAATCTGAAGTGTTCTTCTGTCTATGGTTTGAATATAATTCCAGTGCTGTCTTCAGCGAACTGTAATTTTTATAAGAAAATAAATGGAGCATTTCCAGTTTTAGGCTTTACATGAAGTTTACATCTGTGGGGGAAAAAATGCGTATTTCTGTGTAAAGAACATTGTTGTTGTTTCATTTGGTCAATAACCTGCCTTCTGGTTGATGAGGTGCCAAAACCACCTTATGCTCCCTGCAAGCATTTGCTGTTTTTGTCTGTCCATGTTGTTTAAGTGATTTCACAGCCCCAGTCCCATAAAGAACGTAGGTTGCGGGTCATAGTTGGGAGTGTGACACTGGCAGGAATAATGAGCACACAAAGGATCTTGGGAACCCCAAAGTGTGGCGGTAGCCAGAGCAAATCGTTGTGAAGCATAAAGGCCTCTGATGTTCTGAGCATGGCATGCAGAGCTCTGCCCTGGAGACCAGCCCTCATGGTGTCAACCCCAAACGTACTTCACTCAGAAATCCTTTTCGATTCTTTAGCCAGTAATTATTGATGTTCCAGAAACGAAGATAATGCTGCAATAAGCTTTCTGAAGTGAAGTTTTCTAATATCCAGTACAAATTTACTCTGGTTTTCTTGAGGTGCCTATTCACAATGTACTTTGACTAATTTTCAGTAGAGTGAGTATTTGTAGGCACCTGGATTAACTTGTCTGGGTATGCAAAGCATTGCTACTGATGCACAAGAGGGTTGTAAGCACATGTTACTTAAAAGTAGCTTATTGATTGATATTCATAAGAGAGTCCCTGAGTGTAAAGCATAATTTTATGACCATTTTGTTTTTAAGATTTCAAAAAGCTCTTCTGGGAGAGTAACATGTCATTAGCTTTTGTACATTATGAAAAAAATTATAAACCTAAAGAATTTTTAAGTAGAAAAGGGCTCTTGGGTGTTTTATTGTACTTTGCTTGGGAGAAGTTTCAAATAAGTTGCAGTAAAATGTTTGTTCATATGTAATGTTATTACATATATTTTCTATGTAGTAGGAGCTACAATTAAAATCAACAGTTGCTGTTGCACTTATTTGTCTGAAACCATCATAAGGTATCATAAGGTTTTATTTTTTTGCCACCTCCATGTAGTCTATGAGATTGTCTTGGTTATGGCTAACAGCAAATGAACAGGCAAGAACTTTTAAGTTCTTTTTGGGTTGTGCATTTCTCAGTTTAAGTGGGCTACATTTTCTGTTATATCCACATTTTACTGGTTCAAACTCTGCCCTCAAAAGAAAATTTAAACAGTTAGATTGGGGCTCAGAGCTATTGAAATTTGTAATACTAGACAAAAAAATGCCCCGCTCATTAGTGAAACTTGTCTTTTTCCATGCTTAACAGATGTGGGCTCAATTCAAATGGGTCAAATAAATGAAAGCAAATTGACTTCTCACAAAAGATTGATAAGATTGTTTAAAATTCAAATTCAATTTTGCTATGCTCCAGCACCAGTGGGGGTTGATTTGAAATTAAAATTGCAAACCAGGGTTGTCAGTGGACCAGTTATTAGATTTGGAGTCCTCCTGATGATGGTCCAGGATGTGTGTGAGGCTGGATAAAGGAGAAGAGTTGATAGGTTCCCTCCTGCCCCCATGCCGTTGTGTAAATAAGGGATGCAGATACTGAATCTCCTTCCCACTGAGCAGGACTGTCGCCATGGATACATGTGTCTGGCAATGGAAGCCTGTCTGCCACTGTTTATGTAGCGTGTATGGAAACCCCTGTGGAACACGACTGCAGGCTGACCAGGACATATTCACTTTACTGAGTCTCATTTACTAACATCGATTCTTCCTTCAAGGTGGTGTTAACCATCCCATCTGTTAGGTACCTTGAGTTTGAAAGTGTACCGGTTTGCTTGTGCTGAAGTATTTTTTTATGTGAAAAACTTACATAGTATATTTCCTTGTTTACTGAGCAACTGACAGTACAATTGGCTGAAGATTGCCTGAGCATACACTCACCAGCCACTTTATTGGGTTCAAATGGTGAATAATGAATGTAGCTGCAGCTGAATATACATAAACCATGCAGACAGAATTAAAGATTTAAATAAGGTTGGACTAAGCTTTAGAATAAACAAGATGTGTGACCTAAGCAATTTTGAATGTGTTAACATTGTGAGTTGTGTATCTCAGAAAGGGCAATACTGCTGGGATTTCTGTGCATTACCGAGTATACAGTTCACAGAGAATGGTGTGGCAAACATCTACTCAGCAGCACTCCTGTGAGCAAAATCACATTGTTTATGAGAGAGGTCAAAGAATGACCAGTCTTGTTAAACCTACCAAGAACTCAAAATAACAGCTCAGAACAACAGTGCTGCACAGAAAAGACATCTCTGAACATACAGCCTGTGAAACTTTGAGTCACATGGGCTATAGCCACAGTAGATCTTGCAAGGTTTTTCTCCTGCAAGCTCAGAAAGAGAATATTAGGTATAGGTATAGCTATTAGTATAAAAAAGAATGATTCAATGGATTCATCCTACCCGCTTTTAACCGGTCGTGGCGTGATGCTGTAGGGAATGTTTTCTTGGCACACATGAGATTTTTTACCAATTGAGCATCATTTTAATGCCACAACATACAAAAACGTTGCTTTCCAGGTGCATCCTTTCATATCCTGTCTAGTCTTTTTCAAACTGAGACTTCCAGCAGGACAAACGTGCCATGTCACAAAGCACACGTCCTCTCAGGATGGTTCCAGAAATATGGTGGTGGCTTTATTTTACTTCGGTGGACTGTACTGTTAGTTCTCTACCTCTCAAGCCAGGATAGCATCTTAAGGATGAGTTGAAAAAATATGTTTGCAGAACGAATGTGATGTTTAAAAAAAATGGAGAAACTGTGAACCTTGCCAGCCAGCATGGTCTTAAGAACTACATGAAATGTGTCCAGAAAACTGTTGCTGAATTCATTCTTTTCTGGAGACAAGAGGCTTCCATGCAATACTAGCTAGATGTACATAAAAAAGGGAGCAGTAGGTCAAGAAGTTTAAAATAGTTTTTATAAGCCATTTTTGTTAATAAATACATATGTGTCCTTTGATTCTGATCTAAAATTTCCAGTTAGGTGTAGTGTGTTTTCTGGCATTGCATGTTTTTTACTTCAATTTCACTATAGTAGAAAACTTTGACATTGTTGGTATAAACCTAGTTCTGCAAGCAACTGAACTGATGCCTCAATGTGTCTGGGGAAAACTACTTATCATAGTGGTGTTTCAATGTGCTTGAAGCAGCAAAACAAAGGAGTGTTGAGTAAGTGATGCCCATTTCTTACCATGATGTAGGGAAATTCATTTAGTCTAATCTAAAGTTCTAGTCTTCATGCACATAGAGCCAGATAGAGGTCTCAGTATGGGAGAAGCACTTTAAAATGTATTTGGTCTAGATGACATCTGCCTTGGTGACTTACATGGCAGAAATGAAGATGAGAAGCAGAGTTTTAAAGTGTCCTGAAGCTCTTTTGTGGACTAGTGCAAAAGAATTGGTCCTGTATTAGCCAAAGTCTGAGCCCCAGCCCAGTGGAATGTACGGTTGATTTTCTACCTAATTAGGCTTCATTTTGTGTTGCTCGTGTGCAAGGAGACACTTTCCCCTCTTTCTTTGAAACAGGAATGTGATAGGTCCAGCATTCTTGTCTTTTGTTAGATTTGCATTCACAAAGTTGACCTGCTTCTAGCATTAGCAGATACATTGTTTGAGATCGGAGGGGACCTGTAATCCAACAGCTTAAACATGCTTGATGAAACCCATTTAAGAAAACGGAGCTTCCAAAAGGACTAGATGATGTTACCAATAAGGGCTTCTTGGTCCACTTCATCTGGAAAAAGCCTTAGTTTTAGCCTGAAGTTCTTTTACACTTAGGAAGGACTTTGAGTCAGTTGCATGTGTTGGCTCAGTGTTTTCCTTGCAAAAAAATCAAGTCTTTTATGCAGCTGAAGGTTATTAATTCAACATTTTTAGCAATAAAATTACATTTCAAATCAGGAAAGTTATATAAAAGGAACAACACAGCAGAAGAGCAAGACTTGTATCAACATAAAAAGGAATTATACTATCTGAAGGAGAAAATGTTATTGCACATCTAGTCAGACAGGATCTAAGGTTTTACATTGTGTATATTCCTAACATACTGTCCTGTACAGTGTCATCCCAAAGGTCATGCATTTACTTAAGATAGCCCTTAAACTAATTGGTTCTTGGAGTGTTATGACAGAGACACGCCTATTACATGGCACTGCTATGAAGCCTCAGAAGTCTTGCACTAAATCTACTGTTAGTTTTTCAATGGCATTTTAAAGATGCATCTTCTGAAATCATCATCTTACAGGATGTGGGGCTGGCGCATCAATTCATATTTGTATGGTTACATGTCCACAGTAGCACATAGGTGCATTAGTAGTATGGTACTTTTGTACGTTAGCAGCTTTTGGAACCTGTCTTTTTTAGACAGGTGTTTTCTCTTCTTTGTCTACTTAATGGTGGTGAATATCCAGGAGACCGCATGCCCCAGGTTTAGATGGCTCTCGTAAAACAGCCAGTCAAAAATCCCCTCAGAGAGGAAGGGTTGGACCATGTTCAGGAGTGTGCCTCAAATCAAATTAAACTGGACAAATATTTCCTTTGGCAGCTGTCATCATAACTTGTTTTCCAGTTTTCACAATGTGGCCTCAACTGGAAGTGCTGGATTTCAGACCATAACCTGACTTTCAACATCTTACTGTGCTCATGTTATTATTAACTTTAATCACTCTGGCACTTTTATCCAAAGGGGCTCATAGTATTACATAATCAACTTGAAAATGATTTACCTATTTATACAGCAAGGTGTTCTTAACATAGTAATTTATGGTAAGTACATTAATCGGTGGTAATATAGGTTGATTCAAAAAGAATTGAACACTTTCATAAATTTAGTATGTGTACAAGTTTCAGGTGCCAAAATCTGGGAAAAAAAATTAAGGTTAACTACAAAATCAATTAAATTAAATGATCACGACAGTAACCAGGAAATAAATGTATGAAACTGTTCGATTGCTCTTTGTTTACGATCGATCAAAGCATTTGGTCAAATTATGTTTTTCTATGTTTGCTTGCTATTTTGAAAAATGTCCCCTTCTCTCCAGTTTAGAGCTCTTTAATGTGTACATTATTCAAAGTTAGGAAATATTTACCATACAGTTTATAGTGATGAGAGTTTTTGTGACCCACAGCTGTAATTTCTGAAGTTATCTCTCCATCTGAGTGGATAGAGGGTTACGGTTAGGGTTTGCTTGTGGGAGCAGGGGGTTTAGAGTGAGAATGGTGATTGCTGGGGGGGAACTGGCAACTCTGCATAGTGCTGTAATAATGAGGTTTATGAGTTATATAACTCAGTCAGGAATAATTGAGCTTGCCATAAACTCCACATGCCAGTATGTTCCTCCTGTTGACAGCAGTTATTTGGGGTGTTATGACCACCTCCAGCCAGGGACAAACATCCACTGGAGAGCAGACACTAATAGTGTAGTGTAGTTTTATATTCAGTTTCAGATCTTTTTTATGCTGTTGATGCACAAAGAGAAATTTAATCTTCTTTGCTGTATTTCTGAATCCAAGTGGGTAAATTTGCATACAGGTGTATGGACTCAACACCTGACACATCACATGAATCAGTTTGGTTATAGGGTATGGCTATGTATAGCATCATCCACTACCATCAGTGTACTAAATCAACAGGCATCTATATTTCTCGTAGACCTCTCCTGCTGCCCAGGGAAACATCTGAAACAAGCTTTGAGCCACCCTCAAGGTGTTGAAGTCTGGACTATCCATCTGTTATGCAGCTTTGTGTGTGGGACTGGGCTTTAATTACAAAAGATCCACTTATACTAACTACAAACACTACACACATGGTTTCTACATGCTTCCTGCACTGTGGCTGCTCCCAGAGCTTAGTGTCACTTTAGATGAGGAATGTGTACAGGGGTTCAGTAGCTAGCAACAGCCTGTAAATCCCTAAGATAAATTTCACAAAGGTGCTGAGAAAAAGATCTTGTCACTGAGGATCAGGGCCACCACCCCTGAATTCTCATTTATCCTGACTTTGCTCCTAAAGTGAAAAAGATTACGGAAAGCTGTGGTATAAATATTTACAGAGACTGTGTATGGTTGAACAATATGTTTGTGTGTGCGCACATAAAGCCATATTTGAATCAACACTCATCTGGAATTGGAAGAATACTCCAAATAGGTCCTCCGGGTTGCTTATCATTATTTCTCTCTGCACTCCTCTTTTTTCCCCCAGTTTTACACTGTTACTAACAATATTAATTCTTAGCTTTCCTTATACATCTGGAATTGGACTAATTCCACATTGCTTTCTGTATTATTTTAATTGTATTCCCTTTATGTAAATGCTGGAGTGAACCTGAGTCTGGACTAGCTGAGTTACTGAGCACTGCTCAGGTCAAATAGTTCTAGCAGTGGAAAGGAAAAAACTAATTATATTACTTATATTGCTTAATTATACTACACATTATGTATCATCAAACTAATGTACCATTATAGTGATTGTATTTAGTTCAGTCCTAATCAAGTGGAAAGAAAAAAACTGCATGTTTGTGTGTGCAATTGTTTGAGAGAAGGCCCATTTATCTAAATCTTGAGAAATCAGCTGGAAACTGTCTAGAGGCTTCAGTCACTCTGTGTGTGTGTGTGTGTGTGTGTGTGTGTGTGTGTGTGTGTGTGTGTGTGTGTGTGTGTGTGTGAGAGTGAGTGAGAGTGAAGTGGCCCATTTGTCTTGATCTTGACAATTTACCTGGGAACTGCCTGGCAGCACACTACACTTGTGTGTGTGGGTGGGTGTGTTTGACTATGTAGAAGGCTCACTTAGGGTGTGAAGTACCTGGTACCTGTGTGCCAAATTTCAAATCTGTGGCTTCATCTTTATATAGTGATTTGTATTTTATGTTGCACTCTGTTCATTTCTTGTTCCACTGTAAAGACTGTTGTGGCATTTACTTCTTTATAAACTCAAATTATATCTTCATAACAGTATGGGTTGTGATATCAGGGGTTTGACCTCTGGCTTTTGGCCCTCTCTGCAGCACTGTGTTTATTATTGGGCGGGCTGTTCTGTCTAGCGGATCCATTGGCAGACCTAGAGGAAACTGGGGCACTGGTTCTGGGCTCCCACTCCCATATCCTCTGTCCTTCTTTGCTGCTAATCACGTGGAGCAGCTGTTTTGTTTTATGATTCACTGTAAGGACTCGTATAACATTGGAAATATTGCGTGTGACGAATGAGCTGTTTAAGTATCCTTTCTCATTTCTCCCTCCCCTTTCCTTGCCAGTTGTGATTATTCTAGGGCTCACTAAGTAACTGACTCATCTTTGAGATGGAAAACTTAACATTTATTCAGTTCTTCAGTTTTTCTTAACTGCAACTTAAATTGGCAACCACTAATTAGATTACTTTAGGTGTTTTCATTCAAAACAATGCTAGGCTACTGAAAGAAGGTGCTGCCAATAAATTGTAATCACACTTTTTCAGGAAAAAGTACTGCTTCATGTCTAAGGACTGAGGGTTATATTGATGTCTCTGTGAGGAGTGTATGGAGTGTAAGGAACCATTTAGTCCAACTGTGCAGTGTAATGGAGGAATCTGGCCATAAAAATGGATCAGTTTTAACAAAATTCTTAGCTTTTTTTTCATCAGAGATGAAAAAAATTTACAAGTGTTCCTTAGCCTTTTTTTCTCACTGCATGTCAGTTTTTCCAGTGTTATTTTTATGTTTAGGAATGACAGGGATAATGTTTATACTGCTCATTGCTGTAAATCAAAAGTTAAACAATTAGTGGATGTGTTCTTGTTGACATGTTTGTTCTGTGAGTGATGTAAGCATACATTCTTTACAACCAAGCCCATACTTTCCAATAGGCTTATGAGTCAGCTCTTATTACTGTTGTGATTTTATCTAAATTCCATTGTACTTTCAAATCAGCACTGAGTTAATTTTCATCTCATAGTCTAAGCAATTTGTCGGAGGGCCTGATTACATCATGGTTTGTCTAGCATTGTCCAGAAATATTTGTGAACTACTGTGGCATTCAGAATGGTTATAGAAAAGTATCTTTCTGTCACAATACAATACATTTAACTGACGAGTCTGTTGTCTCTTGTTTCAACTAAAAGTGATTTGAACAAGTCGGACCAGTGTTGAAAGCATACCTAAGTATCCTTCAACTAGGGTATCAGGTCTGCACTAATTGCAGTTTAAAAACGCAAAAGATGCAGTCTTATTTCAGTCTAATTTCAAAATTGTATATTATAGTTATATGTTTATATTATACATCTAGAATTATTTGTCTCTTTGAGTATAATATCTAAATTAAATGAAACTTTCCATCCAGTCCTGCTTAATTTTTTTGATTTGTTGCTATGTTTAGTATTGTACTGCTATGTAAATTCTAATGATGCAAATTTATGTGTTGCATTGTCCACATATGGTTCTCTTGACACATAGAAGCTCAACAAGATGCAATATCATCATTAATATCAGCTTGTTGAATGTACATGAAAAGAGGCCACACACACGTGCATGCAATGACACAACTGTACAGTTCTGTTTTTCCTGGCCCCCTCTCCCCCATATTTCTCAGACACCAATTTCAAGCCTTACAAGCAGGTTGGTCACTTACAGTCTGTTCCAATCAGCTGCCTAGGAATGTCCTAGGCTTTAAATTTTGGTCAGGGTTGGGGAGGGGTCTGTGATGGATGGTGCTGGGGCTGAGGGTACAGCAGCACAGCATCTGGGCCCCGTGTGCATCGCACAGCCCTGCTTTGTACCCTTGTGCGCCAGGTGCAGCCCCCTCTCCATTGGGACAATGCCTCCTAATGTGCCGCTTTGAGTGGCTCATTTTGCTGGAAAACTGTGGGGAAAGGGGTGGGGTTGCCTCTTCCAAGGAGACTTGACAAGAGGTCCCCTAGTGAGACAGTAAATGAAAGAGGTTGAGCGTGATTGAAAAGACCATAGCTTAGCTCATTTGCTGAGCCAGGCTTCAAATAGCCTCACTATGGGCCAGCAGTGTCCAACTCCCTAGGCGTATTCTAGATAGAACTCTTTAAACTTCAATAAAACCAGCTGAATTTCATTTGAATTTATTGAGAAACCTTTTTTCCTCTCCTGCTCCTACACCAATTACCCCCCTGCTTGTTTTACTACCAGTTAGCTTAACTGATGGATTGCAAAGCAACTCCATAATTTCCTTCTGAAAAATTGTGCCCATCTGGTAAAGACTGGGCGAAAAGCCTAATTTCATTAACCATTATGGTGCGGTGTTGGACATGACAGATTGCTGCATGGCAGAGGGTAGATAGGGGGAGGGTGCAGAGAGGGTTAACCTTATTGAATTTAAATTTACAATAACACATTTTGGGACCTTTTACTGTCCTACAAGCTATCCTATAGGGATAAACTGGAACCTGACAGGAACAGATAAAGATTTATTCTGGATCTCCAAGACTTATAGCAGGTCAGTTCAGATATGTTTAGAGAACTGAATTTTGAGGGGAAGTACCAGCAACCAGGTTTCCCTGGAGCCCAAATGACACAGTCTTGAGGAAGTACCGCAAGTCTTGCCAGAAATGGAGCACTACCTTCTAGCATCCTCTCCATCCCTTGTTTGCCCCTCTCTATCCCAGGAGGGAAGGGCTCTCTTTTGGCCTGGCAGCTGGCTGCAGACTCAGAAGAGTTCTGGGCTCAAGGCCAGCGAACAGCTAGCCACAAACTGCCTTTTCCATCTTCAGTCCTTTGTTCTCTCTCTCTAATTAGGGGCTTTTTACTTATCCCATTCCCTAGTCAACTGCTGAACACGTGAAGGCCTGACTGTTGGAAGGAAAAGCTCCCCTGATGACTACTGTGACGTAGGGGGGAAAACGAAAATGCTATTCAACAGAGTGGACTCAGATTATCAGCCAGCTGTAACATCACTTGTACTTCGTAATAGAAATAAAATTATGTGACTCTTTCACCTTCAGTATGGAATTGCATACAAAGGGCCACCTACAAGCTGGCCTCAGGCAAGTGGCTTATGATACTGAGGGAGATTGGCGTTTGTGGGTAAACATGTCTTCTTTGTTCTGCTGCAGGGCTTTGACCCCACAAGCTGCAGATTCTGTGGACCAGTCATGTGATTTAAAACATGGCTGTCAGGTGTCTAGTTTGGGAAAAGTGCTATTTGAAGACCATGTCTAGGTGTATAGGTAGGAAGAAGTGCCATGCTGAAGACTACTGGAATCTGCAAATTAATTGTCCCTGCTTTCAGATTGACTGCCTTTGGAAACCTTTTAAAGTCTGAAAATGCCGGGGTTTTATCTGTTCACAGCACTGTTTTCAACTGCAGGGTTGTTCATATACTATCAGATCCCTGGTGAAACTGAGTCTTTTACATAATCTTTCCTTTCTCTTTTCTTGCTTTTTTTTCCTCTTTCAGCTTTGAACTCACAAGAAGTGAAATCCTTCCAGTTAACAATTTCCCCATATTATCCATACATTTTATTCAAAAAAGCAAACTGTGCAGCTACAATAGCACATCCAAGGATCAGTACTAATAGAAAAGAAAAGGGAATCGCCTTATTACAAAGTGTGGCTTCATGGCTAATGGTTGTCTGGTACCCTTCCTCTACCCACCACTTCAACTGCCAGGTCTGTGGGATTTCTGGAGTCAGGGCCCTGCATTTCTAAAAGCCATGTAGTCATTATGGGCACACGGCTATGATTACGGGGCTGTATGCCATGTGAAGGGACTGCCTGTGTTGGCCAAACGCTACCACTGCCCCCCACCAAACATTTTGTTTTTTGACTGATGTGTATGTTCTACATCAAAGCTGGTGCATTGTCACTATTTCTGTATATATGAATGTAGAGAAAATTTCATGAACAAGGATTATAGTTATTGCTTGTATTTTTTTATTTGTGTCAGAGTTTTCAAAGTTGATGCCCCGTTATTGTACCAGTCTAATGGGGACACTCAGTGGTTGGGGCTAATTACTGCGGTGAAGGCAATACAAGTTGGCTATAACACCAGATGACTTTTGGTAAGCTGCCTAGGAAACCAACCATCAGTTTTCCAAGCCTAGTGGTACACTGCCATTAGTTTCTCTGTTGTGTAACTAAGAGATGTTTCAAGTCAGACTGAAAAAGATGAAAACTGGAGGTTTGGATGGTGATTTGATTTAATTCTGTCCCTAGAGTACCTGCTGGGACTGTTAATTGGGTCTCTTGCTAGCTAAAAGCAAGTTTTGACCACATTATTCTCTTTGGGTTACAAAAACCTGTGGTCCTCATTAATATGAATGACCTCAGCCTGTGTCAGTAGCCAAAGCTCATCTGTATTAATTTGCGTTTTTTCCTTAAGCATCTATTACTAAGGTAGCATTGTTAGGACTTGGATTTAATGAATTATATTTGATTATAGGTGAAAGATGTAACTAAAACTGTTATGCAGATATCAGGTATAAAAAGCACTTTTACTGTCATTCCTCATTTTTTCCCATTTTTGAATTCCATTCTTGGACAAACGGGCTTTAGAAATACCAACTTGAGGAGTGGTTCCAGAATAACCTCAAATATTCACTTTGGAAGAAGATGTGTGTTTTTAAAAAGACACATGCCAAGGAGACCAGCCTGGAAAGCATAATATTTGGGCTGTGTGTCTATGTGAGGAACACTAGTTCCACATAACGTAGACTTCCTGTTTCCTTCCTCACCCTCGTTAGGCTTTTAACAAGTAAACACTATGGTAGCTTGTGGCCAGAAGCTGCAATTCTCTGCTTCTTTCTGCTCTTCTTTCTCTTTTGATAATCTTTCACTGAGGTTCTTTTTCCTCCCAATACCATAATTGTTTTGTATAATCCTCCTTCATACCCTCCCTCCTTGACCCCTAAGACACACCTACTTTCATGGCCATCCTAATCTCTCCCATTCAGGCTCTTCCCTTCCACATAATGTTAAAGGCATGGCGATGCTCCTTTGACATTCTGCCGTGGTAACTGCGGTGCTGGGGTCAGACAGAAGGGCTCCAGTTATGGCACAGCCCCTTAAAACCTTCTCTGGTCTGATTACTCTGTGATCTCAACCTACGGACAAAGAAGTTTGGTAATGCCTGAATCCTACTGTCATGCTGAGAGAAGAGAAGCAGAGAGAGCATCTCACATCTCAAACCTTGTAACACACAACTTGCAAAAGGAAGCACTCCTTCCAGACTCTATTTTTTATTTTATGTACTCTATTTTATGCTTTCCTATGTAACACTTCTTCCAAGGCTACACAGTTGGAATAACACATTTCCCTCTGGGATTTTTGTGTGTGTGTGTGTGTGTGTGTGTGAGAACACAGGCTTTCTTGGTGAGCAGTTTGTTTAGCTGCTCTTTGGTGCCATGAAGTGCTGCATCATTCTGAGCCATAGGTGGAGAACCACACCTGCACTTTATTTTACTACTTAACATTTTGCCACCACACTTGTTTATCATGGCACAGAGCAGCTTTTTAATCAATGACATAAGTTTGTTTTGTTTCCCATTGCTACCAATTCCCATACCTTTCCCATATTAAGAAATTCTTGTGCCTTATTACTATCAAGGTAACAGATGTAGAGGTGGTCTGTTCCTACAAGTACCTGGATTTCAACATCAAAACAAATTGGACTGGTCACAACACAATGTAAATGCACTGCAAAAGGATCGATGGAGCAGGTAATACTTTCGCAGAGGGCAAATGTCATTTAATGTGTGTAGCAACATCCTGAACAATTTCTATTAGACCATAATCACCAGTGTAATCTAATGCTGTGGTGTGCTAGGGAAAACATTTAACATTAAACACTTCTAGTGATAGGCATAGTCTCAATAAACTCATCAAGAACGTGGGTTCTGTCATGGGCCAGAGCCTTGATACAGAGGAAGCACTAGCAGAGGCCAGGATAAGAAGTAAGCTACAGTTCTTCATGGACAATGGTTCGCATCCCCTAAACTGGGTGGTCACCGTGAGCTTTCAGCCAACAGATTATTCAACTTGCATGTGCTAAGAAGCACTTCTGGGGGTATTTCTTACCAGCAACCATCCACATCCATAATGCCCCACAGGGATCTGTCAACAGTTAAGATGGTCTTCTGAATTTTATTATTGCTATTCATTGCTTAATTTGTTTTTTTTTTAGCTTTTGTTATTTATTTTTTGTTTTGGGTTTTATGAATGTCTTGTGTGTCCAGCTGCTGTACAGGCATATTTCCATGCAGGGATCAGAAAACTTCTATTCTCTTCTGTTCTGTCAGGAGTAAATCTGTTTTATTTGACAGTTCTGAAATTGGGGAGCTACAGCTGGACAACCACAGTTATGAGGGGTCAACCTCTGGGGATCCACAGTAGCTCATGGATGTTCCTGGGCGTTCACCTGGCAGTGTAAATAAGGAAGCCTGATAAAGGAATCTGCACTGAGTCAGAGTAAGGGGTGCTGGTCCTCATCTGTGGCTGTTCAGCCCCTTCTTTTGCCCCACACATCATACAAAATTCAAAAATTCCTAAATGGAAGGTGCATAATAAGACATTTAAGGATAATTATAAGAAATTAAAACATAAGGAGTATGTTATTTACCTTTAAGTGCAGACAACAAATGCGAGTGAACTCAGAACTGGAGGTATTGAATGGAGGTGGAGGATGACAGAGGCAGATACTTCACTGACAGCTTAAAATTGGTAAATGTATAAACTATAAGATCATCCAAGTGTTCAACTTCTATTCCCTTCTTTTACTTTTTTCATTGTTTTGAAAAACTTAAGACAATGCTCACTGTTTGCAGTCACTGTCTGTTGGCACATCAGGAATTGACTTTTGTTTTTGTTGTTGTTGTTGTTGTTGAATGCCATCAAAACGATGTTGTCTCATAGTAATTCTTAGTTACCCTGAATTGTGTTCAGGCTTCAGCCAGACGGCTAATGTTTGATGGTCAACTGTCCATAGCTGTAGTTATTGTATCAGATCTCATTACAGGTCTTCTTCTTCGCCATTAACCTTTAACCTTGAGAAGCATGATGTCCTTGTCCAATGATCTTTCTCTCCTAACGATGTGTCCAAAGCATTAAAGTTGAAGCTTTGTCATTTAAACTTCCAGAGAGAGGTTAGAATTTATTACCTCTAAAACCAATCTGTCTGTTTTGCGGGCAGTCCATGGTATAAGCAGTGTTCTCTGTCAACACATCATCCAAAGGCATCAGTTTTCCTGTTCTGTATATTCACTGTCCCTGTTTCTCATTCATACATTTTTGAGAATACCACAGCTTGAAAAAAAAATCTAATCTGTGTAAATGAAGCTACATCTCTGCACTGAGAGTCTTTTCCTGGTTTTTCATGGCTGCTCTGCCACAAGTTATTAGTTATTTCTTGACCATTTCTTGACTGCTTTTCATACCATTATTGATCATTGATCCAAGTAGGCTGACATTGACTTTATGTTTCTTTTCCATCAACAGTGAAATTAACACTTATTACTTTGCCAGTTTTCAAGATCTTTATCATCTTCACATTGAGCTGCAAGCGCATTTTGAAACTCTTTCATCACAATAATCAGGTGTTTCAGGCTGTCTTCACTTTCAAGTAGTATTGTGGTACTATCAGCATATTAAAAGCTGTTGATGAAGGTTCTGTTAATTTTCACACCATGATCTTCTTCACATAGTCTTGCATCTCTTTGATGTATTCTGCGTATAAGTTGAATAGATATGGAGAAAGTATTTACCTTTACTGTACATCTTTGCTGATTTTAAGACATTCTGTTTGTCCTTGTTTCATTGGAATTGTTGCTTCTTGGTTAAGGTTCTCGTGTTTCCATGGTTCTTAATGTCATCCAAAGTGTGTCATGATGTACACAGTTAAAGACCTTGGTGTAGTCAATGAAACACATGTAGATATCCTTTTTATATCTACATATTTTGCCTTTTCAAGGATGCCTCTCACATCTCCATTAATGTCACTTGTTTTTTGCCCTTTCCTGAATCCTGCTTGCTCTTTCTGCAGTTCTTGTTCCTAGTAAGGTTGTAGTCTCTGCTAAAAAATCTTAAGTAAAATCCTGCTGGTGTGTTGGATCAGAGTGATTGTGTAATAATTTTACAGTCTGTCAGATTACCTTTCTCTAGTATTGGCAAGAACACAGACCTTTTCCAATCTGTCAGCCACAATGTTGTTTTCCAAATTTCCTGGCAGAGCTTTTTTAGTACTGTAACGGCTGCAGCTGATTTCTACAGTAATCGAAATAGATCAAATGTCATCAATACCCAGTGCTTTGTTCTTTGATAAGGCTTTCAGTGTTGCTTCTATCTCTTCTAAGGTACAGCTGGAAATTGTTTCTGATCTGCTTGATGCATATGGTGTAATGACTCGGTGTATTCTTTGTCTTTTCTTGATCTCCTCAGCATTGTTAAGTTTCTACTCTTCAGTGTCTTTTACCATTCCAGATTGAGGTTTGAATTTCCCCCTTAATGTTTGTAGTTTTAGTAAAGCTGATATGGTTCTTCCCCTAATATTTTCTGACCATATTTCTTTGCATATATCATTATGCCAGCCTAAATACATCTGTGACAGACTAGGCAGTCCCAGCAGGGCATTTGTTCAGGCAATATACTTATATTCACCTCATTCACTAAAACTTTACAATACTGTATTTGTGAGTATACACAAGTGTTAGATCATGTCATCACTATCATGTAGTCTGTGGGTAAAATTTCAGTTATTGCTTCTGTAAATGTTTGTTGTACTGCAGTATTTACCTTTGGTTTGTCCACAATACATTGAGCTTGATCTTGCTGTTTTTTTTACTGTTGGGTACTACTTCCTGCTTCCATACTGCCAAGCAATGCTTCTAATTTAACTTTATTGCACTTTATAGGAAGTGTCCATCCTTGCCTTTGGATCTATTTATGTCTACAAACTCCTTTAATAAGGCAAAAATGTTATAAATAAATACAGTGAAACTATTACACTTAATTTTGCACTAGTATAGGAATATTGCTTTACTTTATTTTTGTACCTTGGTGACATTTTGAAGGCAAGCCTAAGCTTCATGTATGTCCATCCATAGAACTTCCCAGGGGGCCCATAGAACCCATGGTTACAACCCCTCCTCTAGTACCAGTGGCAGAGAAGGAGATCAGTCAGTGTGGTGTGTTGCTGTGGGTGAGTTCCTGCTGTTCAGCACCACTTCTCCTTTTCTTAGTGAAACAGGGTTGGGTGTGGTTCACAGGCAACAGGAAACTGAGGAAGAAACAGATCCAGATGCTGGAATTTAACAAGAGGCAGTAAAAGCAAAGAAAGTCTCTCTGGCGGCCTCTGTACAGTAACAGTATTTCAAAATACACAGAATGGGTCATTTTTCTCTGAATTGATAGGAAATCTGACTGCTGCATATAGGAAATGGAACCAATGGCTGATTGTATAGGTATGCTTCTTATGTACTAACTGGATACCAGCATTTTAAGAATAAATATAATGTGAATACCTGTTTCAATATTAGGGGTTTATTGGTTTTATTAATTTCTATATGAACTGAGGCAGCAGAAGTCAGTTATTTTTACTCTGCTGCTTGTTCTTAATTAAATATCTTGAGAAATCCTACCTTAACATGTGATTTACATTTTCATATAAGGGGCTCCTATTTTACAAGGACCATCACCTACAGAAGGCAAAATGTTAATTAAACCAAGCTTCAAAACTTTATATATCTTACTACAGTTAAAATTTATATAGTCAAAACTTATTGATATTAACAGAAATTGTCCTTTTAAGAGTAATTTTGGCACTTTAATGCAGTGTGTTATGTAGGGAAAAAACAAGTACTGGTATTCTGCTTCATCGTAGGAAAGCAGAGCATGAACTGACTTGCAGTGTAGCTTGGTGCACCCCGGCTAATTAAATATAGGTATGAGAAGTGCCAGCGTGCAAGGAAAACTGCCAGTACTCCAAAGAGCAAAACAAAGGAGTCCTGGCCTACTTCAAGTGCTGTTTTTAACCCATTGCATTTGTATTTGGTCCTGTCACTGCTTTATTCATTAAATCATTCATTCAGGTCATGGCTTATCCAGTATAGGATCAAGATGGTCCGGGGACAAAGCAAACACAGGGTGTAATGCAGCCAGGAATCACATTTGATTGGACTTTTTCCAGTCTTACGTTTTAGCGTTCTTTAAAATCAAACCGTTAATTTACCACGAACCAATAGCAACGCCTCCACATTGTCAGCTGACTTTTTCTGTACATTTAATTGGTTATTCGTTGCGGATCAGTTACCCCTTCAACTGAGGGGCTGGTGTTGACCAATCAGAGTTCAGTGTTGTTTTGTCCCACCTTGATTGACGACGTAGTTCGTTAACCGGCAGAAGAGGGCGGAGCTCTGAAGTAAAGCGTGAGTTTAAAATATTTATGTAATTTGAAATTATAAATTTAGAATATTTTTTCCATATTCTGAGAACTGTACTTTGAGTTCGTCTTGAATTATTCTAGAACCGATTTATTCCGTAAGTGTATTTTACATTTTATGTCAAGCAGGTACCGTATACTAACCTAACGGCTTTTTGCATGCTTCTGAAATATAGGTAGGTTAAATGTTTTAAAAGAACTGTTGAACATTATACAAGTTACAACAACCAATTTAAAAGTAGTTTAAATAGTACAGAACAGAAAAAATATTTGCTTATAACGGCAGCTGTAGAGTAGCGAATGAACAACTCAGAAGCTGACGAAGGTATGTAATGTGCTAATGCACGTGCCTCCTAAACGAGGGAGTGGGACTGTCGGCAATGGTACTACACAGATATGTTTTTTAGTGTTTATTTGATTTTGTTGAATGACTTATTCTCCTTTATTAGAAACCTCCCTACCCAGAGTCGTGTCAGGACAATTTTTCACTCGTTAATTTTACAGTAAATTGTCCATTTAATGTTGAATGTAATTTTTGAATACCGTGAACAAGTTTGCTTAATATGGTAGTAAAACTGCTTCTGCACGGAGCCAACAGAACCGCGTTGCGTCTCTTGTTGCGCGAAGAGACAGCTGGTATTGGCTTCTGTAGAGTGCAGTTCGTTTCGGGAACCCAGAGCGCCTGTACAACCGCAGCTGCGTTCGCATTCTCTTAAATACACAAAATTTACACAAAATACTTTTCCTATACCAAAAGTGAAAGGGTTTGCTTAGGTGAATGATGTGCAAAGACCCAGTTTTTCTGGCTGATGTTCAAAGACCAGTAAATGTGTTCGACACAATGACACTGCGTTCAGACATGGCTGGTGGCACATGTACCATGACTGCTGAAATGAGAACAAAGAACAACCTATTCTAATGAACAAGTGTGTTTTCACTTCTTCAAAAGTATGCTTCCCCCAGTCTAGCCCTGCAGCATTTTGGGAAGAGAAAGCCAGAGGTCACTGATGATGTGTTTTGTCGTGAAGGCTGAGGAGCATTGGAGCAAGGGTTTAAGGGCTCTGCTGGGCAAGCAGATGGTCCCTGTGAAAAGCACACAAAAGCAGATCCCCAAATCACGCCAGAGACCTTTTCACAGCCTCAAGTTTCAATGTGACGTTCCAAGTGTGTTGAAGCCGCTGTCCCGTCCATAACAGAACAAAACAAAAAAAACCCATAGGCTGGGATACAAAAAACAGCCTCTGGCTGCATGTTGTGGACCTCTAGCACCGACAGCAAGTAGGGCTCCTGCCACCAGGATGCCCCATGCTGCTCCACTATAGAACAGTCTTCTTGCAGTATGCACACGTGTGTGTAAAAGAGAAAGAGTTTGCAGATAATTGAAGCAGCTTTTCTCTAACTTGAATCAGAGAGGTTATTGGGTCACAAGTGGGAGTCTTCTGAGTTGTCTGTTTGCTGTAGTCACAGCAATGCAGTTCTCTGTTCTTCATGTAAAAAAAACTGTTTATGATATAAATTTTGGACATTTTAATGTTGTTGGCAGTGATGTGTTCATAGAGTGCTGATACACATCATGTACAATTCTGTTTCAGAAACACACCAGGTGGTGTATTTAAGAGTTTTTAACTTTATAATGGATTGTTTGTGAAATCTAGGAACATTGTTTTCACAAGAACTCCACTCTAAATAACATTCCTTGCAACTGTGATTGATTTGCAGTCTGATATGTCAGCAAGTTTCAAGGTTATCAGAGTAAACTGGTATTTCCCATTACAATTTGTGGGCTCAAGGTTATGTCTGAATGGTTTGATTTTTTTTTTTTTTTTTTTTTTTTTTTTTTCCCCCAGACATCAAAGTTCTTGGAGCATTTAATGTTACTTTGTCTCATTTTTGTGCTGAAACAAGTGCTAAAGCTGAATTATAGAAGGAAAAATGCCTTGAGCTTGGATTTTTACTTTATTCCTCAATTAATTCAGTTTATTTCTGAAAAAATAATTATAAGACAGGCAGATTTTCCAAATGGAAGATTGTTGTTTCTGCTATGTGAGTTCTGATCTGATCAGATCAACACAAGTGCATAATCTGAATAACAGAGCTGCATGTTTTTTTTGAGAAATTAGGGAGCATGTTTTAGCAGGCCTGTACACTTAATTGTATCTGTGCCGTTTGAATATATGTTATTGAATAATTTTTCCAGTAGTTTGTATGCTTAGTAATTTACTTTGGATATAGTGATTCTTAAATCAGTTCACCTGAAATTTGTAGGCAGAGGTAATCAGATATTACAGTACAGTGTACTGTATTACAATACATGCAGTATTATTTTATTTAACTTATTTATTTAAGCGTACTGTTATGAATTTATTTGAAGCCAGACACGAACGTGCACGGGTGTTTGCACCTGTTTTGCTTTGTTTGAACACGTTTGCACCATGTCACCACATTTATTGCACATTTCATTTTTTAAATAAAGCTATTTATTTAAATGCCAATTGTTGTGTACAGCAAATAGGCAGGTGCAGTGAGTTACTTTGACACACATTTTCCTTTTATTCAACATCTCATAAGACTCAACTCCCACTGTAAACCCCACATGTGCCTTCTCATCTCCTGTGTGTAACACAGTGACACTGTGGGTGGACCACTAACGTGAAATGACCTGTGCTGTAGATACTGTACCATGCGTAATAAAAATGGAAATGAATGACAGTAAGTGTTTTCTAATTAAGGAACTGTGGTTTAGAGTGTTTTATCATGCTGAAATCATGGGTTAATCGTTATATAGGCATTTTCCAATGAGCTGGGAGTGCATTATTTATTTTTTCCACTTTTAAAATAATGGGAAATAGGCCCTTAGTATCTGAAAAGTTCAGTATAAGAGAAGGATATCGAGGAATTACTACACTTGCTTAAAGTAGTATTGGATAAACTGACTCTGCTTCGAGAGTGGCGTGTCTGCATCTCTCTTAAGGTGGTATGAAATGCACTTGTATTTACTATAAATTGTATGATGCTTTGGAGGAAAGTGTCTGCTAAATGAATAAATGTGAATGAGTAGGTGCCAACACATGGTTCACTCTGTGTAATCAACACTTGTCCTCTCCTTTCTCTTCGTCCCTTTAGGTAAGCCTGAGAGAAGAGGGGAGCCACGAGACAAGAGAACTGTTTATGCTGGAGTCATAGATTGGTGGACTTATTGTTGGAGACAGTCCTTTAGAGCTGGTGAGGAGACTAGGGCTGTTCTGATGTTTGACTACTCATAATCTGCTCATTATGCATTGGATGGTATAATTGATGTTAATGATAATTAATCCACTTGCATTTCATCTTTTTGCAAATTTTGCCTTTTTTGTTGCTGCTCTTTATGCAACACTTTTTTCAGTTTTTTCATAGGTTCACACTGTAGTTTCCACTTTTAATCAGATGCATTAGATTTAAATATCCAAAATAGGCACACAGTTTTGTTTTGAAACTTTTTCCACATTAACAGAAAGCTAATGAATCACATCCTAACTCACCATATTGTTTTCATATTACAGCTCCCATAATCATGTACATTAAAGCTTGTCACAGTTCATTAAATGAAAGCTGATTTCGGGGGAACATCGTGATTTTTCGGGGGGGGGGGGGGGGTTGGACTGCTGATGCATCTTGATGGGGAATATTTTTGGGGTGATATGAAATGCATATGTATTAGTGTGGATTGATATACAATTGAGGTACATCTGCATATGTATGTTGTTGAGAATTTTTACCTTATTCTCTGCAGGTCAGGATGGGAAATACCGATAGCCAGGCCAGCATTCCAGGCACCAGGGACTCCAACTTCATGTTACCTAGGAAACCAAAGTCCTGTTCCCTGAGGTTCCGGCCAGCCAAGCAGAAAGTCCTATCACCACACAGCTGGTGGAGGGGCAGGGAGGGGGGCTCTGGTTACAAATCCAGAGTCCTAGGAAGGGGGGGTGTATCCCAGCACAAGACCAGTCGGCCCTACATCCCTCAGCAGTATGACTACTTCACTATGGGGAGTAATGCCAAGGATATAGGAAAACTTCCAGAGACCATCTACCCACATCCGTACTATGAGTTTGGAGAACAGAACTGTTTTGTGGGAGAGGGCAGTGGTCACTCCCAGGCCAGGAATGGGATACCTGGGGAGACGTCTCCATGGGAGCTGGTAGAAAACAGGTGCAGTCCTAGGGTGCTGGTGAGAAAGGATGGAAGCCTGCGTGTAGATTTTTCCGGTACTGATGGGTTGGCACCAGACAGATCCGGCAGACCTGTGCACCTGCTCAAGTTCTCCCCGTACAAGACTGTGCCTGACCATGTGAGAACATCTACAGACCCCACCCTCAGAGCTAGCAAGGGTAGCTCACTCAGCTCAGATGGCTCCTGGTATGACTCATCTTGGGGCATTGTAGGTGAGGTCAGCGACGTTGAGAAATTTTCCTTGGTCCAAACTTTTGACAGTGGCAACAGGGTAAACATTAATTCTTCTCACCTCACAGAGGACAGTCCCACGAGGGCTTGCACAAACTCCTCCAACTTTACAGAAGAAAGTCACACTACAGTCAACACAAAGTCCCTCACCCTCTTGGAGCAGGGTTGCACTGGTGACAGCAATTCATTCAGTGTCAAAGAGGAGAAGGACACCAGGGTCAACACAAACTCCTTCAGTATCACAGAGGAGAATTATGCTAGGAACAAGACTTCCTGCACTTTCATGGAGGACTGCTGCCCCAGGGATAGCACTAATTCTTCTGGCTATTCTGAGGATTACAACATAAAGGACTCCTTGGCCTTACAGGGCAGACAGGGGGCCTATACTCAGGGTTCATCTCCTGTGTTTTTCGCTGATCTCTACAGGGACCCCAGAATGGCTGTCACCTTTCCTGCAGCCAGAGACCTTCATCCCACTTTTTTGGATATTAACCCAAACCACAGTCATGCCTCATGTGCCTCTGTTCTAGATGAGACAGCTGAGCAAGAGTGTTTAGGAGTCAAGGAATACGCATCCTACACACTTCCCTGTCAAAAGTCTATACCGGTAACCGATACCAATGCCAGGAAGAGCTTTCTTAAGAGCCGCATAAGACGAATCAGTGATTGGACAGGAAGCCTGAGCAGGAAGAAGAGGAAACTCCAGGTAAAGGCAGCTTGGCTGGACGATGTCTCTTTTTTGCATTGCGCTTTATTGTTGTATGTTTGTGTTTAAAGTTTCTACCTGTGTCCCATTTAGATGGAAAAGTCTTTCCCAATTTTGCCTATAAACTGTATCTTATAGCGCCAAAGAGTTGACTATGGATTTAGATTTCGAATTATTATTTTAACCAACAAATTTTAATTATAAAAGTCCTTAAATTAGAAACAAAATGCAAAAAATACATACTATGTATTTTTGAATGCAGGTACCATTTTAAAATACAGCTTAATAAAGTTAGAGGGTAAAATTTTTCTCACAGATTTGTATGTGACAACAAACAATGAATTTGCTAAAGATACAATAGATTTTAGTTGAGATCTCTCACTTTCTGTACTATAAGGTGAGTACAGCTGACTATACTTGCAAATCCTGGACAACAAAGGTAAACTGTGCTCATTTTGTTTAAATTCCAGTGACCACAGCCTCTGTGGTCTGGTTTGTGTGAGCTGATGGGACACTACTGATCCCAGACTTAGGCCATGCCCACCACCAAGGCCTGGTTCTAGTTTATGTGGCCAATAGACAAGGCAGCCAGGCCATAAAGAAGAGACTAGACTTCTACCATGCCTTTTGGCTCAACCTGGCATATCTTCCTCCACAACTGATGTAGTCTGGCCTTGTAACTTAGCTCCACACTTCCTTTGTTATATGTAGCTCTCACTTCACACTGAATTGACACTTCCTGTCAGGATGTTGCCTTTGGGAAAAGAAAAGTAAATAGGATTTGAATTCAGTCTACTAAACTGGAAATGGTACAGAGGAGTGAAGCACAATATATCTTCCTGCCACTGATATGGCTCAGCACACCCTTCCATGCAATGTTTAAGTGGCTGTGATGATACCGTTACATGACAAAAGAAGGCACTGACAATGTGACAGTCAAATCAAAAGTACAGTAATACCTTGTTTAATACTGCCCTGTTCAGCACTGTTTCCTTATAGCACTCATTCTGTACTGTTATAGTTCACGTGGATAATGCGCTCAGCTTTGCGTGTCTCCCTTTTTTGTGTCATTAGCACTGTAATAATCCTAATTCTCACATCTCTCCACTACTTGGGCCACATGCTGTAGTGCCTCCCCCATTGGGACAGAGCCTCAGTTTCAGCACTCACTGTGCACAATTTATAGGCATGTGGTCTTACACGTATTTCCCTCTTGTGTGACCGGAAACTGTTCCAGATCCTGTTTTTTTTTTTTTTTTTACATCACATTTACTTTCAATGTCAAATTGTTATTCAGCATTTAAAGACTTTGTGTGCGTGTGTGTGTGTGTGTGTGTGCAAACGTTTGGCACCTATGTAATGAGATAAAATGTTAAAATGACTCCATTAACTGCTGTGTCAGTTAGTGCACCACATTCTCGAAACATGTCCTGAACTCTAACTAGGATCTTAATGTGATTATTTTCATAGTGTTCCTCCGTATCAACAAAGCCACCACATTTTTTGTCACATGTATAACAAATGTTTGTAAGGTTGTTTATAGATGGCAGAAGTACTGACAGTGGAGCTAAGATTCTTTGCAATTTGAGACCTAACACTAACTCGGAGAAGAGCTGGAATTATGCATTCACTTACATGTCGGTCTACAACAAGAAACCAAGGTATATGCCTTTGGGAGAAACTTTATCTGCCTCTTGGTTTTTTTTCTGAGTCTTTGAATACATTTGAAAACATTTAGCTAAAGAATAGGAAATGCTCATAGAGTAAGTGTTTCCTGCATCAGCTTGCCTCAGTTTCACCCCTCTCCCACCCCTTGGGGGTGAACGTGTGCAACTAGCAGGTGTCTCTTTATTGAGCCCTGATGAGACAGAAAAGACAGACAGGCATCTCAGAGTCAGCACTGACTGCAATAGCAACTTAAGCCTCCTATTCTTTAGTAAAAACAGGGGCATGCATGCTTTGGTACAGTTACCATGGTGACTACTTGAGCTGCAGACTGAATCCTTTCCCTTGTCCAGCTAGACAGACTTGACCCAGGGCCCATTTTCCATTGTAATCTACATTTATATATTTACATTTTATTTACTTATTCATTTAATGCCCCCCCCCCCCCCCCCCCCCCCCCCCCCCCCCCCCCCCCCCCCCCCCCCCCCCCCCCCCCCCCCCCCCCCCCCCCCCCCCCCCCCCCCCCCCCCCCCCCCNCCCCCCCCCCCCCCCCCCACTGGGACCTCCTTGCTCCTGCCCCCACCTTATACAAACTCACCCAGCTCTTCATAATCAATGTTTAACTACTTATAGTCTTCTAATCTTCTTGTATTTCAGTAAATCTACAAGCACTACCCCTACTCTGTTGCACTGTGTCCTTTTTTGTTATTGGTGATTTAGCATATTTATGTATCCAAAGTCCTTTGCTTAGCTTAGCGTTGTACATTTGAACAAAGCAGTTTTCATTAAAATATCCTAAACTTGCTAAACAGTGCAATAGCTTAGACATCAACCTCCTGTTTACAGGTTCAGCTTCATGCTTCCTGTTTCCTGTATGTTTTATGCTTCTTCAAGAACTTGTCATTTTCACAGATGCTGTGGTGTCCTACCCAGGTTGCATTATGATAACATCCTGGGACTGTTGAGGCAACTAAAAGTTAGAATTGTAGGATGATGGGATTCCCTGAAATTACCTCTGATCCTTATTTTCCTGGTTCTTTCTTCTTTTGTTTCATTATCCCCATCCTCTAGGAGCCTAGGAGTAATGACAGTGAGTGTTTGGACAGTGGAGTGGACATGCAAACTGCTGAAGATAGTTCTCTATCTCAAACTTTAAATCCTCTGTGGTACACTGCAGTCCCCCAACCTCCATCCTTGTCCTGCTCAGCCATCACCATGCCGGCTTGCCGTGGAAATGGTGGCAGTGATGATACTGACTGCGCTGCCTTGCAGCAGGATGTCTACGAGACCTTCATGTGCAAGTTGGAAATGGTGCACGACAGCAGTGAGCCGGAGCTGACTGAGGAGACAGCTGAGACCAGCAGTGACTCAGGTGGCTCCCTGGAGCAGTTGGACATGCTACTGGAAAAGGAGCAGGGTGTAGTACGTAAGGCTGGGTGTCTCTCTTTCAAGCCCCTCATCACCCTGAACAAGGACCGCAAACTGGAGCTTGTGTCCCGGCGCAAGTGGAAGCAGTACTGGGTCACACTTAAAGGTAAGGTAGAGTCTCCATTAAAAAAATTGGCAGATAACTGATGAATTAGCGTTGATGAACCACTAGAAAAGCAGTGTGAAAACCTCCATTGGTGTCTGCAGTGTCTCCTCGTCAAACTGGTTTTGTAGCCTCAAGGAGGAGCCATTCTTGGTTTTATTTTGAAACTTAGCTGTTATGTAGCTAATCCGTATGATCAGCTCTGTCACATGTATTAAACTTTTTAAAGCTCATTTTCAGTGCCTGAAGCAGTTCCTCCACCGTATCTGCACTGTTGGGAACTGATATCTGTTTTTGTGTTTTACTAAAATATTACATTGTGGTAATATAAACCAACAAATTGCCTTTTCCTCCATATTTCATTCTTAACTGCCAGGATATCCAGTATTAAAGCCAGCTAGAAATTTAAAGTTAATGTTGTATGAAGGGTTAGAAAGCAGTATAACAGCAGCAGGATTTTTTTATGCTCCTGTTCCATGTGTCTGAATAAGCTCAGGGGACCCTCCTGATCTAGAAGAGCTCTATCCCAGTCCCTTCTCGCAGTTTGTCTCAGATGTGCTTGTTTCAATCTGCTGCAGGCTGTACACTCCTGTTCTATGAAACCCTTGGGAAGAACCCTACAGACCAGGATGCACCCCCTCACTATGCTCTCTTTGCCGAGGACAGCATTGTGCAGGCAGTCCCTGAACACCCAAAGAAGGAGAATGTTTTCTGCCTAAGCAATTCCTATGGTGATGTCTACCTGTTCCAGGTGGGCTACATGTACTCAATCTGGTGATAATAGCACCTTGCTAGCTGCACATTTCTCACACCTGAAGTTCCTCAAAAATTGCAATTGTATGAGTACTTTGATTGTAATGCGCAGACCTAATTCTTCAGCTCTTTTTACATCTCTTATTTATTATACCTACTGCTTCATAAGCAAGCTAAAAAAACTAATCTCCAGACATTTTGGCAGGATTTTCTGTTTACATCTGTTAAGAGAATGTCAGCCCGGTCTTCATTGTTTACTGATTTTACCCTCTGCACATCATACAAGCTTTGCATTGTATAAAAGGAAAATCCTGTGGTCCAGGATTGTGGCCTAGATTAGATTATGAGGAGAGCAGTTGTTTACCTCTTGCACATATTGTGCTGCTGGAATTGTAGAAGATGGCCTGCCTCATCCAAATGTATTACCTACTGCTGCCAGTCAGATGGACCTGGAGAACTGAGTGTGGGAAGTGTGCAAAGTATGGGAGGTGGCCTATCTCATCTTTGTTCCAAATGTTTTTCCAAAGGCTGCCAGTCAGACGGACCTGGAGAACTGGGCGACGGCTGTCCACTCGGCAAGTGCCTCGCTATTGGCCAAACGGCATGGCAAAGAGGACACAGTGCGACTGCTGTGCAGCCAGAAAAGGAGCCTCCTGCAGAAGATTGACATGGATGGCAAGTTGAAGAAGATGGCAGAGCTGCAGCTGTCAGTTATTAGTGATCACAAAAACAGGAAAGCCATCGTCAGTCAGGTACTGGGGAGGAGGGAAGGATCTAAGCAAAGGTATTATAAATCTCAGTATAACCTAAAATTCTCTTGAAAGCAGTCAAGAGCTTTCCTCACTTGAAACTAAGACATGTTCCTGGCATACTGCCAGACAAACAAGCTACTGATATCCACTTCCTGCTGAGTGGATCTTTTCTGTTTGCAAGTAGTTGCCTTGTCAGTGCACAGACAGGTAGGTCTAACAGAAAATTGCTGTTGAAAGCATTCCGTGAAGTCTCTCTTTTGATTAGGGGGTTCATTTTTGGTTTTTATCAGTATTACGATAACTTTTTTTAGAGAGACCTGGAGACAGATACACAATCCAAGCCAAGAAAAAAACAGAATATACTTTACTTGTCTTTTTTAAGTTAGGGATAGGATAAGTCTAAATTAAAATTATGACTCTGAGCATGCAGTCATGCCATATACATGCACAGTTATACACACAGACCCACGTGTGCACTCAAAATTCTCAGGCATGCTGCCATTGTACACTGCATTCAATTTATTGTCCAGATGTTTTGCGGTAATGGGTTCTTACTCTATATTATCCACTTTCAGAGTGTTCTGTCTGATGAGAAAACCAGATGAAATCATGAATTTACCCAGAGGAAAGAATGCTGTTTTATTTACTGGGCATGTCAGTGACACATTTCCGAAACTGAGAAATGCTGTTAAGCCTACTATACTTGACAACTCCTCCTTTACTAGGAGAAGATTGAAGAGGGGACTTTTAGGATGATGATTTTTTTTTTTTTTACCTTTTTTCCAAGTTGAGGGCCAGTGTTCTGGTTAGGTTTTGCACTGTAAGCGGGAGATGAACACCCAAGAATCAGAAACCACAGACCTCCCAGTTGGTTTTTGAAGCTCCATGATAGTGCTCCTCGCTGAGCTAGCTAACATCCAGCAGGAAACTGGCGCAGTCCCACTGTGATGATGCTGTAGAGCATTTTAACATAAGAAATTTTGCTTATTGTTTCATGCCCTGGTGATACTCATTTTGGTTTTTAGTTTTTCCTGTTTCAAATTTTGATTACATTATGAGTTACTTAATGATAACAACCAAGAAGATCTGAGTAAAGTTACCCTGACTAGAATTCTTATGCATGACTGCTTTATTGAAGCAGACAAGGAAGACTGATCCTGTGTTTCTCCCCTGCTGTAATGGACGTTACATAAGCACTTCTGTTTAAACTTTGGTTGTTCGTCTACATCTACCGTTGGTAAGGAGAAGGCTAATCAACCCCTGTGGTTGTCTTGACCTCCACTGTAATGCTAAATGTTAATGCAGCTTTATCGTATCTTATCCCTCAGAATACCTGAAGCTAATTGTCTTCACAGCACCAGGAGTTGGTGCCCCTGGATTTTGACAGAATCTTGACTCAGGCTGAGGTCACCTGAACAGTTTCTTCCCCAAGTGTTACACAGCTGGGTCCTGTCCTCCATGTTACTCATTGACAAAGCTATTTCTATGCCCTGCATAATGCCAAAAGCCAGCAGGCCCTTTAAATGTAGGCTGAGCAAATGGGGAAAGGAGTAAAAAAAAACTAACGATGTAGTATGTGAGCCATTTTTTATATTATCAAAACATTAGATCATGTGCAAAGGTATTTCAATGTATTTTAAGGGTTATTTTCCCTTTATACATGGCCAGATGAGCACCTTACCAATGCTGTTGTGAGAGGTGAATCCACAGGGTTGCCCAGAGTGTGTATATTAAGGTTATTGGAGCTTGGTGTCTCTGCCAGGGTCAGTGGTGTTTCTCTTCCATCGTCTGTGCCACATTTCAGAGCCACTTTCTAACTTCCTCCAAGCTTATCCTGGTCCCATGATTTCCTGTCACTTGTACAGATTCAGCAGTGGGAGCAGAACCTGGAAAAGTTCAACGTGGACCTATTCCGCATGCGGTGTTACCTGGCTAGCCTGCAGGGCAGTGAGCTGCCCAACCCCAAGATCCTCTTAGCAGCTGCCAGTCGCCCCTCCAAAATGGCCTTGAGCCGCCTGGGGATGTTCTCTGTGTCCTCCTTCCATGCCCTGGTGAGTCACGTTCTTTAGTATTAGTCAGTTAAAAGATAATTTTTTAAAATCGTGGTTTTTTTGGACTTAATATATGTATTATACACTTTTGGAGTATTTTCTATTTTGCATATTTACAGTACTGTGCCAAAGTGTTAGGCATGCAACTTCAATGTCTGTTGAGAAGTACAGGTAGATTCTTATCTGTTATCAGGGAGGTTTCTGATTGGTCCCAAATTCATTCTGCAGCCTGAGAATGACCTCAAACACCCAATCTCAGTCATGCAGAACTATCTTCAGCAAAAAGAAGGAATCCTGCAACAGATGGTTTGGTCCCCACAGAGCCCTGATCTCAACATAATCAAGTCAGTCTGGGAGTACATGCAGAGACGGTCAAAGTCTGCAGAAAAACTGGCCAGTTCCTCAAAATGTTTGGAAGAACCTACCAACCTCTACCTTAAACTGCATGCAAGTTTGCATAAGAGAATTGATGCTGTTTTAAAGGCAAAGGGTGGTCACAGTAAATATTGATTTGATTGAGTTTTTTTTTTTGTCTACTGCACTTTTTAGAAGGTTTATTGGTTAATAAGTATTCATGGCATTATTTTTGGAACCATCCTCACTTTATAGNGTCTACTGCAGTTTTTAAAAGGTTTATTCATTAATAAGTATTCATGGCATTATTTTTGGAACCATCCTCACTTTATAGCATTTTTCCCACAGGTGCCTAAGACTTTTGCACAGTACTGTATATGTAGTTAAGTTTGAATATTTGAAGTGTTTCACACATACCCCCAGTAACAGGATTCAAAGTATTTATAGACATCTCTGCCGCCCAGGTCATGTCACCCTGTTTTCCCCCTCTTCCGGTCTCCTGTAGGTGTGCTCCCGGAACGAAGCCACTTTGCGCAGACGATCACACTCTGTCTCACAGGGGATGCCTAGCAGAAGAGGTCTGTTTTCCTCTCTCAAGGGTCTGGACACTTTGGCCAGATGCAGGAGGGACAAAAGACAGTCTGTGTCCCAGGTACCATCACCAGAGGCTATGCCCAGCTGCAGTGATACTTCCCTCTAATGCTTAGTCCACACATTTATCCACATTGTTTTGCATAGTGTAGCATAAACTCAAATTATGGTCATGGATACATACAAATGAAATACACATGCAAATTCAATCAAGTCCTAATCCTAAATCCCTATCTTGGGACTGTCACATAGTTATGTTTGGATATCATGTTACAAACATCCTCATGTCCACACCATTTTAACCATGAGATGGCAAAGTATGGATGTCAGTGTAAGGTATAGGTGGATCTATGGAGAAATGCACCAGTGAAAAATTGGTTCCTGAATGTGTTCAAGCTTTCTACTGAGCTTTGTGACCCACAAATCATCTGAGCAGCAATTTCCTAAATACAAAAGCAGATTTTTTCAGTTTTTTTTTTGTAAATGGCTAGTTTTTCTCATGCACTAACTGCTAAGTGGGAGTCTTGTCATTTATTTGTCTGTTTCCCAACTCTACCCCCCCCCAGCTTATCACATAAGGGAGGGTATCTATTTTTGTTACAGAGAATATCTGGTGTCCCTTTCCATGGCTTGATGTTACAGTCCCATTGGAAAAATGTTCCGTTATATAATCCATTATGACAGAACATTTTTTTCTTGCAAGTGTGTGCTTCTTGCTCCCCTGAAACTATTTGTCATGGAGGAGCAAATCACTCATGGTTTTAGCCTTGAGCCTCTAGGGATCCACTAGGTCAATCAACTAGGTTGGGTACAAAACCAACTAGTTTTTTAGTATTATTTTTGTGTCACCTAATGTCAAAAATAGCAAAGTTCTCAGCCCTTTTTTATAATTTACTCCTCAACACCATCCCTGTAAAATCCAAAGTATCCTTCACTCTTTCCTGACAGCAGGATTATAGATTTCTCAAAAGCCCAACACTGGTGTAATGAGACCCAGTTAGACTCTGTAATTTCATGCCTCTAGAGGTAGAAATGATTGGAAAATGGGGGGCTGAAAGCCTTATGTGGTCAGCTGCGGTGGGCTGTGACCAGGAACAAGCAGATGATTTGTGCTAACTTTTCTATTCATTAAACAGCCCCTTACTGGTGCTCCTCCCGGTTGCTCCAGCTGTTTTTTTGTAGATAATGGATAATCAAATGCTAATAGGATATAAGGAAGGTTTTAAAGAAGCAGGCTAGGGAAAAGTGTCTCAAGAAGCATCAAGTCTAGAATTTGTGTATGAGCCTGCAAAAGAAATTAAACTTGTTTTTTCTTATTTATGTTTTGCCAGTTGGCCCAGGGCAGCACCATAACACGGTGTTTCCTTTAGAACCACAGATGACTGTGGGACTGATCTAGGTGCTACTCTTTAGTTCTTCCCTTGGGCAAGGCATTTTTGTATAAGGAAACCTCCTCACATCTCAGTATCTTTTTCAGCTTTTTTACTTCACAACAATATTAGATCTCAGAGAATTCTGTTCAAGATGTAGCTTTCTTTTTTATTGAACAGCATGTCTACTTCAGTCACTACTTTGTTTCACTAAAAATGTATTATGCATATTTGTACTTTGCCATTTAAGGTTGCTTATACAGTTGTTCCAAAGTTAAAAAGCATGGTTATATGCTACATTTCAGAGACCAGTTAGAGTTTACCAGTTACAACATTTTTTTTAAGGCAGATTATGGTGACAGTTACCTTATTACCATGGTGGAAATTAGTTTTTTGACCAGAGCTGGTCCACAGGATTTTTGAGCTATACTACCACCCCCACTGTTATCTCCATTCTGCCTCCATCATTTTGAGCCTGGGGGTAATTAAGGGTTCCTTATTCTGGATAAGTCATTGATAGCCAAGTCTCCATTGTAATAGGACAGACATCTGTCTGAGCCCCTGGGTGACAGGGCCACCAGTTCTGCCACGCTGGCCTCTTCTGCTGAACTGCAAATTGGCTCCCAAGAAGCCTCATACTGTATTTTTGTTCAAACAGATGTAAATAGTATCAAAGCTACTTGGCAGCTGAGTAAGAGGTAGTTTTTGGTAAAATATAGATAGAAGTGGGAGCCTATTTATATATGATTTGTATGTGCTGTTACGCTGCAGAAAGATCATTTTGGTGATATATATTTTTTTTCATGGTTTTCTCTTTTTTTTTTTTCTTTGTAGACTTTGGAGAGCTACACTGGAGGACAGCTTGGCCATATTTCCCCTGGCAGCTTTGAGGTGGGCTCTGCCCTCTGCATAGAATTCCTGCATTCATGTTCAGTTTGCCATTGTAGTTTGTTATTGTATTTGTTGTATTACTGTTGGCTATACTTGAAGAACACATTTTCTTTAAACCCCATTCGAGCAAGACAGCAGGTGTGATATTTAAGAACACGGCCTTGCAAATCTATAGATGGTGTATTTCAGTCTGTGGCCATACAAAGAGGCTGACCTCTCTGCTAGTTTCTGCAGATGAATGCACAAATAGGGTATACAGGAAGGCCTTGAATGTGGAAGTGTTGAAGTGTACTGAGTCTGATGAGACAAAGTTGTGACAATAGCTGTAATTTACCATTCAAAGTAAAGTTTTATTTCTTCTTCCTCCCACCCCTTTTTCTGCTTACTTTCTAATATGTTCCATCATACGCCGTCCACTTATTGATAAACTATGCTAGTAGTGCAGTTTGTACGTTTCTGCTCGTACAGGCAGGTATGCACACAAAGTAAACAAACTAAGGTATGCTTAGCCTCAACAATGAGGGAGAACAGTTTGACCAAAAGCTCTGTAAGTCTGACCAAATGGCTTTATTCATTGACAGGCTTGTTGTGCCTTTATCAGGAGGGGGTTAAACCGGCCCTGAATGCAATCTGGGGGAGACTTAGGGTTACAGCTTTCTGTGCAGCCCTTTGTTTCCCTGTCACACGTTAGCCAGCTGTCTGTGCACAACACAGAGATTTTCTTGTGGTTCTATCGATCAAGAAATTAGTCATATGATCACTAAGTTATACAGAATATAACAATGTTTCCTCCTTTTCAAACAGAAGTTGGATGGATTGGCCAATCTTCATTCTGTAGCACCACCTGATGGCAGTCAGTGGAATAGTGGCTTGGAAAGACAGACCTGTGTGTATTTTGGGGACGGCCAAGCCATTAAAGTCACCATTAAACGTGATCATACAGCAGCGGATATGCTCTCATTCACCTGCAAAGTAAGTAGTGCTGATGATCCTTTGACAGGTCTGCTGTGCACAGTCTAAAATCCAATTGTCCATTTATAGGTTTTTTCTTCCAGTCTTAGATGTTTGCCTCCTGTTGTCTTCTGGCTATCTTCCTGCAATTATTTTAACTCTGCATTTGGTATTACTGTATTAGTCTACACTAAATTGAATTAAAATTGACATAATTCCCACATAAAGTACCAGTCAAAAGTCTGAGCACACTTGATGGAACCTATTGATTAGATATTAACTATTTTGATTTAATTGATTTAATGTCTCCCCAGCTCTTCAGCATCACTTCCAACATGTGCAAGACATTTGAGGGGTGCTTTGCTTTTACTCTACTTTCCTCTTCATCTCATAAAAATTTGCTCAGTTGTACTCAAACTTTGTACTGTATATTTATTATGCACAGAGATAAATAGGCCTTTTTTGTATAAAGAACTTTCAATTTGGTCAACTTTACTGTAATTGCATTGATGTATAGTATACTGTCTCATTCTGTCTTAAGTTAGTGAATATGAAAGGACACTTCAGACCCACCAACACATCTTGTGTCATCAACTGACATCCAAGCATGTGATGCAGTCTGATGTGGCTTCCTGTTTAGTGGCATATTGTGTCTTGTTTTCAGTGTGAGGGCGAATGGACAGCACTGCTAATGTACAGCAGTTAACCTCTCAAGTGGATTGAATTTCAAGTTTGTCCTTTGCGCTCCACTGCTGACTGAAGCTGCATCTATTTAAACTGTTAGAGCAGATGATAGTGGTGATAATGCTAAAACCATTGTTATTATGATAGTGATTAGAATAGCTGCTCTGTGTGCAGTAACTATGAATAGCAATATAATTAGATACTTTGACTTTACAAGCTTCCGTTGAATGAACCAATTTTGACAGGAAACTCCTCTAGACTTGATGAATTCACCTGTTCTGTCTAATGGCAGATGAAACACCTGGACCCACACAAGCACTGCCTACGTGTGTGGACCGGGGCGGGCCAGGACACCCTGCTCAGCACTCCTGCGCCCAATGACCCTCTCTGGGACCTGGTGAGGCCTGTTTAGCTGCTTTGCTGCCAGCTGGCAGAGCTGATCTTACTAACACCCTGTGGCCTTTCAGTTCCTTTAATATCTGTTTTCCTTTTGTAAGAAAATCTCTAACTTATCCACTCTTTTTGTCCTTTTCTACTTAAGTACATTATTTACTGAAAGGGGAGTGGTGTAGGATGCACAGCATAAGAGGAAGCAGATTTTTTTCTTTCCATCTAGTTTGTGTTTATTACAAGAGGCAGGAGAAAAAAATGTATGAAATTTATGTAGTTATATCCCCTCACTGGTGCACCATGTCTGCACAGCCATATGACAAGCTGGAGGTTTTTCCCCTGAATGTCTACACTTTGTGCATGACCCGTCCAACTAGCACTGCAGACTTTGGTAAGCATCATGAATTTCTACTATCTGTCCTTTTGTGCATGTAGAATTTATAGGAGGATAAAGATGCCATATGAGTTACGAAACAGCACTAGAATAGTAATGCGCTTCAGACCATTTAAATTAGCCCATTGTGGTTATGGGTTTGATACCAAGCTGCTTCAAGTAAAAGCCTGATATAAGACAAATTGTCTCATGTTACACTAAAAATAACGTGAAAGGTGTCTTATAGTGAAACAGAAGGAATAAAACTGTCTTCTAAAATGAATATGACCTCCTGTTTCCTATGGTGTGCGGCAGGTTTTGCTGTTACAGGTCATGTGGATGGATCTGGGAACAGCCACATGTTTGTCAGTGAAGTTCTTCAGCATGGATTAGCTTTTACCGAAGGTATGCCTTTGTGCTTATTTTTAGTTTAGACAGGGATGTTTCTATTTTTAAAGGTTTTTTAACATCTCTAAGTTAAAAAAGGACCTCATATTGTCCTTATCAAACAATAGAATCCTTTCCAAACAGAGATTATATACCAGTTTTTGAATACAAAAGGTGCCTGTTTCAAAGCCACAGTGTGATGGTGGCAGATACAGACCAGCTGTTTTGAGCCAACTGGAAACAAGTCTGCATTCATCCCATGCAAATAGGAGAAGGCCATGAACTTGCACCATTTGCTGAATATCACTACAAGACTGGTGAGTGATGGTATCATTTCCCAACTGTATTTGACTGGGCTTATGTTTCATGCAGGGCTCAGAGCAGGAGATGAGATCCTGGTTCTGAATGGGATGAGTGTGTCCACTCTGGACCTGGGTCAAATGCAGACGCTTTTTGGCCAGCAGAAGCTCAACCTGGTGATCAAACGAGAGGATACCATTGCTGAGGAGCAAGCCTCTTCCTGGCCAGATTTGTACCCTAAGGACCCCTGTTCCCTTGTTCCACCCCTCAACCAGTCCAGAACACTGGGAAAATTCCTGCATGAGCATCAGAGCACAGGTGAGGCTACTACCCTGCTCTGAGAGTCAGTAGTGTCCCTGACCTTGTTGTAAATAGCACTGCTTTGGGTAATCATGTGCCAGTGAATACAGCTAGACCAACAACACTTTGCTCATGGTAAGTGGATTCAGCAGCAGGATGTGTAGTGTTTACAACCATGGCCTTGCAATCAAAAGGACTAGGATTCTAATTACCAGTCCCTTTTTGGTATTCTTTAGTGGCTAAAAACATCATGTACTTTGAGGTACTAACTCTAAATAAACAGTAGAAAATGACCAAACTATATAAATGTTTAAATAATTGTAAGCTGCTTAGTGTTAAATTCTAACATTTCAAGTGAAGAGAAATAGCAATGAAATTAAAATCAAAATAGTGCTTTGCCAAACAAGGTAGTCTGATGAGAGGAAAAACATGTAAACAGGACAGCTTAATTAGGTGGCTTAGTAGGTTATTCTGGAAATTCAGGCTCTCTCATACTTGCCTTTCAAAATACTTTTGCAGACATTATAATGGGGTGTTGTAGTGGTGCCGCAAATAGCATCACCTGACACCATCTGGGTTGTTTAACTGTGGGTTAGAATCCAGCTCAGTCTGTCAAGTTTGCATGTTTTTCCCACGAATGGGAAAGTTTCCTTCCACAGTCCAACAATACATGTTTCAGGCTAACTTGTTGCTCTAATGTATCCATACTGTGTGTACATGTGAGTGATTGTGTGTATGGCTGTGCTGCAATAAACTGTCATCCTGCCCAGGGTGTAGTTCCAAGGTGTAGCCTGGTGCCTGGTGATTTCAGGACAGGCTTCGGACTACATTGATCTTGACCAGAATAAAGCCGTTCATGGTGGTGAATGAAATTACATTATTTAAAAATATTATGGTGGTACAAGTTGTTTTGGATTTTTTAATCCAGAGTTCTTTATAGCAGGTAAAAAAATATGCCTGCTGTTAGAAAAACAAAAAAGTTGGTGCATTACCTAAAGTTTGACTGGGGAATACAGAGGGATGAAACTAGATTTGTTTATAATTTTTAGTCTTAATAGTATTCATAATGATTTAGTTACAATAGTGGCTGTGTGTTTGTGTTGTGAGGTGAGAAGTATAATGGGAGCATTGTGACCCACATCCGCGGCATGGTCAGTGTGGGTATTGTGAGCTCTATAAAGCAGTCATCTCAGGTCTCCATACCAAGCCCAGCTTATGGATACTGAGAATCAGTGCAAGTATATATCCTAAAAGTGCTGTTTTGTCAATAACAAACATAATTTATACTTAAAGCATGCTTAAATATATAACAGCGATATAACATCCTTAAAATGTAGTGATTAAGTGAATTTGCTGTGTTAGTCTCGAGGTACACTTTGTCACCAACTGAAATGTAGTTAGGTACAGGACACTGTGTGTACCATTGCTTAAGGAGGAAGTTATTTATTTGCTCATTTCATGCATTTCTCCAAAGTGACTTAAAGGTGAGTTTTGTAGACTGTTATTTATGTTTGTACAGCTGGGACATTGTTTCTGGAACAGTTGCAGGTAAGTACCTTGCTCAAGATTACTATAGCAAGAGAATGGTCTCAAAACCAGGTCTTTTTCTGACATGGCAATGGCTCTAACCACAGAACAAAAATAATACAGAGGACTCAAAGGTTCGATTTAGTGGACCTCAAATTTATGGATTTCAGATTTTATGGACCACTGCAAAAATATTCCAGAACAAAACAGAAGAATCGTAAACATTGAAAAGGACTATTTTAAGCATAATATGAGGGGAAATATAAACATTTTACTGTTTTTTTTTTTAATTTGTTTATTTTTTGGAAAAATAACTTATTAACATTATTAACAATTTTCATGTTGTGTCTCAAACCAACCAACAATCTCCATAATGGAGGTGGCACAGTGCTCCTTAGTCTCTTTGTAGTGGCATTCTGTCATATTGGCACCTTCTATGCTGTTTTCTGCATCTAATTCTTACTGTATGGATGTATGGTTGTTAAGGTATTATTTTATTTTATTAGGCACATTGCATATTAATTACATATTATATTAGGTTATAAAAGTGTTACTGTAATACATAGTATAGAATAGCGTGGTAAAAATATGCTTAAATTACGCTTTTATTTTTCTGGTCTTTTGCGATATCTAAACACCAACTCCAACATAGTCTGGAAAATTGAGGGTGTACTGTAATAGATTTTTCTGGAAAAACACTTACATTAGGGTTTTCTGTTGTGGGACAACATGGGGAAATTAATGTTCTATAAAAAATTACCTGGTAAAACATTTATGAACTGATAAATCCCAGTTTATGAATGAACAGATTAGTGATGTGTATTCAGAACTGCTTTCAATGAATCTCTGTCCATTTCTTCTGTCATGCATTTTTTGTGTTCTGAATATACACATTGCTTCTCTCAAAGGGTGTGCTTTACTTTGTGGGTCTCCCCTTCCTCTTCACTGACACACTGAAAAAGAAACTACCGCTTCTGTTGTTATTTTTCATCTTAATTAACCTTGTTGTTAATTATGAGAAGAGGAGATGGGATTCAGCTTATTTTCTATTTAACTGATAGCAACATTAATAGTAATAACCTGTCAACTGAAGCAACAGTAAGTTGAGGTCAGTTTTTGTTAGTCAGTATTTTCACTTAGACTAGTGTGCTGTCATGGTTCATAGACTGTAGCTTGCTGAGTTGTTTATTTATTTAATTAGGTTTTTACTCTACCCGTAATATAGTATATCTGGTTTGTGGAATACATCAGTGGGAAGTTTTACTGGTGAAAAACTTTGGTCCCTCTAAGTGAATCTATTATGATTTTCTGGCACTAGAGGGCACCACAGCTCTAACACTGCAGGCATGTGACAAGAGGCAAGTTGTGTCAAAAGTGCTGTAAGTTTGAAGAGAGTGGCAGGACTCTTGTTATTTCAGTTACGAAACAAAAATGACAGATGACATTATTCACAGAGGACCCCAGGAAAGTCTCTGCTGGGAAGACAGCCCTGAGAGGCGCAAAGCTGTTTATAGCCTTGTGGGAAGAGAAGCAGTTTGGTTATATTTAGAAATATCATATTACTGCAGGATTGTTTTTGTAACTTGTCTGACTTTTTTTTTGTTTATTTTGAATGCACAAATGAAAGTTGCCTGAATTCTCCCTATTATGAGAATTGCTGTACCTCCTTGGCAATTTCTGATCAATGGTAAGAGATGATGAAATTTGTTATATTTACAGTAAGATGGCCTCAGTACCCAACTGTAATGGGTGACTGATGCAGGACTGGGGCCATTTTGCAGCCTGTAATGTGATTTAGTACATAGGATTTGTAGGTAGACTGATGGATTTCATTAAAATAAATTGCTTTAATTCCCATTCCTGTCTTTATTGCAAATGTAATGCAGTGATGGGCCTTGTGATTTTGAAACACACTAAAATACACTAAAATTTGAATAGCACAAAACAAAAACTCAACGGGGAAGAACTATTAAAATTGGAGCTTATGTTTTGTACTTTCTATATGCCTTTTTGTGTTCCAGGAATACTATGTGCATGATAGTATGTGCTTGAATTTTAACTGATTATAGATGTTGTTTTTTGCAGTATGCTTTCTATGTTAGACATGTAGTAACTCTCCTCAAGCTGAGTGTTTTTTGACTACTTGCCATATTTTCCAGATTATAAGTGATACCTTTTTTTCTCACTTCGTGGACTAGTGTGACTTAGTGCAATGTCTGTTATAAAATATCTCCATACAGTCCAATAGTTTTCTTGCCTTATGAACTGTTTAACAGTAATACTGAAGACAAAGACTGATGGTTTCAGTGATTACTGGTGAGGACTTGGCCTGGCATGTTTGTAATTTGTGATGCATTTCATAGTGTACACTGCATACTGATATTGTAAGTGTTTGTTTGCACTGCTTTTTATATTTACATTTATCTAATAGTGATGTCAAGGTTTCTGTGGTAATTATTTCAACCAATGATATGCTAGTAACATTTTTTAATGAAAACATGATTAAATTTAAAGTTACATATCCATCTGAGTTTGCACTACAAGGTCTGTGTTTAATTGGTCTTCAGCAAGTGGATACAAATGCATGCATGGTCTGGTAAACCCATTTGATGCACTGGGTTTCTACCCAGGTAATTCCTGCTATGTTTGACTTACACTCCAATGCAACTTACTTTTTTCTTTTTCTTTCTTTTTTTCTTTCCCATCAAGTATGTGCGTTCTTAGATCATGTGAATTGTACTCCGGAGCAACTTAGAGTAAATAGTTTGGGGAAGGGTAGCCAACCTCTGAATCTTCAATTTATTCAATTGTATTTAACATGCTTCTCATGAATCTACATTTCTATGTCCGTGAAGCTCATCAGTAGTTGTATAGTATGTAAGGAGTTTAAAAGAGTCTTCTGTCACATGAAATTAATTATGAATCTCTTGTCTGAGGAGAGGTACACTCTGAATGGCACACTAGTCTGATGGAGGGCAATCTCGCTCTCTCTCTCACACACACACACACACTCTACAGGCAATTTAGAATCACCAATTCACTTGTATCATGTGTCTCTGGACTGTGGGCATCATATTCTCTAAAACAGAGCAAACAGTTTTCCCAGTGATTGTATTTGGGCTGTAGAGGGGGTGTTGCTTCTTGCTGTATGGGGCATTTGAGCATATGAATGGGTGATCAGCTCCAGGTGGTGTTTGATTACAAAGCATTGCTTTATTTTCAAGGTGGTAACCTTGGTCCTTGCTGGCATATGGCCCTTCTGCTGTTGATAGGTTGGAAAAAGGAAATGTCTTAGAAGGTTGGGACAAAGCCAGTGATTGATATGGTCTCTCATTACTGTCTCCAGATGTGTCTAGTGTCCCAGACATCCCCAGGTTTGAGGAGGATTCTATGGAGCCTTGCCCAGTCGAAGCTGCATATAAGGTAAGGAACTGGTTCCTGTTGACACCTTTCAGAAGCAATGCCTGTGCAGCACAGGGCAGAGGATCATTAAAGAAAAGGCGTAGAGTGGGGGCAACTGTGAGTCAGTTAGTACCTGCAATACAGCAGCATAACTACATGTTTGTATAGCATCGTCAGGTGTAGGAATAAGGAACCCCTCTGAATGGCAAAAGCATATGCACCCACCACATTGAGCTTCCTTCTCTAAACTGGGACGACTGCTATCTCCCCAGAGCAGCTTTGTCTCTGACAGAAATCAATAGAGCAGGTAATGGAGAACGAGCTTTGTGGGCTGTGACTGCAGAAGGGCCTCATAATGGGGTTAGTGTGCTGTGACGAGGGCTTAACCTTCACTCTGCAGAACACAACTTGTATGTTAAAAGTGAAATCGTATAAAAGCTCCTGATGTGTTGCTGAGATTACTTTGTAAAGAAATTAGTTAATTTATGTTTGTTGTCTTTGAAAATGATATTGTTTTTTTTTCTTCTTCATATTGTCAGTTGTAACATTCAGTGAGCTAAATGCAGTGTTAAGTCAATAATCGAGCTACACACCGTGAAACGCTGAATTGACAAATGTATGAATGAATGAATGCATTGGCCAAATAATAAGAAATAAACTCCCTCTATCGGTTACTTTAACAGATATACATCTGTTGTTATTTTGTGTATCTAAAAAGGAAGGGCTGTTCAGCACAGATATATAGAAGAATCCTTACAGTGACTGTCCTTTACCAAAGCTTAATAAGAAACCTTCAGCTAGACAACAGGAATGCTCGTGCTGAGAACTGTCGCATTTCTAACCCACTGCACATGTTTTTTGTAGTTCTTGACATTTGTCTACATTTTTCTCCCCTATTTGCAATGCTGTTTCCAAAGCGATTGGCCAGGTGACAGTGTGTTTTGTGCTGGTCTGCTTTCATTTGATGCTACATTGATTTGGTTGTCTCACATGTAATTGACTGCAGCAGAATTAGTGGGCAGAAACTCCCTGATATTAGTTCTCCACATCAGTAGCAGACAGTTATGCTGACCAGCTTTAAAGTGAATTTAGCTAATTTAAGGGAAACAGATCCTGGACAGGAAGAGACCATTTATTTGTTTTGTACCAGAGAGATTTTAGCTTTTGCAGGCTGTTGTTATTTGTTCTTTGAGTTCTCCAGAATTTGTTTCCAAGCAGCTTATTTTTTATTTTGAAATTTTTCCCCACAGAGCACGGATACTGTGATTACTGCATTCTCAGGGGTCCAGGAGGGTTCCAAGGACATGACAGAAAACCTAAGTGACCCCCAGCCTGGTCTGTTGCATCCTCCCTGTCCTAGGCACATGTCAGCCACAGAAAGGCTCCAAAAGGTGGTTCAGGAGCTGGTGGACACAGAGAAGTCCTATGTCAAGGTACAGTCTATGACCTGTGCACCAGACTCACCTTGCTATGAGTCTTCTTTGATGGATTCACTATGCAACGGGGCAGACACACGACATACTTCACACTGCAGTATTGCATCCACTTGCCACATCAAACTTGTGTTAAATAAGCCTCAGACCATTCTGCTTAGTCCTGCCAAAAAAAACATAAGCTGGATTAAAATTTCCTAGGAACTAGGGGTTAAGTTGGGCAGTGACATTCTTAAGGAGCACAAATGCCATGTTCATTTTTCTGGTAGAGTGACAGTGATACTAGGATAAATTATTGCTGTAATAGAAGATCTCACTGACAGTGATGACCCCTTGACCTTGATTTCCTTGTCCTTGATTTCCTATTAAAATGGAAAAATTTATGAAAAGTGTTTTAAGTGTCTCTAAAAATACAGTTTATCTATATATAAATTGTTTCATTGGATATATTTCTGTGCACCATTATGTTACTGGAACAAAACAATTGGCTTCTTATTTGGTTAGCTGGCACTGATGACTCTCCTTGATACCACAGGATCTAACCTGCTTGTTTGAGATCTACTTGAAACCCCTGCAGACTCAGACCTTCCTCAGCCTTGATGAGGTATGCTGAGTACTTGATTGCTGTGATGGGGCAATTGTTCGTCTGTGGTGTTGCCACTGTTGTTGAAGTGGTATCAAGGCTTCTGTTAACGTTTGCCTCTTCTGTATTCTGATCCTTCAGATGGAGTCATTGTTTGGCAGTCTTCCTGAGATGCTTGACTTCCAGAGAGTATTCCTGCAAACCCTACAGGAACATATTGCTTCCTCCCCAGACTTCAGCACCCTGGCGCCCCCTGGGCAGTTCAAGGTAATAAGTGACAGAATTGTGGTACATTGGGCTGTGGGAGGGGTTATGTAGCATTTATCTGAAGTAGGGGCTGGTTTAAGATACTGTATGCAAATGAGCCTGACTTTTTCTGCCACTTTCCTTTTGCAGAAACTTCTCCTCTCGCTGGGTGGCTCCTTCCTGTACTATGCAGATCATTTCAAACTCTACAGCGGATTTTGTGCCAACCACATCAAGGTCCAGAAAGTTCTAGAGAGAGGTACAAACAGCAGAAAGATCATGTGACAGCTCAGTGAAGCTGTTGTTTTTGTGGCCAGTGTCTCACAAGGCATGATTAACGAATTTAGTCTGTTTTCCTAGAAAGTCTTCAAGTATGCTTCCTTCACATCCACTTTGGACTCCTTTTATTCTTTAATAAGTATTATTTTGAAAGGTGTAACTTGTCTGTTGTCCAAACCAAAAAAAAAATTCAGGCTCCATATTAAGTTTAAGAAATGTTGGTCCATAATAGTTTCCATGTGTGATAAAGGATTTGTGAAGCCCTCCTGTTCCAGCACAGTGCACCCCCCCCCCCCCCCCCCCCCCCCCCCCCCCCCCCCCCCCCCCCCCCCCACCCCCCCCCCCCCCCCCCCCCCCCCCCCCCCCCCCCCCCCCCCCCCNCCCCCCCCCCCCCCCCCCCCATGTCCCTAAGACTGCGGAGGGCAGTAACCGGCACACAGCAAAATCCAAATTATCTGCGTGCTGAGTATATGATGGTGGGATATAAATGTTGGGCATAATTTATATTCTTGCTATTCACTATTTTTGGGCAAGGTGCCTGGTCCAGATGGTAATTTAACACTTGGGCTCTTTGCCTGCCAGAGCTGCAGTTTAGCACCATGGTACCTGTTTCAGACCCTCTGCTGAACAGTGCTCAGGTGACAACTTGTATTATCAGAGGCAGCCATTGAAGAAACACTATACCATGAAGGGTGATTCTCTATGGGCTGGTGCCAGTGTGGCTCCTGAGTTGTTCTGGTTTAATTCTATTCTGGTTCCCTCTTTGAGGAAAAAACTCTTGGAAATACTCCTGGTATTTCAACTTTCCCATTTTTTTTTAATTGTCACCTCGAGTGTTACACTCATAAAGCTTCATGTTAATGGCTGAAGAAATGGATCTTCCCTACTGGTCTTTCTGAGGAATTGTTCAGTAGTGTTAAACCTCTTGGTTCATTTTGTGTTTATCCTTTGTGTGCAACGATGCAGCAAAGACAGACCAGACTTTTAAAGACTTCCTGGAAGCAAGGAACCCAGCCAAGCAGCACTCATCCACACTGGAGTCCTACCTGATCAAACCTGTGCAAAGGGTGCTCAAGTACCCATTGCTGCTGCGTGAGCTGGTGTCTCTGACAGATGCAGACAGTGAAGAGCACTCCCACCTGACCGGTAATCTTACTCACCCGGTCAGACACACACACATGGAATTGGACCACAGGAAGATGTTTATATCAGTGAGAAACCCTCGTAGTTAATAGTTATACTAAGTTTCCCGTCTTTCTCACACACACACACACACACACACACTCAGACTCACTCAGACTCCTGGTTCAGTACCTGCTGATTGACAGAAATGTTGTTCAATAAACTGTCAGAGGTAACCACACTGCCACTGAGGCCCATCTCATCCGGTCCCACCTGCAGAGGCCCTGAAGGCCATGGAAAAGGTAGCCAGTCACATCAACGAGATGCAGAAGCTCTATGAAGAGTATGGAACTGTGTTTGACCACCTGGTGGCTGAGCAGAGTGGCTCAGAGAAACAGGTACAGTTTTCACAGCTACTGATCACTAAGCTTGCAAAGTGTAAAAGTTGACGTCATTCTCTAAGCCAAATTCAGAATTTTGTTTTGGGCAGCTATAACCACTATGCTATGTGTTGCTCTGATAATGCAACTATAAAGCAAGCAAGATGCCTGTACTGAGAAAACCCGCAACTTCTACCCTCCAGATCACTGAAATCTCCATGGGCGAGTTCCTCATGCATTCTTCTGCAGTATGGTTGAACCCATTTCCCTCACTAGGCCGCATGCGAAAGGACCCAGAACTGACCATATTTAGTAAGTGTGTGCAGCATGGGTACCATACAAATGGGTTTAGTGCCAGAGTAGCTGCTAGGAAGAGCATGGGGCCCAGTAGCACACAACTACTTAAGTTTAAACAAATTCATCACCATTAATGTGTGTGCTTGAGGATATTCTGAGATAAGACTTTTTGAATGTTTCCATGGAGGTTTCCATTCTGCACTGAACCTAAATGAAGTCTGAAATCCATTAACTTTGATATATAAATGTACCAGTATTATGGTTGATAATTTGAGTGATGGCATACAAACAATAGTTTTAGGAGCCTGCATTCATTTGAATGTATTTTACAAATGTACCAAAATAAATTTAAGCATATTTCCATTTGTCTTGCTATGAACCAGCAAAGAACTTTTTTTGAGTAGTTAAAGGAATTCATTTTATGTCTGTCTGCCACAGTATTCAAGAAAGCGGTGATCCTGGTCTGCAGGGAGAACAGCAAAGTGAAGAAAAAGATGGTGAGTGATTCTCTCACATGCAGGTATCCTCTTTTGTGAGCCACTTTCCCTGTGATTTCTTAGTTTCAAATATAAATTTGTCTCTGGCTGTCAGGGCACAACACGCTCAACCTACTCTCACGGGGACCTGGACCCCTTTAAGTTCCGCTGGCTCATCCCTCTTTCAGTGCTGCAGGTTCGACTGGCTAGCACTGCAGGTAAGAGCTGTTCACAGGAAGTCAGCCCATATTTCGGTTTAGTGGAGGTGGGACCTGTAAGGCTAATTTTAAATTAACCTTCTGCTGAGAGATGACAGTGACTGGACTCAACAGGGTCCTTTTGAGTAAACCATAGCTCTCCTCTCAGGATCAGAGGCAAACTGTGTGTGGGAACTGGTTCACACCAAATCAGAGGTTGAGGGAAGACCAGAGACCACATTCCAGCTCTGCAGCAGGTGAGGCGGCTGTTGAGAGGTAAAACTGTTTGAATGATAGTGATAAAAGATACCATCAGCCAGCATTTTACCTTAATTTATATTAACTGAAGGGGGAAAAAATCTTAAAGCATAATCTGAAAATTGACCCTGGTAGATGTTTTACACCAAACTTGGTGTGTGAAAGGTGTTTTACTTTGAATCCTAAATTCTCCATCCATAGCATCCAATACTATGCACCATTAGAAAGTTACAAATCTCCGTGTCCCCCCCACAGTGTGCAGGAGAGCAAGGCCAGTGCTGTGAAGGTGATCCGTTCCCTGCTGAGGGAGTATGTGAGGAGAACTACCCTGGTGGATCGTGCCAGTGAGTTGCGCTCAGCCTCTGTGACCAGCAGCACCAGGCCTCCAAACAGCAGGACAGGTCTGTGAGAAGTTGTTTTTTAATACTAATAAATTAACACATGTCCTGGCTTTCATTTTTCAGGTAATGTACATATTTATTATTTTGTTTAATGCAACTTACCTTCATTGTAAGCTGTATCATGTCCAAGGTACAGTACCTGTCAAAACTGAAAATACACCTGACCAATCGAGATGAGACAACACTTGAATGGGGCAAACTGGAGAGAACAACAGTGAAACATCTCTATAAGAGGCACAAAGACATAGTGGCTCATTTCCTGCTGGCACTTGTTAATGGAATGCCTGGGGGGACTAGTTTCCATCTGGTGACCTTACACATTTTACTGGTGCTGTACAAGTCTGCTGTGTTCTGTTTACAGGCTCCCTGACACACAAGTAAACCTCTGTAAATTAGGAATCATTGCATTAAATCTTATCAGAAGTCTTCAGCACAGTCAAGGTGTGTCAAATGGGATTTTTTTAAGCAATTTTGTGTTTACAGGTTCTACCCAGATGTCCTGGCTGTGCAAGAGAGACTGCAGTGTGGGAGAGAGTCTTCCAGCCCACCAGAAGTCACACCTGCTCTCAGAGCAGCATCTTCTTAACCTTGATGGTGGGCCTCAGGAAACGGCTATCCCAGGTGAAAATGACAGTTCCTGCGGGGAAGCACATGGAGACTCTCTGACCAGAGCCATGGAGGCCCACTTCCAGAGGCTGTGGATCACAGAGGTTGCACCCGTTTCAAAGTCTGCCACCAGTGAGCACTCAAAGGGGGTGGAGAGAGACACTCCAGTGAGACAGACCAACCCTGTGACAAAGACACCAGAAACTGAGACCAAGAACCGCAGGCTGTCACTGGACGATGCACCCAGCATGGACCTAAACGCTCTATTGGAGAGGGACTTCAGTGTGCAGAGTTTGACCTCAGTCCTCAATGAAGACTGTTTCTATGACAAGGATGAGGGCAAGACCCCCATCCCTACCATATAGCAGAGCTCAGGTGAGGGGTCCTAATTTGCCCAAGGCACAGGACCCTTGTCACAGCCATTTCATGTTTCTGACTGCCCACTTTGAAGATGAATTCACAGGAGTCAAACTGTGAGGGTGCTGCACTGGTGTGCTCTTCAGACAGTGGTCTCATGACAGCACCCCAGGGTACATTTCTGTTCCTGGCAGGAGCAGGATGTGTCCACATTCCGCAGTCCAAAGACTTTATGTAGACCTCCCTCACTGTACAGCGTGCACTATAAACACAATTAGAACATTTTTGTACAGCCGTATTTTTTCTTCTGCTTTTTAATTTATTGATAGGTTTTTATTTTTGTATTGTTTTGTGAGAATGTGGGCTGTCATTCAAAGTCTCCTTGATGTTTGTGTGGAAAAATGACTTGTGTAAGTTATACCATAGTGTGTTATGTCTGCCAGATCATTCCAGATTCTCAGTCACATCAACACCTGGCAGCTCCTTAATTATACCTAAGCCTTTCTTCACACTAAATTGCAGTGTTTAATGCACAATATTGTTTTCACATGTGATGTTAGTTCTCCACTCACACTAGTGTCCCTCCATGACAGTGGATATTGGATGTTCCTCACCAGTTGTAAAGTCACTGTTAGGATCAGTGCAACTCAGAAGTTGGCTTTACAATCCTTCAAACCAAAAGATATTAACACAGCTCTTTGGGGCGACGTGTCCTTTATAAACACAATGTTCAAAGTAATATTGTAAATGTCTACTGTGTAATTTAATTTTAATATATTATAAAATTCTTTATGCATATTTGACATTGTAAAGAATTGTAAAACGCTGTGAATAGTTGCTGTCTCTTTTTTTTTTAATACATAATGGATGAAATGAGAACATGCTGTGTATTATTTACCCTTTACCCCAGTAAGGATTTTTCACTTGTGTGGTTAAGTAACTATCTTGTTTGCAGAAAGGAAATTGCAGGTGGCACTGCATTGAACAAAATATGTCTTATACTTATTACAAATCTTATGTTCATCAATTATCCATCTCATTAGTATTAATTGGAAGGGAATTGATTATGTGGTACATGGAACAGACCCCTTAGAAACTATTGCACTCTACTTGCTTTACAGATGCAATCTTGCTGTTTTGGTTGTCAGAAAAGTTGAGAAGGGTCCAGAATGCACTATTTAATAGTTAAGTCTTCAAACTGGTCTCCAAGTTGGTTACATTACAAACTTGTTCATGTTTTGCTCCTTTTGTTATCCTAAAGCCTAACTTTCACATGTTCAAAGAAGTTACTGTTTTTCTGTTGTTCAAATTAATTTCCTGTCAACCTGAGACTAATGAACAGTACTGTCTGAGTAATACTGCCAAGAATAAAGAGGTTAATTGCCCAAATCAGGGCACCAATACTGTAAATGTCTCGTGTTGAATGAAACTATATCTAAAAAAGTACTAAACAAAAGGAAACTGGTATAAAAAAGCAGAATGAAGAAGGCAGTTGTAGATGTACATTTCCATGAGTTAACCTTCTTTCCTTCACATTCCATGTAATAAAATCATACAGATTCCATTTCATTAGTTTGTTGTTTTTGGACCTGTGGGAAGTTCAGTGGTCCAGTGTCAAGTGTACACCCTGGATTGGGGGGTCTGATTTATGGCACAGTTATGTGTTGGGATCCCTCCTGTGTAGCGTCCCAACCAGGTCTGTCAATGACACTCTGAAAAATTACTGGCTGTTTAATGTACATGCAGAATAAAGGAAGAAAAACAATCTTATTCTAAATAACATTCCTCATCTTACAACCTTCTGAAAATGACTGAAATGGAAGGAATGTTGATTTGTGAGCATTGTGTGGCTCTGCACTCATACCCCTGCTCAAGCTCCACAGAATGCAAGTGCTTGTGCAACACACCCCCAAACAGGTGGTTATGGAAGCTTGGGATTCAGACCAAAGTGGATTTGTGACTGGGGAGGGTAGAATTTGCAAATTTTAAAGAACCACACATGTCAAGTAGGTTCTGGTTGCCACAGCAACACCTCAGTGAAGGACTGTTCACACTGTTTTCACAGAAATAATGTAAGAGCCCCCCTCCTCCCACACTATCGTTTTAGCTCCACAGTAGTACACAGTCGGGGTTACGTTGATTGTGTTCAGCTGTTCCACATGAAACAGGAATTGGGGGTGGGTGGGGGGGCTGCAAGCTTTGCTGAGCTAAACTCTCAAGGGCTATGATGTTCTTATGTTGGTGAAAATCTCAGCCCCTTCATCACAGTCCCATTTCTAGCCAGCATCTCTTTGCAGCCCATCTGATAATCTTTACAACACCCAGTCTCAGTTCCTCCTCCTCTCACTCCTTCCTCCCAAGAAGCTCCCTTTACTCATGTCTCCACCTCCTCCCTGTCCTCTTCATCAGCTTGGGCAACAAAGACCTCCAGCAACCAAACACCCAGGCTGAGCATCCTGACGTTACTGCCTCTGTTTCAACCCACAAGGAGGTCAGCTGCTAAGGGGGCAGAGCTCATCACGCTCAGCCTGCCTGCCTTCACCTGGAAGCAATCATCCCAGTGCTGCCTGCCTGCCTCCCTGCAAGCGTGCGGGGGACTGTTTTTGTATCAGGCAGACATATGCAAGCCTAGGTGAAGAGAGCAGAAAGAGTAAGGAAGAGAGCCAGGGAGAGAGAGCATCCATTGTAACTGCTACTTCTCCTCACTGCTACCCACAGGGACACCAGCTACACCACATACAGGTAGGTGTGTGACAACTTTTCCCTCTTCCTCAGGCAGGGCACACAGCCCACAGAACAACCTTCTGTATTCAAGTCCACAATGGAAAAGTCGATCTGATTTTCCACTTCAACATACGAAGGTTGGCAAGCAGTAACTACTGAGCTATAATCTGTAGAGAGACTGGACTCTGGTTCTGGTGCCACCTGAGGAGGAGGTACTTACCTGAGCACAGCACAATGTTCAGTTGGTAGGTTAAGACTCCACTGCAGACTTTCACATTAATCATGTAATATTAACTTTCCAGTAGTGGGAGCTCTTGTCAAATATATCCAACTTTCCATGAGCATACATTGTGTATTACTCTGGGATATTTACACTTACATATATATTACTTTAGAAGATGCATCTTTCCTTAACACCTCACTGCTTACCATTTACGGAAATTTGCCTCCTGGGATTAAAATTGGATGTCAGCCACATACTGTCAGAGGTAATAATTTAAGGCCTCATGTACACAGTAAGCTGGCTGCAATATAACAAAACTGGCCAGTTGGTTGTTTAAAAACACCTGTGAATGCAGACTGTACAACTCATAATACTGTAACATGACATGTTGCACAGGTACATGTGAGTATGTAGATGGCAAAAGATCCCATTCTGTCCTTAAACAGACCGCAGGGCATCTGGTTGTACAGCAGTAAAAACAATGACCCCCCCCCAAACTTGCCAGATGGTGCAATGGCTACCCCACCCCCCCACACTAGGCCTTGTGTGCTTATTCGGCATAATGAGACAACTTTTCACACAAGTTATAATTTTCATTCTCTTCACTTATTTTATGGAGACATTTTCAAAGATCTTCATGAAAATTACAAACGTTGAACAAATTCCACAGTGTGGCAAACTCAAACATCAACATCAAAGCAAAAAGTGACAAAGTTAGACTGTTCCCACTGACAAAATAATTACATCGTGTCAGCTCACACAGATCTGACTATCCTCTTCCCTGTCAATCATGTACCTATAATGTTGAGAAGAGCCTTTGTTTCTAGGAACTTGGTTTTTAAAAATATAAGTTTGAGAACGAGGCTATGCAGGTACATAATACTCTGTAATTATATAGTAGGAGTTCTACAGCATTTTAAGAGCAATCCTGTTATTAGTGAAATACAAGCTAACATAATCCATAATGATTTCCAGATGAATCACAATCTGGGTTATGTAACCATTCTTTCTCAAACCAATAAAAATTCTTAATCTCTCTGCCTAATTTGTTTTCCCCCCTTTTTGAATAAGATTTCAAACAGTAAGTGAACATTCTGGAGCCACATGAACCTGTGAACAGGCTGCTTGACAGGACCCAAAAACCTCTCAACCCTGGCTAAGTGCTACATCTGGTCACATCTGGATCCCTATGCCACAGTCACTACCTTACATCTTAATTTCTCTGGAAAGAAACGATAGAACCCAGAGCCTTGAACTTTGAATGTTACAGGACACTACAAGATTCAGATGGGGCAACAACTTTAGTGGTAGTTCATGCACAACAAGCTCAGAGAGATGTGTGCATATAAGCCAAATTAGAGCTGTGGGGCAAAGATGTCGTATCCAACACACCTTCTCCATGAGCTAGTTCTCAGACCAAAGGGTTCTGCACCTGGCAAGTTGCAGGATCAGGGTGAGGTGTTTTTCTCAAAGGCACAGAACAGTCATGGGAAAATGAAAGAGAAAAATGATTTTAAAACACACTAATCAGCATCTATAGACAAACATGTCTGCACTTATCTTAGAACAATTTGTAACAATTTTGTTTAAAAAGCATTTTTGGATGTTACAGCTTTACTGATATGAATTAAGAAGAAATAGTCTGAGACACAGCGTTGCCATCAACAGAGCCGGCACCTCATCATACAGTCCCGGCGAAATATTTTTCATGCTGGAGGTTCTCTGATAATTCACCAGTAAAAAACGCAGCACATTTCTGCCTCTGCTATACTAATGCAGTTGTGTTAACATATCATTCATAACACAATTTTGGAAATGTTTTGTGCTCACTGGGAACTGCTAAAATCACTCATGTTGCCATTCTCATCTGATCACCAGTGAAAAAGCTTCTACAATTTTTTGGACTTTAAATGAATATTTACCAGAGACAAACATCTTTCCAAATGTAATTATGTGCTTTCTGAGTGCCAAGTGGCTTTCCTCCAAAACACCATCACAAGTCAGATAAAAATACATTAAAAGCAATAAATCAACATAACTGCACATAAAAAATACCCTGTAAGGTGGCTGAAGGGTTTAAAAAGGGGATAGTAGAGTAAAGAGAATAACAGCAGCAGGCTCATAAGGATCTACCACTTCTTTCCTAGTTGTTACATCTGAACAGATCAACAAATATCTGATGGACCCATCCCTGAAGAAAGACACCATGTTGTGCCTTATTTCTCACACACACTCATGCTTTTACATAGTTCATACAATCTAGCTTTAGGCTAAAGCATAATGAATATAAGCATGATCTTCCAAAGATCAGGCTTCCCATCCAGAAGCGCTCCCGACTGTTTGACCATGAGGCCTAATTATGGGGACTTATGGCCTGGTTAATGAAGACAGCAGTGTGTATAAATCTGTGCAGCATCTGTGTTCACACTCGGAGGGGACCTCACAGCAGGTTCAGATAGGGCCAGGGCATGAAGAGACCTCTCAGGACAAAGGGGTGGGGCTAGAAAATAAGAAACCATGAACCGTCTGCCTGCTGTCATCATTCACGTTCCCACACACCCTCCTTTCCTGTCCTCAGCCACATTTGGGAGAGAGGGTGGGGCTTAATGTAGAGGTCATTGTAAATTCAGTTTCTCTATGACAAGTCTTAGGGGAACTTGAAATACTGCTGTTATTACCACAGCCTGTATGGAGCTCCATTGCTGTCAATTACTTTAAAAGAAGGCTTGGTACCTTGTCTGTTTCTCCCTTCTGAAAGTCATTCCCTGGAAGGAGATTTCTTTTGTCCTGCCTATGGCACTGTACAAAAAAGCAAATTTGCTGTCACTGTTCCCAGCCTTTTAATATATGCAGAAAACAGGGATGAGAAAGGTAGAGTTAGGTCCAGGGGTCTTTGTGAAGCTCTAAAGCTGGTGGAGGAAAGCCTAACTGTAAACCTCAGCAGTTTATCTAAAAACAAACTGGGCGAATAACAGTGATAGCTTTAATTTTCATCTTTCATGCACTCAGACAGACGATGATGTGCTGAACGCTCCAGACAATACACACCCAGGATTGCCAACCAGGACGCGTGAAGCTCCCCTTCACTGGCACTGATGGCACAACAATACCTTTCCCGCAGCACCCAGCGACCGTCCCAACCGTGACCGTAATGCCTCCTATGCTGCTGCAGCAGATGAGCTGATAACATCACTGGATTGGTGAGGCTAAACTCTCCACCTGCACCATGTTTTTGTGCTATGGTGTGTGTGTGTGTGTGTGTGTGTGTGTGTGTGTGTGTGTGTGTGTGTGTGTGTGTGTGTGTACGTGCATGTTTTTACAATGAGAAAATCACTCCAAATGACCCAACGCACCATAGCACATGCTCTGCACCAGTCTGAATGGAAAGCAAGGTACCGTTCTTCTCACTCCACGGAAACTGTCCACTTTGCTCATTTGAAGCGGGACACTGGTGGCAGCTGTGAATTTCACAGCGACTGCAGGAAGGCACCAAGGTGAAGAAATGGTTAAAATGCGCTGAACTCTGCTTGTTTGAACTGTGATTACAAAAGCAGTTTTACCTGATGTTGCACTCCTCAAGTGCTGCAGCTTTAAGTTTTATGTCCTGAGTCTTGAACACACCATAATTCCATTTATCGTTTTCAGTAGTGCTTTCAGAAAGCTTGGGCTCAGAGAGGAGGTGCAGGGAAACTCTAAAACAGCACAGGCTGCCTTTCCCAGTGACCAGCTCCCACGCCGCCCCTCCCCCAGTGGATCGTCACGCTTGCTCGCTCAGTTCAATTCTCATTTAGATCTCTCTCACAGGCCAGTGGAGCCCTTGGTGAGGAGGAGTTATCAGCTGCCAGGCTCCGTACCTGGAGGACAGAGGAGACGTGGAGCGGACTCAGGTCTCTGCAAGGCGAGGATGGAGGCGGAGAGGTCCTGGAGGTAGGACGCTGTGGGAACAGGCGGGATGGCATCCACTGGCATGCAGATTCTGGCCTTCATCTTGGCTCTGCTGGGTGTTCTCGGGGCCACAGTGGCCACACTACTGCCCAACTGGAAAGTGAGCGCTGACGTGGGCTCCAACATCATTACGGCTATCTCCCAGATGCAGGGACTGTGGATGGACTGCACCTGGTACAGCACGGGCATGTTCAGCTGTACCCTGAAGTACTCAGTGCTGTCGCTGCCTGCCTACCTGCAGACAGCCCGCAGTGCTATGGTGCTCTCCTGTGTATTGGCCACCCTAGGCCTCTGTCTTGCCTCTCTGGGTCTCAAATGTGCCCGCTGGGGGGGTGGCCAGAGGAGCAAGGGCCGTGCTGCTTTAGCCAGTGGCTCATGCTTCGTCATGGCGGGAGTTCTCTGCCTGGTGCCAGCATCCTGGTTCACCAACGAGGTCATCACCAGCTTTTTGGACTCTAATGTTCCTGAAAGCAACAAGTTTGAGCCAGGTGGAGCAGTGTACGTGGCCTTTGTGTCTGCTGGATTGCTCCTGGTGGCAGGGCTGATCTTCTGTGCATCTTGCCCAGGGAAGAGGGATGGAGCCCAGGACCTCAGCATCTCCCCTGCTGACAAACCACTACAACAGCAGTTACACCAGCAGCAGCTGATCCAACAACATCAACACCAACAACAACTACAGCAGCAGCTCCACCAGAAACTGCCTCACCAGGGAGAGCTGCGCCAGGAGCAGCAGCAATGCTGCCCACCTACTCCAACACACCCTCAGGAGGGCAGAGCTGAATACAGTCTACAAGACTATGTGTGACCATCTCTGCATCTCTTCACCTAGGGGGCACAGAGAGTGGGGATTTCATAGCTCATTGACTCACCACTCATGAGAAGGAGGCAGAGGTGGTGGACATTGACTGGTTCCTTTTCCGACTTCCTGCTCTTCATTCTGTAGCAAGTGCTGAAGAAGCGTGGATGTCTGCAGAAGTTTTGGGGCAGTTTGCAAACATTCAGGCCACCCCCCCCCCCCCCCCCTTGTATCTCCCCAAAGGAAGCTGTTGTACCCCCAGGCAGAAATGAGTCATCATCAGCGCACACATCCACCACCAGTAAACTGTGTGAAAAGGTCCTTAAAAGGAAGAGCACATTTCTGTAAATGTGCAGTGTGGACTATTTTGTTATTTTTCCAGCTTACCAAAGGTTTGGGAAACGATGGCTGGGACGCTGCAGGGGAAGAGATTTGGAGGGCAGCAGCCGACCGTGAGCTGTGTAGCAGCACTTGTACTTCAACTCTGCTGAGAACATGTTAGCGTCCTGGTCACTAGCAAGTTTATGCGGTCAGCAGGTTACTGCCATGCCCATGGTGTAATCTCAACTAGAAATCTCGCCTTCTTTTAGTAGTGCATGCTATGCAACTTAATTTTCAACGCAGGTTAGCAGTCATCGTTATTCTGTATTATAGTTTTTTTCCTCATAAATCTCGTACTTCTAGAATAGATTTAGCTAAGTTCTAACACTATCACTTTCTGGGGCAGTTTAGTCATATCGGTGACATTTTAACTACTACCATGTAATAAGAAGACGAGAGGTCTTGAGTTTTGGGGGAGGGGGTCAGTGTGATGCCAGCCACTGTTATATATGACTCATGGAAAGGGGAGGCTGTAGACACTCTGTGTGCTCAGCTGTTTCTCCAAATGCTTTATCTGCTTTATTAGAAGCATTCAAGCAAGAAATCGTTTAATAATCTCCTGTTCGGTTGAAATGGCGACACATCTAGGAAGTAAAGGCATGTTAGGGCGCTCTCAGTGGGATTTTTCAGTTTTCTACCATTTGATATGAAATATTCATGTCATTATCTCAATGTCATTATGTGGAATGAACAAAAAGAGGTGTTCGCAGCTCATGCATCATGTATGAATCTTGCTTTTACACTGGAAAAGGAAATTCTGGTGGAAAAGAAAGTGGCTACTAAATACCTCTACCTCAAGAATCACCGCTAACACTGTCTGAAAAATAATAATTAGAACAAACACACAAATGACTGGAAACATGCGAGCACCCCCCCCCCCCACACACACACACACAAAAGCATGCAAACATCAAACACCCAGTTCCTTTTTCTGAGGGCTGTAGCTAACAGTAGGAGACACTTGGTGGAATGTACTTTGAGATAATGATGTTCTCTGCTTTCTGAATTAACTTCCTTTCAGCTAGGCACACATTACTCGTAAATTCTAAACCCTCCACACACTCTCCCTTTATCTGTTAAACACACACAACCCCAGTCATACAGATAAATAATGTGCACATAAGAAATTATCATAGTCTCACACCAAATATACCTTCATCATGGAAGGTATGATGGCTTAAAAAAGACCCTGCAATATTCATGTAGAAAATCTTGTCATTGAAATAAATAGTTTCATTATATTACTTTTTTTATAAGGCTTGAAAGGCTAAGATTGACGCTAGATTTGGAGAACAGCACAGCTCATTACTTGTTTCCTTCTGTGGCACACCAGCACCTTCTATTAGTGATTGAGATGCACTGTCCACATGCCAGCCTATTCCGCTTGAGCCAACAACTCTCGGGTGGCGACTGATGGTCAGTACACTCAGGACACAACGCAGCCCAGGGGGGGAGGGTCCTGCATAAATGTGAATGTCAAACATGAGCACGGAGGGAAGGTTTCTAATATTGAAAGTAGTCATATTTTAAATTTAGTTTGTTTACTGTAACACTTGTTTATATGGCTGTTTGGTTTTATCTGGACAGTGTTAGAAATGTACCATTGGGAAAAAAAAAAAAAAATCGATTTGAAACGTTCAGACAGTGGACAGTCCTGTCACTGCGCAGGTCCACACAAGTGCTTACAAAGGCATGGCTTCTTTTTGGACAACCCCAGATTAAGTTCCTGCTTAAATGCATGTTTATACAGCAAACTGTACCTTTTCCTCTGACAGTCGTAGGAGTCCTTTAAACCACAGTGCACAGTGAAAATAGCCTGTCTCCTGCAGTCAGCCATCACTGTGACATGGCTGGAAACTTCATTCATTCAAGACATTGTCCTCTGGCAGTGAGTCAGGAAGAGCACACAGATAAAGACTGCAGGAAAGGTGCTTTACATCACACACTCATCCACACAAGTTCACACATCCACATGCATTCATGCTGTAGTACATGCACACTAAAGTCACTGGCACTTTAGATCATTTAAAAACAGTTAATAGCCCACCCAGAGGCATCAGCAGGAATGTGCTGTGATTTTGGTGCATATCCTACTCACCTTTGGCAGGTGAACGTGAGCCTGGGGGCCCAAAACAACTTGGCATCACAACAGGCATTAATGGATAGCACTGTGCCCCCCCCCCAGCTCATGGGCTCTGGTCACAGACAACAGCGATCACACATGCATGAAGTCAGAAAACAGCACCAGTGCATGAGGTGAATCGAAAATGGCCTTTAACAGCATCAAATAGAAGTAGTAAAAAAACTGAAGAACTGAACAATTCTAATGAATGCTGTAAACTGTAAGCTCTATACAACTGTACTCTAACTGCAAGTGTTTAATTTCAACAGACTGAAAATAGATTAAAAAAATAAGAGTTAATAAAAATAAAGAGTTCTGATGTTCGCCCTCAATGTTGCACATGCTTGCGTGACACTTAAAATGAAGCCTCTCCATGATTCACATGCGCATGCGCGAGCGGGTGGGTTTGCGGGACGACATACCTGAGGCTTGTGCACGCCCTGGGCGATGGGAAACGCGCGTGAACTCGAGCCGGGTAAAGAGGGGGTAATGAAGTGTGACTAAAAGCGGCTCATGGCAGTCAGTCTCGCTCACACCGCGGGTTAGCACGCGCTTTTCGTGTCCCAGCGCGAAGTCGGTCACTTCCACACCGCAGCGTCTCTTGTCGGGAGCCCATCGAGCAGCGAGCGCTAAGTGGCCGAGCCATTATTAGTGGCCACCGGTGCGGTGCGGGTCTAGCTCCATTTTGATCTGTGTGTCACGAGAAATGCATATTCAGTGTCTACACACATTATCTCTTTATCGAGGCTCTAAAGAACGAACCCCCAAGGTGGCCGTGTTAACCGGAAGCGTCTTAATTTATTTCATTTGCTTCCATTTATACACGTCTTCACGTCCTGACGCGTTTTTCGACAACGTACTTGGCGATGCTGCTAAAGAGACCCTGTGAGAGATGCCCGAGCTCCGCACAAAGTGCTGACAGGTGAACATCTCTCATTTTTCTAAAAACCGATTTGTTTTCAGCACCTTCTAAACTGTGGCCTTTATTAGTCATTAGTTAGACAGCTGGTTTTCTTCTTTTACTGTCACGGTCTTGCGTCATTTAATTTTCTCTGTAAAATGGAAAAATCTACAAAGTAGAATTAGAGGATACTGTCTGACTCCCCTTTCCCAGTTGAGCTCATGTGTGCACCACTCCTTCCAGCACACTGCCAACAACAAGCATTATTATTATTATTAGCTGTGTAATGGATTGGTCCTTCCATCAAGTGTGTACCGTGCCTCAGGTCCTGTGTTCCAGGGAGAGGCTTTGAACAACTGTGATCCTGTATAAAAAAAGCTATGGATGCTGCAAAAGTATGGAAGGATGGAATTATTATTATTATTGTTATTGTTCTTACACATTTTATCCTAAATTGTTTTTAAAAAATGTTGCCGTTTATAAGGTTGGTTGTTTCAGTGTTTAGATGAATATTGGGTCTCTTGACCCAAAATCTGGACTCAAACCTGCAATCTTCAAGATGGTGTCCTTGGCCATTATGCTGCTAGCTACATAGTAGTACTTTATGGTATGTTTAGGAGAATCTGTTGGCAAAACCATTTTGCTTGTGGAATTTCGCACAATGATTTTTAAATCTACATCACACCCTTTACAATGTGATGGCGCTGGTCCTGATCTGGGACATCTAGCCATTTCTTCTGTTTCAAGATATAGAACCTCTGCAGTTAAGAGGCCAATAATTGCCCAATTCTTCTGCAAAATAAACATTTTCTTCTCTTCAGTAAGTAGCTGGTCTTGGCCCAGTGCACTCAGTCCACATGTTATCCTTGTGCAAAGAGGAAGGTAAGATTCAGCTGGAATGAGATGAAAACATTCCCGACCATGACACTCCATTTTAAACCAAAGGGTGTATTTTTAGGTCTCAGCTTGGGAGTATGATGAATGTAGGTGCCAGATGCCTTTAGGCATTTAACGACTTACGCAAAGTCAGTGTAATATCTTCCTGTGCGTTTGATATCTTAATTGACTGCATTTTGCAGCTTAGGATTGATGGAAATCGAGGAAAAGTAGGGCATGATGGCACAAAAGTTGTGTGCTTTAAAACATAATGTTATGCTTTTTGGTTCAGTTATCCTACCCTGGTAATTTAAAAGCAGGGCTTTCCACTTAGCTGGCCATTAATATTCTCATTGTTTTAACCCCTTTTCATGTCAGGCTTATGAGTATGTCAATGGACAAATATCTTATAATTAATAAAAGATTAAAAATCAGAATGAAAACCAACAAAGCTAAGAACTGTAATATAGTATATACACTGTAATGTCAGATAAAGACATATCCAGGACATTTACCAAAGGTTATCTCTGACCCCAGTCCACAAAACCTTTTTTTTCAGTCATACCTGTCCTGTTATTATGGTTCTCATCTAAAATATGGCTGCACCTAAAAGATACTCTTATACCACCATTTTGGCTGTCAGTCTCCTCTGAGGACCATCAACTGTTTGCAGCCACTCTGTTTTTTTATGTCTTCGTGTGCATAGGGCTTTCCCACTTTTTACCAGTATTTTTTTGCAAAAGAGATGTTAAATCTCAATTTTTTGGATACACTTTGGTGGTGTCTTAAGATTCATAGTGATCAGAATCCTTCCATGTTGCTCACTGAGTCCCAGAATTATGGGGTACTATATACTTTGAAAGGATAACTTGAAACAAGAATGTCTACTCACAATAATAAATATGAAAATGTATAATCATTATTTTATAACTGACTTTAAACAAAGTCTAATTGCACATAACATTGACGTAGACAAAACGGAAGGGGTTATTAATGTAGCGTCATAAAAGAGAAACATTATACATTGGATTGGTTTCTTAAAAGATATTTTCCTTTGACTTCCTTCTAGCTTCTTCTTGCTGTAATTAAGATCAACTACCCAATAATTACTATATAATCCCAACTTCTTATTCGCAGAGGTTTGAGTGTATCAGCCAAAATGCTGGAAAATCCAAAAATAAGAAACAGATACCCCATGGAGGCCAAGTGCATGAGCCTCATCAGCTGTGGAAACAGAGACTGTGGCTGCCATAATCTTTGCTCAAGTGAAGCCTTATCATGTTCTTGTTCCTTCCTGCCTTTCCGGTGTTTAACCAGTACCTGTATCTTCTACATTCCACATCAAAGATCACTTTGCTACAACAAGAAAACTTAGATGCAGACCAGCATCTAAAACTACGGAGTACCGGAGGGGACACTAGACCCACCAAGCCTGCACCACTTCCTGCTTACCGCGCCAGCCCTTTCCTGTCCCCGCTAGCGTTTGGTAGCGGCGTCTGTTTGCCCTTTCAAAAAAGCTTTACCGTTGTTTCTTTTCAAATCTGCCCAAGCGCGCACATTCCGGTTGCGAAACACCAAAAAGCCACGTTTGTACACCTTCCGTACCTTTTTAGATCTGCTTTCTAACCAGTTTAGCTACGCCGGTAAGCTAGCTCCTTCAAACTACAACTACCATGAGCCCGAGGTACTGCTCAGCACCGGTGGTGAAGTCTCCATCTGGTGGTCGTTTTTCACTACTACGCGCTTTTCTAAGGCCACGCTTTATTTAATAAAAACGTGGGGAAAATGCCCTTTTTCTGCCAAACTACCTCCGCCGTAACTTTGGCTCTTTCCGAGCAAAATGAAACAATTTTAACCCCGGTGCACTGTCCTCGGCATTTTTTAAAGTTTTTCGCTTCCCCTGCTCCCATTCAAAGCACATAGAAAGGGTGTTCTTGAGGACATCTGGTGGACAGTTGCTGCAACTTTTCAGGCGCAGCAGGCCCAAAAGCCTAACTCAAAACACGAATTTTACAAAGTTTTATTTTGCCAAAAATGGACCCTGATTTTCGATAAAGGGGGTCTCCCTTTGGAAGCATGGAAACATTTTTTTTTTTTTTGAAAAAGACCCATCTGTTGATTTTCTACGAATATTTTTCGAATTAGCTTAGCATGCTAACATGCTAATTACTGTTTCGCCCCATAGGAAATGAATGGGGCACCGGCAGTGGACCTAGCATACGATCAAGGCGATATTAATTTTTTGGGAAGGAGCAATTCTCCAATTGAAACTTATCGCTGCATAACTGTAAGGGTGTGGCACCAGCCCAATTGCTACCCCTAACCCTATGGTTCATGGGGGGGGAGGGGGCACTGCTGCACCATGGGGCATAGCACAAACTTCTCTAGGGTCTCCCCCCATCGCGAGGCAGTGGTTCCCAGGCTGGGATGCATACAGCAGCTCCAGGATAAATGTGGCGCAGTGTACATGATTGCTTTCTGTCAGGGTACCAGATGTCCTGCTTTTAAAAATTATTTAAAAATACTTACAAATAATGTAGGCAAAGAAACCAAAGCCCTCCCCAGGATTTTTCTACACTCTTTCTGAGTTTGGGTCTTTTCGCTTTGGGTGCGTTTTTCGTCCTTTTCCGTTCACTTCTTAAACAGAGTATACCGGAAGAGTTCAGGAGATACGAGCCAGGGAAAATTCAGTCAAAAAAACCAGACATGCCAGTAGATGCGCCAGGTCATAAGCTCGCATTAAGTCCCTGCCCTTTGTACACACTGCCCATCGCTACTACTGATTGGATGGTTTAGTGAGGTCTTTGGATCAGCCCTGCCAGGGTCAGTCATGGCTCTGGCAGAACACTGAAGATGATCAATGATCAGGATAGCAGGCACTCGTGGTCTCGCAGTTTTATCTGCAAAAGCGAATGACAAGATGATTCTCATCTATTCTCAAACTTCAAATGGGTAAGAAGCCTGGCTCACTGGCTTGGAGCCAGGCATGGAATGTGAGCTGCCTAGTGGGCCACTTTTGGTAAGCAGAACTGGTGCTGGGGGATGAACTGAACTCTGGGTTCTGCCATCAATTGCTTAGCCGTAGGCGAAGTCCTCCATCCCCCTAAAAGCAGATGATGGCAAAAGACCTCTCCTCTACTTAGCCCATGCATCAGAGTCAATGTCAATGCCCAAGAAGGTGTTGGTTGATACAGACACCAGGACGGTGGCTATGGAAGTCAGAGTTCGCTAAGGAGTGTGTGTAACAACTCACCTGCCAAATCAACTAGCCCTAAAAGGATCTAGAGCATTGGGCCCATACCCAGCTGTCGCTGGCAACAGGAACCTTTGCTGTTATGCCACAGTGAGCAATGAAGCGTCGGGAAAGAGCCAGGGTGGAGCTGCTGCAAATTCAAACACTCCAATCCCTGCAGACTGCTGAGTGACTGTCTGTTTTAAGGTCACCAACTTATAAGTGTAACAATTCACTCCCAACTACATACAGTCAGGAGGCTGAGAGGCAAGAATGCAGGGGGAAACAACCACAGCACTGTAAACTCCAGGCAGACAAGCATCAAACTAAGCACCATTCCATACATGAACCATACAATACCTCACAAAGACCAAAAGGAGGGAGGAGGCTAAATAGAAGGGTGGCTGACCAGATAACAAGGGACAGGTGAGGGCCCAAATAGAAATCAGGTGCAGGAGAGTGGGAAAGATAGGGTTCAACGAGGTTGTTTAAGTGGAACGGGCAGCGGGCTGCTGGAGTTTGTGACAATAAGACTCTCCCAATTATTGAATTCCCACCTGGTACATTGCCTGGTTAAACAAGGTGCTCTGGTGGGGCAGGGGGGCTGCATCTTCCCCCGGTACAGCAAGGCACCATGGTGCAGGCTGTGGCCAAGCCTGTACCATCAGATGGTGGCCAGTTGAATACATTGCCTAAGGCCAAGCAGTGTTCTTTTATGTTGGGCAAGACCCAACCCCCACAAAGGTACAGTACTATCCTGGACTGGCAATGGTTACGGGCTAGGTTACGCTGGGTCTCTATGGGGACGCAAACTAAAGCCAACTGGGTGCTTGGAGAGCAAGACCCAGTCAGCAGTGCCCAAACCCTCCTGCAGGAACCATTTGCCAGCTCTGGGCTCGACTTGAGGATGGAGTTGGCTGGAGCTGAGTCAGGTGAGGAAGGCTGTGCTCAGCCTGATGAGATCTCTGAATCTTTTTGACCGATCCAGAGAGGGGCATCACGGCAGACGAGGAGAATTAGGCCGAGGCTCTTGATAATCACGGGTATGCAAACGTGGAACGGAGGACAAGTTGCCTCCCCAGAGGTTGGCATCAGTAAGCGCAGAAACAATCACCAATGTCTTGCCAGATAAGCAGATTGTCTGGGGTTTGTGCGAGGAGCAGTTTGGTTGGACCCATAAAGGCAACAAAGCATTTTGATGCCTAACATGTGGAAACCTTCCTGAAGTTCCAGTGTCAAAAGTGCAAAACGGTGAGCCTGAATAAACATAATCACATGTCACATTCCAAAATGCAAAGGCCAACAGAGCGATGGGAAGCGCAATTGGCTTTGTGAAGCATGCACCAAAATGTTTTCCACACAGAGGGAGCTCACCAAGCACAAAAGACACGGCCACCCAGACCTGCGCAAAGAGTAAAAGGCGAGAGAAGCGGACGCAGTCACAAGATGTGGCACTCTGTGTGAATACCATATGGAGAATAAAATAAAGGAACAGGAGGAATCAGAGGCTGGGCTTGCTGATAAGAGGACCATTGATTCAGCCCTGGCTGATCAACCCACCAGCAAGGCTCATGGGTAGGCAGGCACAGAGAGATAAGCGGCAGAGGTCAGCACCTCATCTACTGACAGAGGAGCTGGCCAATACGGCTCTTGTGGTAGGGCCGGCTCAGTGATGCCCTAATCCGGGCAGGTATCAGGAGCTATGGGGCCAAAGACACAGGAGATGTCTCACAGATGGTGAGGGCTTGGGGAGACAGTGCAGGTCAGATCTCCAAACTGATCAAAACCTCCACACTGCAGCTGCAGACTGAGTGGAGCGGGGCGAGAGCAAGACCAAGAGTGGTGAGGAACACCACCACATGAGAGATAGGAACTGAACCTAGAACTGTCCAAAAAGAAGGGGGTTTACAGGAAGCATCAACAGTTGTTTCGAGACCCACGAAAGTTGGTGGCTATGATCCTAGATGGAGAGTCCATCCACACCTGCCAAATCCCACCAGGTGGAATACACGAGATTTTAAAACAGAAATGGGAAGGCAGGAAGGAGTTTAACAGACTGGCTGGGTTCAAATCCTCAGGAGACACAGATAACTCGGTTCTCCACCAACTCATCTCTGCTCAGAAAGTGGCTGAGAATCTGTACCAAGTTTCGAATGCATCTGCCTAATTTGAGGCTCTTTTCTAGGATCTTAATGAAAAGGCTGGAGAGGGCGTGTCCATTTGATTTTAGGCAAAGGGGGTTTGTCCTAGCCCCCGGGTGCTCTGACAACCTAAATGTCCTGCAAGGCCTACTCAGACACTGGAAAAAAGAGAGCCGTTTTCAGTAGTTTTCATCAACTTCACAAAGGCCTTTGACTCCATTTTTCATGAACACTTCCTGTGTATTCTATGAAAGAGAAAAGTAGATCAGCACACGATAGTAATAATCCAGAATTCCTACGAAGACAGAAATCACGGTCGACGGGGTGTGTACCCCTGGGATCGAGATAAAGGTAGGTGTGAAGCAGGGAGATCCTCTGTCTCCCTTGCTGTGGCCCTAGATCCCCTCAGCTGGATGCTGAAAGAGTTTGGTAGCAGGTACAGCCTAGGTTCAGCCCACCTGACAAGCCTGGCTTTTGCCAATGATTTGGCACTTGTGAGCAGCTCATGGGAAGGAATGGCCACCAACCTTGGCATCGTAGAGAGGTTCTGCCAGCTAACAGTGCTGTTGGTGCAGGTGCATAAATGTCACAGTTTCTTTATATGATCTTTATATGACCGAGCTATCACTCAACGCCCCAGACTGGAGGATTAACGATGCTAAAATCGCTAGGATCGGACCAGGAGAGGCTGAGAAATACTTGGGCATTTGTATTGACCCGTGGAAGAGCATTCTGAAGCTGGAAATGATTGATCAGCTGCAGACCTAGATTTTTAGGATCAGGAAGGTGCCACTCAAGTCTTGGCAGAAAGTGGCACTCCTTAATTCCTTTGAGGCCTGGGCATCATGAAACTGGAAAGCCTAATCCCATCTATCCAAGCTCATGGGCTGTACCACCTTGCCAAATTCTGCGGATGAACTGAAAAGGGTTGTGGTACAATCCCTTAGGGCAGAGAGCAAATTACAGGGGCTATGGGCCAGAGCTGGGGGAAATGAAGAGAACAGGGCCAGAAAAGGTTGGCCTCACTGCCACCAAGCCATGGAAATGTGCTCACATGTCTTAGGACAGTTCTCAGCTGTCCAGGGGGTGAGAATTGTCTGTCACCACAAGATATGCACCCTACTTGCCCTCAAGGCCGAACCATGTGGCTGGACTATGTACAAGGAACCCTCCCTCACCTCAGAGAATGGGGTGAGGAGACCTTGTTTTTGCAAGATGGTCCACTGCTCTGGTCGTCAACGTGATGATCAGATTTGAATTGGCCCCCATCACTCTCCTAGGTGCGAGGAACAAGAAAATCCATCACTATAGTTATCTGAGCTCTGAGATCTCCAAGTTAACAGGAGCAGATCAGGTACACTTCTTTGGTTTTATAGTGGGAGCTCAAGGAAAGTAGCCCGAGTTCTACAACGAGATCCTGACCCAGCTGGAATTGGCTAAGTACAGGGCCAGAGCTTTTGCAAAACTAGTTGGTTGCAGAGCTCGGCTATATTTTCTGGATATTATGGGAATGTTCTGCAGTTATGGCAAAGTGTTCAAAGCCCAGTCTGTACCAGCAACCCAAATCCAGAGCTGATACTCCCTAAGCTCTGGACTGTCATCCCCCTAAAATGGTGGTTGCTGGAACCCACGGATGCACCATTGGGGGTTTGGGTCCATCAGTTCAGGAGACCCCTCTCTCCATGTTGTCTGACACTTGATGTGTTTTTTGTGGGTCGGGTGCATCTAGTACAAAGGCCCACACTCCTGGTCGTATGCTTGAGTGACCTGTGAGTGCTCAGGGCAGCAGCATGACCCTCTCTCAACCCTTGGTGTGACTCAGGCTTGGAATTTTATGTTTGACACCATATACAGCGTTAAGCCCAAATAATGCTCAGAGCAGTATTCTGCTTCCATCTAGTGGATGAAATAATATCATGCTGCAAAGAAATTATGAATTTTTATGAACCATTATGAACCATTAATATTGGTTATTAATATTCATGAGTGGGGCGGAGCCTTTAACCAAAAAAACATAATGATGTGTAAATGAAAAGCTTTAAAGCCAGTTTGAGAACAAACTGAAACTGAACAATTAGTTGAATTGAGCGACAGTGATGACAATGTGAATCAGTCATCAGACGTTGAAACGAATAGTGAAACAAACTTGTTGGGTAGATTCCGACCTGCCAAGTTACACTGATGCTCGCATTTTGTGTCGGGATGATACTACTGCTGACTATCCTGCACCTCCTCGTTTCCCATTTACGGGCAACTCTAGATCAAAGGTGTCTGTTGATCGTGGTTGTTTACGACTATTTGTCGATGATGGTGGTCTGGTGGACCAAATAGTTGTTGAAATGAACCGCTATGCTGAACAGTGTCAGAAAAGTCAAAGTAAACCATTTTCTCGTCCCAATCGTTGGCACCCTGTCACTGCAGATAACACATGGATGTTTTTTAGTCTTCTAATACTGCAGAGTATAGTGGGTTAACCAGTGTGGAGATGGTACTGGTCCACAAACAGGTTGTTGCAGACACCTGTTTTCCGCAAACTTATGAGTGAGTGTCATTTTTCACTCCTTATGAAATATCTGCATTTCACTAACAATGATGACTATGATGAAGCCAATCACCCAGCACTGAAACTGTACAAACTGTGGGAAGTGTATCAAGTGATCATCAAAAATATGCAGAAGGTGTATGTTCCTGATGGCGACATAAGTATTGATGAAAGTCTCATGGCTTACAAGTGAAGGCTGTTGTGGATTCAGTTCGTCGCATTCAATCCGGCACAATTCAGTATCGAGTTCTGCATGCTGTGCAAAGCAAACTCTGGGTACATGGCAAACTCGATACTTTACACCAGTAAAGGGACCAAGTGGGATGGCAAGTAAAGTCAATACAGCATTGCTACATCATCTGTGCCGTCACTGGCAGAACCCTTTGCTTGACCACAGTTACTGTATCATGATGGACAATTTCTACACCTCACCTGAGCTGCTTGAAATTGTACTACAAAGAAAAACTGTACGACCGAACCGCCACAATATGTCTGGTGACTTTGGTCCCGTGAAGGTGCATGTACACCATGGTACAGTAACTGCGTGGCAAAAGGGCAAATTGATTACGATCAAGTGGAGGGAAAGGAAGACATCAGCCTCCTAACCACTGTTCATGATGTAGCAACTGTCTGCTCGTGTCAAGGGAAATGTGAAAGTTACTAAGCCTTGCACTGTGGTAGCCTACAATAACACAATGGGTGGCGCTGATCATGTGGATCAGGCACTGACATTCTACCCTGTCATGCACAAGCAACAGAAAAAAGAATTACAAGAAAATCTTTCGACATCTGCGTGAACAGTGCCTATTGAACGTATTTGTTCTGTACAACAAGAACGCTGAAAAAGCCACAAGTCATGTGGACTTCAAATGGAAGCTGGTGGCAAGCATTCTGAAGAACCACCAGAGGTCTTCCTCATCCAGAGTGGTGGGTTGTTGCAGGACAACATGTGCGAATCCCAAATAATGAATTGGTTGTTATTTCATCAACTACTGCCTGCCACCAGCAAAGAAGCAAAGAAGAATTCTACACGAATGTGCGTTGTTTGTTGCTCAAAACGTGATGAGTCAGGGAAGAAAGTGCTCAAAGAAACATGCTCCTACTGTGCTGACTGCAATGTTGGGCTGTACATTGGTGACTGTTTCAAAACACATCGCATGAAGGACGTGTAATAAGTCTGCATCAGTACAGCAGTGGACAGTAGACGCATCTTTTCTACTATAATTATGTTGTTTCGGTAATATAATGCAATGTTTTTTGCACTTTTGGGGGAAACATAACCCTAAGGAGGTTAACAAAGGGGTCATTGGCATACTTTTAGGAGTTGGGTGCACCTATTAAAAAGGCTTGTTTTCCCGGTGCACCTGCCTGATGACCAGGTAGTATGTGTGGCATATAAGAGGTGTTAAGATTTTGTGCTCGCCTGCTGTGGCTTGCTAGGTTCCTATGCATGCTGCCGTGCCCAAGACTGAAACTGAAAAGGCCAAACACCTTAACTCGGATGTGACGTTACCATTACTTCCATTTCCCCACAGACACTTCGAGGTTTGCTAGGTTCCTTCCTCTTTTTGCATCTACCCAGGGAAATGAACCAACAATGATGGGTGGGCTAGCTGGATGTGATGAGTCTCATGATTAACCAGGAACCATGGTCATGAGTTTTACAATAACTGACTACGTGGTTTGCTGTCATGCACATTGTCACTGGATGACATTAGAGACGGGCTCTTATACTCGGAATTCAGTAAATTAAGCACGGACCCGACATGCGCATATGGTGGCATGAAGAGAACCCCCGTGACAGGGGACAGGAACGCACAATGCAGACATGGGGGACATCAAATCAAAGGACTCCCTTGGCTGGACTGGGGGACGCAGGTCCTGTGGCCAGGGGGTCAACACTGGGGTCATGGGTGGCTGAAACACGTTCTAATACGGGCCCATTCGAAAACACTGATAGCAGCAAGACCACGGCCCCATGCCACGACATCCGTAAGAAGCGGAACACAAACGGACACCCAGGGTAGAACAGACTCCCCCCTGCCGAGAAGTGCATGCTAAGTCCCTGATACCTGCGGTGAAGCAGAGGTGCCCCTGGGAAGCCTATGTGGGGTCCTAAGGACCCATGGTGAAGCAGTGGTCCTGCCCCAAGAACCATAAACAATGCCCTAGACATGTATGGTGCAGCAGGCTTCCCCCCCAAGAACCATAGGCAGGGCCCTTGACATCTCTGAACTCCAGCTCTTCTTCCATTCCAGGGAAGCATGTTGAGATAAGAAAGGCATTGGAGTGTGCTGTCCTTTCTTAGCACATATCACAAAAAAACTCATGTATATAAAAAAACCATCATGGGTTTGCTGAGTTAAACGCAATTAAAGAGTAAGAAGCAATTTTTCCTGTGGTTGTTAAAGTAAAATCAATATGGGACCTTTCTGTGTCTTTCTTTTATGAATACATAGTTGTACTTTCTTTGTGGAAGTCATGCAAAGGGAAAGATTTAAGGCTGTTTCCTGGCAGAGAGTCAATAATCTATATTAAAAAATTGGTGAATACCACTCCTTTTTAGGCTGTGCCCTCTTATCTTTTTCAGGAGATAGATTTACTGGTGATGACTGTAAAATTTCTGTTAAATGTTGGGCTTGTCCAGGTCCAAATATCAAGGAAAAACAAGCGACACAAAAGCTGATCTTGATATCTTGTATTTCCAGACTGAATTGTAAACATTTAGCTTCTTAGCTTCTTCTGTCACCACTGTCACAGGCTGTACCACAATTTTGCTTTGAAAAGTATGGATTTTTTTTCCCACCAATTGTAGGAAATAGTGGGGAAAGCAGGCATATGCTAACTTTGTATATATTGCTTTCAGTGTTGTTTTATGTTTTATCATATATTTTGAATGCTTTTGTGAGCCTTTCCACAGAGGCTCAGCTCAGCTATGTGCTGATCCTCCCCCAGTACCAGGAAAACCAGCATTCTGAATTTTAGCTCATCCTCGTTGATCAGTCTTAACCCTCTTATTTACCCATCCCTGAAATTAAACAGCTATTGATCAGTCTGATGTACATCTGTAACATGGTGTGTTCACAACGTATAGATTTCATTTTGCAAAGAGCGAGAGAACGACTGTGGGGTCCCCCCCCCCCGTTTGTGAAGATGCAGTAACCCCTTGTCAGGATTCTGCTGCTGTGCAGAGATGTTTTTCACTCTGACCCACTTTCCAAGCTCGGTGTGGCCAGACCGCTGCTGCCACCACTAGAGACGTCCCGGTATATTCCCCTGAAGAGGCTAAAAATGGACAGGCATGGCCCGGCCTTTTCACTGCTCCCTCTCAACACAGATAAAAACGCACCCAGATAAAAACCCTGAGATGGATTGAAATGCAAATGTACAGAAAATACCATTTACTTGTTCATGCATAATTACGCACTTTTTTTTAACTTTTTCACTCACAAATAGACATGAAACACATTTGTGTTCTCTATATGTACATTTTCACACTCAGATTCTTTGAGTGACACAAAACAAATGTGGTTGCTATACATTTACTAGTGTCTAGATTTTTGCTGTATTGGATTTTTTGATCCCAACTTGTAAATAAGCTCCTCTAAATTAAATGTGAAAGCACATTATGAAGGATATTTTCAAAGTAGTGAATGGTGGTTTAAGCAGAGTGCTGATCAGTAATAGTGGGCTAATCGCAGCTTTTTCAATCCAATAATGTTTTGTGCCCCATCTGCTAAATGGTACTTGCTTATATTTGTGGTTTTGTCAGCTGCCAAAAGTCTCATTTGGGTTTACAGAAGAAGCAGAAGAAGCCTCAGGTGTGGTTATTTCCTAGATTGTAGCAAGGAGTATGAAAGAGTTACAAATGTACAGCAAGTTGGAAATGTACAAAATACTGGGATTTACAGAAGCTGCAGTTCACAGAAGAGAGGTTTTTGGGATAACTGTGGACAGGGTGTTTAGAACCAGTGAGGGGAGCAAATATTAAAAGTAAGGATTATAAGTGAATTTCTGTATTTCGTATGTCAGTATACTGAGAGAAGGCGCTGTATTTGCGCAACGCTTAAGCGCTCCTGCACTTCACCCACCATCCACCAGGGGGCATTTGATTTCCCCATCGTAGTACTGATAACCTTGCCCTGGTGATATTTTGACATCCGCAGTTACACCTGACTGTAAAAGGTGAGTTTGTACGTTTTGTATTCAACAGTGCATGAGTTCTTTATGTGCATAATGTAAATTAAGTCAGTTTATCTCAATGAATATTCCTGTCTGTACATAAATCTGGTTATTTATTGATCTTTGTCACATTATAATGTGACATATGACTGCATGACAAATACAAAAATTTTTGTTTCAGGTTATGTGCACAAAATAAGAAAATTAAGTTCAGCTGTTTCTTGAGCTGAAATCAATCGTATTAAATCAAACTTATTCAGAATTAACTCTCATATGTATGTATTGACTCTAGAGTTAAACTAAAACAAGTGTATATTTATCTGACCATCCATTATCAATAGCTTTGTGTTCAGTGCAGGGTTGAAGTGGTCTGGAGCCTATTCTGGAAGCATAGAAGATATGGTAGGGTATATGCTGGATGTATTGCCAATCCAGTGCAGGGCACGCACACACTGCAGGCAACTTAGAATCACCAGGTCTCCTGAACACATCTCTGGACAATGAGAGGAAGCTGGAACAGCAAAAAAACCCTGCATGAACACAGGGAGAACATGCAAACTCCACACACATTGAGCTGGATTCAAATCCATCAGCAGTACCTACTGGACCATTAGGTTTTGCTGCCATCTGTAGTACAACAACATCAGGTAATTTTTGCAAGACTAAAAAAAGAAAACCAAGGCAACTAAAGATCTGAGAAAAGTCCTTTTCTGAAAATTGTTGGTTTAAATGGATGCAGGTAAAAGACACCCCAAGAGTGAATACACATTAAGTAGAGTGTCCAAGTGTGAACATTGTGTGTTATGAAACAGACATGGAGGAAGCTATATCAGGCTTATAATGTTTCTGTCATGTGTCCCTATAAAACAAGTGTCAAATATGTTTTAAATGCATTTGTTTTTTGAGAGCTGCGATGCACAAGGCTGTGTGTCATTGAATGTAGGTTAGTGAGTATGGTGTTTGTGGACATGTGCAGGTAACAGGCTGTTGGAGGCCACCGGCCTGCAGAGCTGCAGTGGAAATGGACTGAGCAGGATCAGGTGGAAGAGACAAAGAAAGCATGGAGTGGACAGTGGAATGCTTTTCTGGAGGGAACACAAATAGGGTATACATCATAAAACTACAACATAACATGAGCCTATGTATTGGAATACACATTCCCACAGCATGGTTTGTTTAACTCTGCTTTGTCATAATAACCGGCTGGAAACTATTACTGGGATCACCAGGTCTGTCTGCAGATCTCTGGGTCTCACTAGGCCACAATCATTTGTCATTCATGGATGGATACAACTTGGCAAGTATCCAAAGTGGAAATCTTATCTTAAATGAAATATAATGCTATAACATTATTCATGAATGAGAACTTTAAAAAATGTTCAGAATTTCTTATTCTAATACACATTTAGCTTGTTTTTCCAGTTTTATTTTGGGATTTTTCATAGAAACAACAGAATAACAACAGTGACTACCAGACCCTTGGACAGCCCACCCACACTCTCAACACTGAACATGTTACAACAGGTATACTAGAATAAGGAAAGTGTTAAGGACAAATAGATAAATTCATTAATAAATAAATAGGAAGGTTAAAAACAAATAGACATACATGAAAACTAAAGTATTTTTAAAAATGACACTGGAATCACTACAGGTTTCCTATCTTACATTTTCATTTAATCATCTAGTGGAACCTTTTCTCCTTTTCTTTTTATGTTATGTGCTGTAAATCAACTTACTAAGCAAACATTATTATCTATTAATTCACTTTTCTGTGAGGTGTTGGTAACTTTAACAAAACCTGAAACATTTTTGGCATTTTAAAGGAACACCTGTCCACCATGACTGGCTCTGTAACCTCTTTAACATGTTATGGTTCATCATTAAACACAGATCACATTTACTTTAAAAGACAAGAAAGGTGCAGTACTGTATAATGTGCAAATGAGTTGACTATTGATACATTCTGGGAGTGATTTTGGTTAATATTACGTAGCAGGTAACTATCAAGTACGTGTTTTCTGGAATGAGAATTGGTGACAACACCTTAAAGCAGTTTGAAGCAATTTACAGAACCAGACTGGGTATTATTCATCATTAGTACTTTATTAGGTTTCATCCTGGGTTTAAACAGTACTGTATTGTGATTTTTACAATAATCCATAGTGCACTTCATCTCAAGTTTGAAATAAGAACTGTGAGAGGTATTTTACTTCACTGACTTTCTGACTAAATGTAGACAAATAATGGTCTAAATCAGGCGTTATATATACAGTAAACAAAAAAGACTCCAGTCCGGGTTTTACATTTGAGCCGCGACGGAGGATCACAGCGGCTGGGTGTCGGTGTGCATCGCACGCACAGCCACGCGCGCTCCCGCACACGCGATCGCAGCCTGCGCCCGGGTTTGCGAGCTTCATTCAAACCCGAGAACTCAAACTTCGAGTTCTAAACATGAAAGCTGCGCAAAGCATCAGTCGCGGCCTCTGAGGCGCGGTCACGGCGCCAACGTGCACGCTTTACCTGTCATTAAAATCTATTTTTTTCGTCTTTCAACCAGTTCTTCTTTGTTTTATGGCCCTTTTTGATAGCTAATTGCTAACTAGCTAGCTGGGATGGATCCCCGCTTGCCATGTTGACGTGACCATGGCCGCACGAGTGGCTCACGCCCCAGGGGCGACTAAAAGTAAAAAGCCGGGCTTGTCTGGCGGTCTGAGTCTGGAGCCAAGCCGCGGGACGCCGCTAAGGGGGGGAGCACACGTACCCGGAGCGCCGCTGGGGACGGGCGATGGCGCGATCGCTGACACTATGAATAATGTAGATCTCCAGCACCGACCGAGCGCGGCCGGCGTCGCTCGTGCCTCTTCGGCTGGCAGCTCGGGTCCGCGCGAGAGGGAGCGGGAGAGCGAGAGGCAGGGCGCGAGCGAGTCCACCGCGTGTCTGTCCGCGTCCGTCTCCGGTGTTGCCTCCTCGAGCATGGACACGGGTTCGATCGCGAGCCATAAACGGAAGAACGTCGGTGGAGCGGATCCCCCTCCCGCGTGCCACCGCCACGCGCCGCCGCAGCAGCAGCTGCAGCTCCAACAACAACAGCCGTTCAGTCAGTTTCAGCAGCATCACGCGCGTCAGATCCAGAACAGCAACATCAACAGCCCCCAGTTGGCACAGGGAGATGCCGGCGTTCGGCAGCATGGGGGCAAGGAGAATATGGTCGGAAGTCGGGCTGAGAGAAGTCAGCAACCGATGAGCAAGAGCGAGGAGGAGAACAATCAGCCGTGCAAATCGGGGGAGCGGATGGGCGGCAGGTACGAGCACGGCAGCCTGGGACCGGCGAATAACAACAACACTACCAGCAGCAGCAGCAACTTCATCGGAAATAACCAGCCTCCAGGTGCGGGGGGCAGCAGCGGTGCCGCTCCGGACTTCAATCATTATTATGGCAACGCCAGGGGTGGGCCTGTGCTCGAGCAACATGGCGGACAACAAAGCCCTGGGATCGGGCTGATGCATTCTTCGGCGTCCAGCAGCATGGATCAAGTGCAAAACTCGCATGAGGGCTACAACAGCCAGTATAACCACTACCAGAACTACCGCCCCGGTTACGGAGGAGCTGCATACGGCATGATGAGCCCCTCGCGGCACGGCAACAGCATGATGGGCCCGGCTGGCAGCGGCGGCGCTGGTCATGGCAAGACTGCGATGGCTGCTGCCGCTGGAACAGGTTCTGGTGCCGGTGGGTTTCAGAGGTTCCCGGTGCAGAGTCAGCAGCACGGGTCCGGGGCCACGCCGACCCTAAACGAGCTGCTGACCTCCCCCAGTCCCGTCATTCGAGGGTACGGCGGTGGGTACCCGGACTACAGCGGGGGCCCCTCAGCACAGCAGCAGGCGGGCATGGCGTTGGGCAAAGACATGGGCGCTCAGTTCGGATCTCCCGGCCACGGCTGGGGAGGACAACAAAGAAATCACCCCGTCATGAACCCGGGGAACAATGGTCAGAGTCTCGCTAGAACCCAGGTAAAAAAAGCTTTTATTTAATTTTGTTCGAGAAAAATGAGCTCGTATGGGGGATTTCGGGGCTACAGTCTAATGTCTTAAAGATCCGTATAGATAGTGTTTATTTACAGGGAAAATAATGCACACAACGACGTTTCTTTGGTTTTATGTGCCAATTTTAACTTTGATGTTTAATTTCCAGATATGAATTTATTCCCAATTCTGTGTTCTAACCGTTGGCGGCGGTGCGCTTCGCTACTTGTGTCCAAGGTGACTGAAGGGATGAACAAAACAAAAACCCGGTCAGAAGAGCCAGTAGAGCCGACAAAATTCTTCTGCACTATAACTAAATATTCCCGATACAATGCGCTTGTAAACACGTTTAAGTTTTCTGGATCATTAGGCGCGTACCGTCTGGTGAAATACGGAAAAATAGGTTTTATAAACCATGGAACATTCTGGTACGTGTAAGTGCAGTAAATGGCAACTGAATAAAAATGGACGTGATGAATATTCATAAAAAAAAGCACTCCAACAGGCCTTTAGCCTTTTTATTTTTTAAAAACGCACGCATATTTGCCTACAATTAACTAAATACCCACAGCTGTTGTATTTTGAAGCACGCTGACAAATATTAGACAACTTCGTAAATTAAACATTATTCGGTGGTTAGCCGAATCGTCCGCACTGGCACGTATTGGTGGGTAGGTAAGCGCAATATTATTGTATTCTTGTCAAGTTTTAAACATTCTAAAATGCCATCCTAATTGTTTTCTTATCCTAGACTTACGTCTGTGGGTGTGTTGTAGTGTGTACGTGTTTGGTAGGGCACTATAGGCAGTAATTCATCTCGACAACATACTCCTGTGTAAATGGACCGCAGAGTGCCTCTGACTGCTCCTTCCCTGTGAGCTTCTGTAATTTGAATTGTGGAGGTAAAACTGCCTGCGTCTAAACTCCCAGGACGGCCGCCTCGAGCTGACATCTCATCTGCTATGTGATTGGCTCACCTGCCTCATCTCATCTTCTATCTGATTGGCCCCTATCTTACATTTCATCTGTAATCTGATTGGCTCCTCTTCTTTCCTGCTGATATAAACACAGCAGCAGGACGTTTCGGTTTGGAAAATATTGACAGTATATGTTTAAAATGTAATTTGTAATTTTATGGGAGTGTTTCCTATCTCTTCCTCTGCAGCAGCCGTTATTAACATTAAGGTTAAACTTTATGGAACGGTATCCAATTAATATTTGACAGAAAGCACAAGTCTAGGAGGTTCTCTGCTTTACTGTAATGGAAGTACATGCTTCCAAACTCAACCTCATTGAATGCTTTCCCTCTTTTGATATACTTTTAGCATAAATATCTATATTGGATATAATGAATAGCCATTTTGCGTTTTGCCCACCCTTGTGGTCTGTGCCTCCTACGCAAGGTCTCCAGACAGCTGCAAACCAAACTAGGTTCATGGGTACACTAAATAAGATCATACTGAAATGTGCTTTCAGTGTTTGGCTTCCTCTCGTAATGACCAAGAACAAAAAGTGTATGATGGGTCTGGGTGGTTTGTTGCCTGTCACATGAAATGGCTGCCAGTGATGACTGTTGGAACGCAGGTGCAAGGACACACCTCTGATGAATAGGTGTTCAGGTGGTCGTTTTCAGGTGTGCAGAATAAGACTGTGTGGCATTGTTTGTGAAGAAATGTGTTCTGAAACTTTGTAAAGTTTGCCAGTTTAAATCTCACATGCTGAAGAAAATGCTTGGAGAAGCTTTCATTTTTATGCATCACGTTGTCAGATAAACCACTATGAAATTAAATCATGTGTATCCGGGGGTGGCGTAGCTATCTAGTTTTCTGTTTGTTCACACAAATAGGAATGTGTTTTTGCATTAATGTTATGTAAATATTCCCCCAACCACAATGCCTCTCAGCAATTATTTGAGTTTCTCCTTGTCTAATCCTGTATAGTTTTCACAAACTTTTTTTCTTCTGTTTCTTTTCACACACCCTTACTGGTCTGGACAAGGAGTAAGGGGGTACGAGTTGTGTTTCTTGGAATGTGATCTCAAGGTCTTCCTTTTGTGGTATCACAGTCTCTATGCCCTTCCATCTGTTGTAAGAAAAAACAGTTAGGGGGCCTTGATGTTCACCCGATACTATTTGTGGCTTGTAAAATGAAGATGAAACATTGCTTGTACAACTGTTCTTGTGTGGGTATTGATGCTATCACAAAAATCTAAATAAATTTTATGCAGCAGACTCCTAAAGTTTGTTGAAAATCTGTTGTTTTAGAAATTCTGATATGTTTACAGGCTGTTTGACTTACCCTGGGTTACATTTGAAAACCCATGGAAGAATGTTGGCTGTTCCATTTTGGAATTAATAAGGAAAGTCAAAGTGGGCTCTTGGGTTCCCCAACCCTTACCAGCTGTTTTCTTTATCTTATCTGACATTTATTTTAAACCATACATTAGCCAACCTGATCAGTTGGATCATGTACTGTGCACAAATTTGCAGCTTGTATAATCATTGTCTTCACTAGAATCTTGTGGTAACTATGGGGAGAACTTAAATTTTGACCTGAAAATGACTTTGGTCTGCATTTTTATACTTGATGTGTTTTCCCCACCCATCGTCTGCTGTGCAAACATTTATTCTCAAAAACACATTTTTCTGTGTTATAAAATTTCATTGTATACTTCACAGTATGCTATAATGTGCTTGGAATTAACAAGTGGCTGTATCTCATAGTCAAGTCAATGGCCTCCTTCAGGCAGTTTCTCAGCATCATGCTGTTGCACAAGCCATCATACATGTTCTTGATGTGATGGGGAAAATGTAAGCTTGTGTACTGTTTGATTGCTGGAGAAGCGCCTTTAAGAGAGGGCTCTAAATAAGAACAGTCTTAAATCTGATCAATGCAGGACATGGGTGTGAGGTTAGTGATTTAACACCATCCTTGTTTTTTCCTGGTGGTCTTCTATCAGGCTGGGTACTATTCTTTTGATGTCTACCTTGTTGCAGCAGGGGGGCTTGTGTGACTCCAGGAATTGTGCATTTTCAGGGTATAAGTTTTAGTTGTTCACAGTATGGTGGTGGCACCTTGATGTTCAATCTCATGCTTCTTTTGTTCTAGTCCTGTCATGCTTTTAAAAGGCTAAAAGGACTCCGGTGAGAAATGGATGCGATGCCTCAAAAGTGGGAGCCAATGGTTATAAAGGGTGCACCAGAGTACATCTAAAGGTTATTTTCTGTTTATTTTAAGAAAATGTTGAAGTGACAGCAAAACACTTTAAAATAACACTTGTCTATCACCTAGTGCTTTGATGGGTAGTGCTGGAGCCTTACCACTACCAGGTTTGTGAGATTGTAACCCTTCTTGCTCTGTGCAATGTTTAACTTAGGGAGAAAGTTAATTATTACATAAGAATCATTTTATATGTCTTTGGAGAACAGCATCTGCAAAATGAATAAATGTAAATGATCTGAGTCTGTTTGTTGCTAGTTTCCCCTCATGCACTCCAGGGATACTATATTTCCTTTTAGCTGCATGTGGTTTGGGTGCATGCCAGTGGTCTCACCTCTGTGACCTTCACACATGTAGATTAGCCATGTGCTGTGTGTGAATGGGCAAACACTGCTCCTTTCCTTTATCCCTCCCATCCCTAGTGAATTCACACAACCTGTCTGGCTATGATCACAGAGCAGAGTGAGTTGTTTCATCCTCAAAGGGCTTTGGAGTCAAAATTAGTTTAATCTTAATTCTGGGAGGGTCAGATTAAGATGTTTGAGGAGGCAGAGTACTGCAAGTTTATCTTGAGCTTTGGTTTTTATATTCACTGGGAGCCTAATTTTTGCTTAAATGTTTCGTAGTGTTATGATCTTTATCCGCAGAAATCATGCAGCAGCTGACTCTTGTGGGCCATTCTGAATGATCCTTGCAGGAAAAAGTTAAATTTTTCTATGCCTTTCCATTTTCTGGATCTCTGCCTCCTGAAAATTTCATATTATTTTAGCTTGAAAAACTAAAATTTCTGAATACCTTGATAGGGTTTAACCTTTTTTTTGAACAGTTATTTGAAATAATTTTTTTGAAATCTTATTAGGGTTATGGGTTTTATGGTTATGCTGAGTCTGTCTAGGCTTCTTTGTCTTTGGAGGCAGGCTTTGCCAGGAGTTGATCTCACTCTGAAGCTGGGCACTGGCCATTGACCATAGCATCAGTAAGTGCAAAAAGCCCAGCCCTCTTTTTTGTTATCTAGTGCTTTCTTTAACTTTGATTGTCTTTTTCCTCTTCTCAAAAAAACTAATGTGAACTTGTAGAGAGCATATGGCCTAAACTCATGGTCATATTCATGAAGAATTAACTGCTTTTCAGCAGCCAGGTTCACAGTGAGAGAGAGACAAGCAGTAACCTTGCTAGGGTGTTCACCGGCCTTTCCTCATACTGGCTACAGTTTCACATCTGATTGGTGAAAAGTGTGAGCAGAGGAAGTGGGAGTGTGTCAGGCCCCATTCTGACTTTGGTTTTGATAAACCCATGTTGCTGGTATAACGATAAACCCTCAAAGGTTACTATAATGTCAGCTGTATGTCAGGTCGGTTCTTGTTTGCCATTCTGTAGATCAAATTATCATAATCGATATCTTCCCAGTTTTCAGTTGTCTTAGACAAAGGTTTGGGGGAATCTTTGATGTTAAAGAGGCATTAACGTCTATAAAAATCAGCTTGTATGGAGACTTCCTGCTCAAATAAATATCTGAGGGCTGAACTATATTAATGTGATTTTTGTCAGAAATAAATGCAGAATATTGACCTGGTGACCTGCTTGTAAAGGGCATATTGTGTTTATAAAGACTAAGTTATGGAAGTTTGTGGAAGTATTAATAAACCTTTTAGGATCTGTGAGTCATTCTAGTAATAATAAATAATTTAACCTGTCATTTGAAAGTTTGCGTCAGCAGGAGCAGTTTAAGAGTTGTTTTAGTTTGATAGTATTAATGGAAATTAGTTACTAGCATTGTCAGAAAGTAGGAAAGGATGTGGAGGACAGCAAGGTTTTTTGCTTTGTCTTTACTTGTGGTACATCGTTTCTGCCTTTCTTTTGAGTTAGTACAGTGGTGCAGCAGTTACCAAAAATGCCTCACAGCATCTGAGCTGAGGGTACAGACATGGTTTTAATTCAGCTTCTTTGTGTGGAGTTTGCATGTGTCTTTATGGGTTTCCTCTGAGTGCCCAGTTTCTTCCTCCAGTCCAAAGACGTTTCAGGTCAATTGGAAACTCTTAATTGTTAGTATTATGTATCATATGTATTTGGCAGAGTGTGTGTGTGTGTGATGTGATGTGATGTGGCAGCATTTTGTCTAGGGTGTGACCTTCCTTAATTCCCATGTTTCAAGGAAAGCCTCTGGACCTCCATAACCCTGCACTGGACAAGTGGTTATTGATAATGGATGGATGGGTGTATCTCTGAGTGTTTCCAAGTCTCTAGGGCTCTTATGAACATCAGCAGTGACACCTTCAGGGTTAGAGGGTATGGCACTGCTTCCAAAATGCTCACACTGCAATACTGGCATTATCTGCTTTCACTAGTGAAGTATAAAGCTGCAAAAATCCCTGTGGCAACCATGAACCCTTTGACATGGACCCAAGGAAATTGATCCTCAAATTCTAGACCATAAAATGTGTGTTATGCCTTTTGCCGACACAGTAGTCTGTATCATTTTTCTTCAACTTTGTGCTGGGGTGTGGAATATGCATTGCGAGGAGCTAGCGTGATTACGTTGAACTTAATGAGAAATTAGACCCGGTCATGTAATAAAAATGATAGCAGAAAAAGGGAAGTGATCTCTGTATTTCCAATGAGCATGCCTCACTCAGCATGCCTTGGCGAAATGACAGTCACTGTCAAGCTAATCTAGATATAATTAATTTGGAAGTTGATGGTTTTAAAGAGTGTTGTAATTGAATCCTTAATGAGGTCTGTGAAGGAGGCCCCGTCCAGCTGTATTATTAGGTCGCGCTCTCAAAAACGTGCGCAGTGGGGCATTAAAGATAAGGGCGTAAAATTGGCCATTGTTTGTACTTTTTTTTTTTTTTTTTTTTTTTTTTTTTTTT